>VKON01002474.1:99921-125681 GCA_009741485.1 Malurus cyaneus samueli
TAGTTTTGTATTGTATTTAAGGTATTTTTTTAGAAAGTTAATTTATGGATGGCTCCCCTTTGCAGCCTTTTCTCCCTCTTCTTTTCTTCCTCTTTCTTCCATATTTCTCCCTCTCAGCGCCTCCTTAAAGGCAAGAGACCATGTGGAATCTGTCCCGTGTCCCCATCTCTCCTTCTCTGTTATCCATGATTACCCAGATATTCCTGCTTAGGTTAATTTATCATCAGATAAAAATATATCTGCAATCCCCACAGTTATTGCTGCTGCTCTTTCCTGTTGCCCTGAGAAACGCTGACATGTCTCAATGAACTTTCAGCACGTATGAAATTCTGGAATTTTCTGTATCCATAGGAGTGCCTGTATTTTTTTGCCTGCAATGCGTTTATGCATATCCTGACAATGCTTGGGTTTTTTTCCCTTCCATGTTACATTCAATAATCTTTGTTATAATCAATTTTTTGATGGCCTGCTGAGTTGTGGATTGTGCCATCTGGCATTGTTTTTTTTTGTTATTTTTTTTATAACTATAATTTTTAATTTTTAATTTTTTAAATCAGGAGCGGGGGAGAGCTTATTTATGTTTAGGGGTTTTGTCTGCATTTACAGAAATAAGAGAGAGCCATCGGGTGTTTCAGGGTCCGTTCCTGAGCATTATCCCAAGGGCAGAACCTGCCCAGGCCTAGACAGGGACTCAGAAACTGCAATAACACAGAGCATGGAGTGTTACAAACATTTCCTTTTTCTGTGGAGCAGTGTTTCCTCTGGCTGCCCTGCCCCAGACTCAGCTGGGTCTGAGATGTGCTGGGCACTGCACGGCCCAGAGCTGTGCTTGGACTCATTTCAGAGGTGCCTTTCATTATTCTGGGACCCCGTGAGCAGCACAGACATCAAGCAGTGCCTGGAGCCCTCTCCTCTGTGAAATGGTGCTGCTTGAAGGGGGCAGAAGGGACCCAGAAAGGCATCAGGAGGCATTGGCTGATTTTCCAAGGGGCTCTGTTTTGTTGCAATAGCAATTTTCTACAGCATTAAGTGGTTTCATGGTACATTGTACTTCACTGCCTGAGATGGGACACAGACTGTTCTCAGCCCCAGAGGTGACAGATTTCAGATGTCAAACACGATGCTCGACAGGAGAGCAGAACCAGAGCCATCTGCCCTCCCTCCGGGGCTGCAGTCCCATGGAGCCTCCCCAGCCTTGGGAGAAGCTGCTGCATCCATTCCTGCCAAACTCTGCATCTTCAGGAACTGCTACCTGAGCCTGTCTAACCTGTTTTCTCTCCTTCCTCCAGCTCTCTATCTCTTCCTTCTCTTCCTTCTTTTCCTCTTTTAACAGGTCTTCATCTTCTCTCTTTTTTTCTTCAGGGAATGAAATCCAGCCAGACGAAGGATACTACGTTATAATATTTATTAACAGTAATTAGAATAGCTTAGACAATTGTTAGGACAAGAGCTTCCCTTTTGCATGACAAATAGATGTATTTCAATCACTATTTCCAGTTAAATTTAGATTTCCACTTGTCCCTTTTTATTCAGTTATCCCAAGTGAAAAACAACAATACCCATATTATGCCATTGTTGTGCAGTGAGCAAGCTGACAGGAGTGTTAATAGGGACAGGAGTTTAAGGGGGGAAAAAGGGTTCAGAGGCTTTGGAGAAAAAAAAAAAAAAAAGGAACATAGAGAGAGGGAAGGAGCGGATAATGTATACACTCTGCATTATAAGAGGATTAAGATGCAGCCTTGACACTTTTGAGGAAATAAGCCGAACCACATGAAGTCTGGCCATTTTAAAAATAAAAACAGCAGTTCCTAAGAAGCAGGGCAGGATGACACACACAACGTGCAACAAAAACACCACTCCACCCCAAAAAGTAGCACATTGGAGAAGCACACCAGGAGCTTGCTCTTCTCCTCTCCTCCAAACTCCTCACACGGGAGCACGAAGAGCTCAGGAGCATCCAGGGAGCTGTTCCAGAGCCCAACCCTGCCCTGGGCCAAAACCCTTCTGCTGATACCCAACCTGAAAGTGCCCTGACTCAGCCTCAGCTGTTTGCTCGAGTCCTGTCACTGCCCTGCTTCCAGCGGAGAGACAGTGAAAGGAGATGGTGCCACTGTCCTGAGAGCTGCCCCTCTGAGGAACATGGCTATGCAGGTCCATTAAAGAGAATCTGACCTCACTCTCCTTTCTCAGGCTCAAAATAAAATAGTCCCTCCCATTCTGCTCCTCAAACCCACTTCCCCTCCCAAGACATTTTCATTAAATGTTTTTAACAAGGGCACCTTAGGGGGGGAAAGGGGAGGGGAGAGGAAAACCCCAGGCAGCCCTCCCTTCTCAGCCAGATAAAGACTGCATCAAAGAACATATTAAAAGGCATATAAAAGCATATGTGAGAAGGAAGAGCTGTTTGCTGGAAAGGGACACAGATAAAAAATCCCTGGAAATGTCATCACGCTCTGTTTGTAGATACAGCTGTACCTGTATCTCTAAATTACAAATGATAATGAGGTGTAAAGATTTTATCAGATACCTGGCCAGCTCGAAAGACCATTGTGTGTTGGCTTGTGCAGTCTCATATTAGGTGGTAGGAATTCTGTTTTCTTTTCTAAGTGGAACATCAGATTACACAGGTCTTATTTCACTGCTGATTGCAGTCATCCACTTAACATCTTGACAGATATTCAAGAATGGAGCAAAGCCGGTGGTGCTGCTGAGTGAGGTTCACATCCATCCATCATCTGTGAGCAGATCACTTGGAGGGCCAGGCCGATGTCATCAGCCTGCAGCACACCCCCACCCTGGTGGCCCTCTTTTTTTGTTTGTTTTTCAAAATTCTTTGCTAAACTAGGTGGTTTGTCAAACGATTTGGGAAGCCTGGGTAGCTGTTCATTCCTACAAAAGCAAAAACATCAACTTGAAACCGTCCTAGCCAGAGCTTCGAGCCAAAACACAGGGGGAGTATGTTTGTTTTATTTTTATTTTCTGGAGATAAGGCAGTTGTGTGATGTTTTAGCCTGTTCCCACTGAGCATTGCCCCTCACAGTCTGTGCATCACTGAGTAATCTCTGAATGCTTTCTTTGCTTTTTGCAGCACCAGGACTGCTCCAGCTCCTGCACTCTGTCCCAGAGCACTCTGGAGCTCCTGGGGGAAATGATGAGCTCCCATGGAGCCCGTGACTGCTGTCTGAAGATGAGAGCAGGACAGAGCTCCCCCAGCCCCAGAGCCCTGCTGAGATCACCCCTCTGCTCTCATCTGTGCTCGCCAAAGCTGCCCCAGAACAGCCAGTGCCCGTGATCGGATCCCCTCCTGTCCCTGACAGAATCCCTGACTCAGAGAACCCTCACACACCTCCCCTGGCACTGCCAAACCGTGCCCAACAGAGCTGCAAACCAGCGCAGGACATACCCACAATCTGAGAACGACTTTCACATCACTGAGAGAAATACAGCAGCTGACAGCTTCTCCTCTAATTGATTGCTTGTGTTCTTGTGTTCTTGTCAACCAGTAAGTTTCAGAGAAAAAAATGTGGTTTTTTTTCAAGGAAAAATGGTGAATGAAAAATATTGAGATGAGTACAAATGTAAAAACATTGTTTTGCCACCCCCTTGCCAAGTACAGCCCCAAGGGGGCAGAAGCACCCTGTTACCATGCTGTAAGAACGGAAATCTCTGGAAATCTCTGCATCTGTAGGAACCTCATCCAAAAGCAAAGAGCTTGGTCAGCCCAACACTGAGGCATTTTGTGAAACAAAAGCTGAATGCTCTACATTCATTCATTACTGCTTTTGGCACCTCATTCACTCTCCTTTGTGACTCCTTATTTTTGTCATCTTTTCTACTTGGTTACATTAAAAGAGGAGCCCTCTTCAACTTCTTTAATGTTCTTAAACCCATAAACCACAAAGCATGTTCTAGCTCTGTCAGCCTCTAAGAAGTATTACACCAACTGGACTTGGTTTCACACCTCTGTTAATTGAATTAAAAGACAGGAAACAAATTCATTTTTTCAGCACTCAGAAAGAGATAATTTTCTTTGTCAAACACTACCTATTTCTAGTTTAGCCGTTTCGCACTTTCTACCCCTGGGACATCAGAACAAGAGTGTATTGTTTCTCTCCTTCTCTGTAAATAGTCTCTTTTAACGTTGGAACCTTTAGCGACCTTCACTCATTCCATTCTTCTGCTACCCTGCCAGTGCTTGTTACATAACTCCCATTTGAATCCCTTCCAATCCCATACTCGGGTAAGCTCGCTCTCCTTCAGTCCTGAAAAATGGTTTCTTCTAGTCTTCTGTCCGCTTTTTGGGAAACTATCTCAGTGAAATCTCTCACTTATTAAGACCCCCATCATGGCGCTATGTCCTACTAATTCCATATTAAAATGCCGCATCTCTCGGCAGTTTGCTCTTGAGTCCAGCAATCGCGCGGGGAGCAATCTCTTGGACATTAACAACACGCCACCCAGGAGTGCATGGAATAACGTCCTCCTTATATTTCGTGAAATAGATCACGACGTTTGGTAGCTATGCAACCGGACGTATTCCCATTATTCAATGCAATTTATGTGAGAACAATTAGCCAGAGATCTACTTTAAGAAGAAGGTAGTGGAAGTTTATAAGATAGGACTGAATTTCCCCCATATTATACTGGATGGAACGCGCATCGATGGTTAATTGTTTTCTATAGGTGGGGTTAATGTAGAAAGAGACAGGTTCTCATCCTTTGGGTAGCAGTTTGCAAGATCCTAGTGTACACCCCCCCCAAAGTTGAAACTTCTTATGCATTGGGTTACTGCCCACAAACTACAAACAGTATCACTGATTTAGCTTGGTTTTGTATCAGAATATGTGCCTTCACATAATTACACATACGGGCATTTCCCCAGGATGAGGCGTTGGAACGCAGTTTCCCTTCCTGTTGGACCGCAGTGTCCCCTGTGTCCTGTTTGATGCAGGCCCCTGTTTCCGGTTGAACAGCAGTGCTCCCCATCCTGGTTGCAGCATTGTCCCTCCCTATTATAGAGCACTGCCCTGTTCCCTGTTGAAACAGTGTCCCTTCCCGTGGACCGCAGGTCCCTGCCCTGGGAACAGCAGGGCCCTGTCCCTTGTTGACCAACTGCCGTGCCCTGTGATCAGCAGGCCCATCGGTTTGACAGCCCAGTGCCCTCCTGTGAAACAGGGCCAAAAATCCCCATCCCTGAGGATGCATTAAAACCTCCCCCCAAGCCACTCACGTCCCATCACAGTTTATGTTGACCGCCGTGTCCTCCATTCCTGCCCCCCCAACCAACAACTCCCATGCGCACCTCTGTGGGACTTGGGAGTTATAGCATGTCGCGTCGCCTGTGATGGTCGGTGAGCTAAGTTCGGAGCTTTGACTCCGCCTCCTGTGCACGTTATGCGTGGCGCGCTTTCCTCTCTACGCTGAATAGATGCATCTGAAATCAAATGTCCGCGTCTGGTCGCAGGGACTTTCCTCCGCTGCCTACTCACCAACCCGGCAAACGTCCACCACCCCAATCAAAAAAGATGTGGACGGCCGGAAAAAGAAAAGCACCATACACTTACTGCGAGTGATATGGTGTTAATTATCAATCAAACAGGCAAGATCCCCACATGTGTGGTCGGGTAACAGCCAGAGGCACGGGTGACACAACAGCCTGAGCGTGATAAAGACTTTTTTTCCCAAAGGCATGTGTGGAACTATGGAACCTGACTCTTTCTCTCTCAAAGTGGTCTCTGAGAGAGACCGACTGCCTCAGTGTGATTCTTTGTCGCGTGACACCAGCCCTTCCTCGTGGTTACTAAAAGATACACGCCTACCCATGGCACCTTGCTTTATTTTGTCTCCTGGTTATAACAGCGGCAAGTGAAGGTCAAAGCATGCTCTGTCCTGTTCCTACGCAATTCCCTCAAAAAGTAATCTTAATCATGTCTAATGGAAAGAAGTTGAGCAAAGACGGAACGCGCATGAGTCTCGTGTGAGAACATGGGACAAAAACAAAATGAACTCTATCAGTCCAACGATTACCCGGCGTGTTTCCCATTTGTAGTTTATAAAACTCTTGTGTTTGTCATTTTTATAGCGGTCCAGTAGTAAAAAAAATTAAACTTTTCATACCGCTCAATGGTTATTATTTCTAATATTATGAACCCTGCTAATATCGTCATGCATTCGGCTACCCGTTTCAGCATTCTATGATCCTGTTTAAGGAACCGTATGGTACAAATTCGCTACTCACAGAGCAGAAATTCAATATTTTCCTACCCGATAGCATTTTGACACCGCCATAGTTAAATTGCAAAAATATAAAAACACTACAGACTGTCCGACATCATAGATCACTTAGAAGAAATAAACCATCATAAACCAAATCTTACACATCAGGGCGCTTTACTTAAGTAATAGTATAGAAAAGCAACATAATCTGGGCATCTTAGCTCGGCACGTGCTCCCAGGACAGGATCTGTAACTGATATCATCACTGTATCGCACAACATTATTGCATGAGAAGGCTATTTGACCAGAACGAGAAAAATCGAAACTATCGCTGAAACAAATAAAAAACACTGCAGGCTTCCGATTTAAAATACCTTCAGCAACTGAAACTGATTCGCCCAGAGTAGCATGTAGCTTTTTCTCCCCTAGGAGTGTCCGGTAGCACTGGCAGCAGTCAGGGACTTCGGGTGCTTGCGACCCAGGCGACGTGCCGGCGCTGTTGCACCGCGGGGCTACAGGCGGTGGGCAGCACCAGCCATGGGCCATCAATAAACTCTGCAGCCCAGACACAGCCATTATTCTCCTGAATGCATTATTAGCCTTGGCCCCGCCAACACCTCCAAAGACTTTAATTAGTGCAAGCATAATATCTGAAAAGTTTAATGCTGCAGCTACAACAGGGACATTTTGTCCCTAATGAAGCTGAGCCCTAAATCGCCTCCTGTCCAGCCCCTTGTGCAGGGGGTGCCCCAGCAATGTGGGACCCAAACACCCTGAGACAGGACCAGGACCAGACCCTGCCACTGCTCCGGGCTGCCCAGGGCTCCAGCAGGCACCTGAGAGGCACAGAGAGCCTGGTGCCCATCCCAACAGCCTGAACACAGGAACAGAATCACAGAGCATGGTGCCCATCCCAACAGCCTGAACCAGGAACAGAATCACAGAGAGCATGGTGCCCATCCCAACAGCCTGAACCAGGAACAGAATCACAGAGAGCATGGTGCCCATCCCAACAGCCTGAACCAGGAACAGAATCACAGAGAGCATGGTGCCCATCCCAACAGCCTGAACACAGGATCAGAATCACAGAGCCTGGTGCCTATCCCAACAGCCTGACCCAGGGACAGAATCACAGAGAGCCTGGTGCCCACCCCAACAGCCTGAACCAGGGACAGAATCACAGAGAGCCTGGTGCCCATCCCAACAGCCTGAACCAGGGACAGAGACACAGAGCCTGGTGCCCATCCCAACAGCCTGAACCAGGGACAGAGACACAGAGAGCCTGGTGCCCATCCCAACAGCCTGAACACAGGAACAGAATCACAGAGCATGGTGCCCATCCCAACAGCCTGAACACAGGAACAGAATCACAGAGCCTGGTGCCCATCCCAACAGCCTGAACCAGGAGCAGAATCACAGAGCCTGGTGCCTATCCCAACAGCCTGACCCAGGGACAGAATCACAGAGCCTGGTGCCCACCCCAACAGCCTGAACACAGGAACAGAATCACAGAGCATGGTGCCCATCCCAACAGCCTGAACACAGGAACAGAATCACAGAGCATGGTGCCCATCCCAACAGCCTGAACACAGGAACAGAATCACAGAGCATGGTGCCCATCCCAACAGCCTGAACACAGGAACAGAATCACAGAGCCTGGTGCCCATCCCAACAGCCTGACCCAGGAACAGAATCACAGAGAGCATGGTGCCCATCCCAACAGCCTGAACACAGGAACAGAATCACAGAGCATGGTGCCCATCCCAACAGCCTGAACACAGGAACAGAATCACAGAGCATGGTGCCCATCCCAACAGCCTGACCCAGGAACAGAATCACAGAGAGCATGGTGCCCATCCCAACAGCCTGAACCAGGAACAGAATCACAGAGAGCATGGTGCCCATCCCAACAGCCTGAACCAGGAACAGAATCACAGAGAGCATGGTGCCCATCCCAACAGCCTGACCCAGGGACAGAATCACAGAGAGCCTGGTGCCCACCCCAACAGCCTGAACACAGGAACAGAATCACAGAGCATGGTGCCCATCCCAACAGCCTGAACACAGGAACAGAATCACAGAGCATGGTGCCCATCCCAACAGCCTGAACACAGGAACAGAATCACAGAGCCTGGTGCCCATCCCAACAGCCTGAACCAGGGACAGAGACACAGAGCCTGGTGCCCACCCCAACAGCCTGAACACAGGATCAGAATCACAGAGAGCCTGGTGCCCATCCCAACAGCCTGAACCAGGGACAGAATCACAGAGAGCCTGGTGCCCATCCCAACAGCCTGAACCAGGAACAGAATCACAGAGAGCATGGTGCCCATCCCAACAGCCTGAACACAGGAACAGAATCACAGAGCATGGTGCCCATCCCAACAGCCTGAACACAGGAACAGAATCACAGAGCATGGTGCCCATCCCAACAGCCTGAACACAGGAACAGAATCACAGAGCCTGGTGCCCATCCCAACAGCCTGAACCAGGAACAGAATCACAGAGCCTGGTGCCCACCCCAACAGCCTGACCCAGGGACAGAGACACAGAGCCTGGTGCCCACCCCAACAGCCTGAACACAGGAACAGAATCACAGAGCCTGGTGCCCACCCCAACAGCCTGACCCAGGGACAGAATCACAGAGGCTGGTGCCCATCCCAACAGCCTGAACCAGGAACAGAATCACAGAGAGCATGGTGCCCATCCCAACAGCCTGAACCAGGAACAGAATCACAGAGAGCATGGTGCCCATCCCAACAGCCTGAACCAGGAACAGAATCACAGAGAGCATGGTGCCCATCCCAACAGCCTGAACCAGGAACAGAATCACAGAGAGCATGGTGCCCATCCCAACAGCCTGAACACAGGATCAGAATCACAGAGAGCCTGGTGCCCACCCCAACAGCCTGACCCAGGGACAGAGACACAGAGCCTGGTGCCCATCCCAACAGCCTGAACCAGGAGCAGAATCACAGAGCCTGGTGCCCACCCCAACAGCCTGACCCAGGAACAGAATCACAGAGAGCCTGGTGCCCATCCCAACAGCCTGAACACAGGATCAGAATCACAGAGCCTGGTGCCCATCCCAACAGCCTGAACACAGGAACAGAATCACAGAGCATGGTGCCCATCCCAACAGCCTGAACACAGGAACAGAATCACAGAGCATGGTGCCCATCCCAACAGCCTGAACACAGGAACAGAATCACAGAGCATGGTGCCCATCCCAACAGCCTGAACACAGGAACAGAATCACAGAGCCTGGTGCCCACCCCAACAGCCTGACCCAGGGACAGAGACACAGAGAGCCTGGTGCCCATCCCAACAGCCTGACCCAGGGACAGAATCACAGAGCCTGGTGCCCACCCCAACAGCCTGAACCAGGGACAGAATCACAGAGAGCCTGGTGCCCATCCCAACAGCCTGAACACAGGAACAGAATCACAGAGCATGGTGCCCATCCCAACAGCCTGAACCAGGGACAGAAGGTGCACATGGGCACAGCTCTGGGATGCTCATCCTGCCCCGCCCTGACCTGGAGAAAGGGAATCTGCCTTGTGCAGCTCTGTCTTTTACATGTAAGAGGAATGAGTTTCTCTGGCAGAAGACAGGATGGTACCAATTTCAAATTTTACTAACCACTCATTTTCTGTTGCTTTCTGGGATCACCTGCTAGCAGGAAGAGCACTTTTGTGGCTTAAACAGCCATTCTTCCTGGTGACAGTGAGATAACAGAGCTGCAGAGGAATTGGTACAGACAGAGGGCACGGAGCCATGCCACGTGCCTGTGCAAGAAAAGGGAAACTGAGTAAACCCAGAGTGCCCCAAGGAGTTCTAGAGCCCAACTGGACTGGCTGCTTTGGACCTGGCCTGAGTGAAAGGATGAGAAACTGGGACCTGGAACAGAGCTTGCATACTGCACTGTTTAACATATTTAAAAAATACTCTGTTGTATTTCTTACAATTACACTGAACGTTCCACATTCTGGAATTAGTTCCCACAACTCTGTCAAGACACATTTTCACCCATTTGCATGCTCATGCATGCCCAGAGAGGCACGCTTCTTGCTGCAAAGAGAAAAAAAAAAAGAAAAAACAACAACGAAAGCTGCCACGTTTCCTCACTGTTCCTACAGGCCCTGAGTCTGAAATTAGAACAAATAAAATGTATAATGCATGCTGTGGAAGCACCCAATAGGGTTATAAGCAGCCATTCCCTCTTCATGGAGAAAAACTTTATGTAAATGACTGATGACAGTGTTATTGTGTGAGGAATATCAATGGAGTAATTACAGTTACATAGCTCGCTGCTGCACTGCTGCTCTAAGCCTGTGTTAATTTTTCACACCACTCCCCTGCCAGAGAAAAAACGCAACCAGACAAAAATAAAAAAAAAAACCCACAAAACCAGTGAAAAACCCAAGCACAGACAGAAAAAATCAACCAGCCAACATGATGCATCATCCGCCGCGCTCCAAAACCAGCCCAAACAACCCAATAAGGATACGCACTCCAGCCTCAAGACATGACGTGCGATCACCCCTTATCAAATAAAGGCCGACAGAACGGCTACCTCAATCCGCAAAGCTCCGAATCGCCCACTGAATACTGAAACCTGAAACACCAACGATAGAGTGAGATCTCACCCCAATTCTTTTGCACGCCTCGCACAAAATCATCCGCAAAACCCCAATAACACCCAATCAGATCAGTAAACACTGATCCGTCACCCCACAAAAGATATAAAAATAGGAAGCCGCAAACACCCAAACGCAGACATTAAAGAAAGAACCCACCAGGACCAAAAACCACCCATCAAGGACATAAAAACCTAAAAGAATGATTTAAGAATGAACCTGCACTACCCACCTTTGCTCACCGCCACATGAGACGACCCCAAAACCAATTCACCATTCAGACATTATAGAAACACCAATAGTATACATTGTCCCCGGAGCCAAAAGGACATTGAAAGTCCACCAATATATCTCCCTTTCCAGTATAATATTTTACTTCCCCACTATATACAGTCCCCAAAATATGACAGCTCTCCCAGCCCAGACATAAAAATCCCAAGTGATGCTTCCCCTCATCTTCATCCTCAAAACAGCCAAAAAAACCCAATCAGACATAAAAAAAATCGCAACCAGCCAAGAATAAACAAACACAGCCAGCCCCATCAGACAAAAGAAAACCACCAGAACAAAAACCCGCCCAAGATAGATTAAGTCACCAAACCGGTCAGTCAGACAATAACATAAGCCCACCCAGACAAAAAAAACCCGATTAGCAAAAATCCCCAACATTGCATACATTCCACAGCATCATAGACCCAAGCATTGACACAAACCGTTTACCTGTAAGTGAACAGAATACTGCCAGCTAGACAATTATACACCAACCAGCACCAAAACCAGGTCACACACCATCCAAAAAAAAAGAACTGGAAAAGAAAAACAAATCTAAACCAGCAAAAAAGAGAAAAAAAAGAAAAAAACCTAAAGAAAAGATCCGATACCCTCATATATACCCAACTCAGGCCCCGGATACCATAGGACACCTAGTAGTATGGAACAAAGAAAAGTTCCTCATAATTAGACCCTAAATCTACCTACTTCCGACCACCCCAAGAGGGAATGTCACTCCGATTTCAGAGTTGGATAGAAAGGACACTCGCCCAGTGAGCAGATCACACAGCCAATAAGTCCATCGTGACTGGTAGCCGTGCAGGAGTGCAGTCATGAGCTGCCGGTACGTCTGTCCTGGGTTGAACGCTAAGATCCGTGGATCGGAGGCAAGAAGGAGGGAGAGGGCAGTGATGAACCCAAAAGAACGTGACTGCAGTAAAGTACTAACGCAGTTATGACAATGAAGGAGTGATGTGTTGTGAGGCCGCAATGGCTCCACCAGTATTTCTGTTTTGGTGCTTCGTAGGAATCGTAGCCAGGTGGATAAAGAGGAGCCCAGTGCCTGGTCACTCACTATCACAGGACTCTCCTATAGAGCCGTGCGGACTAAGACAATACACATGGGACCTGTACACAGGAGGCGTCTCGGAATAGCTCTGCAAGAACTGTTCGCCTCAACACGCCTGCTCTGCAACCTAAACTTGACTAAAATATACACCTTCTCTAAACTTATTAAATCCAACAGTTCACTGAAGCCTCAATTGCCATGCCCGCTCCCCAAATATCTCATTTACAGGACACCTCCTGGAGTTTCACAGCGATTAAATGCCCTCAGGTCTCTGTCTCCAGGTCCTGGGCAGTGCTGGGGCTGGGCCCTGCTTCTTGCTGATGCCCAAACCCATTCCTCAGCACAGAAGATTACTGCAACTTATTTAAAACAGTTTTTAGCTTCATTTTCACTTGATCGGTTTCAGACTGATATTTTTTTCGGATCCCAGTGCCTCAATCTGACACGGCCTTGCGCTCCACATGGCTCACTCTGCTTGTTTGAAAAAAAAAAAAGCCCACATCCTCTTCTACCAGCTTTGGTTTTCATCAGACTGAGGTAAGCTGAATCCTTTCCACATATTCCAAAATCGATCTTGCACAGAGAAACAGCAAAACCATGAGACAGAGCTCTGCAAAATCACATTCATTATCTCCCAGCTATCTATCACTTAACGTGAACATTTCCTCTGTCAAAAAAGCTGTTGGGAAAGTCTCTAAAGTCCAGTCGGGAATGATAGGGCCACATCTACAACGCCCTTCCCCTCAGCTGGACACACTGGTATTCAATTAAGAGAAATTATTCAATTAAGAGAAACTAAACAGGCATGCACTCGTAGCCTCGGAAAGTTTGAGTTGCTGGAGCTGTCTGTGGGGCATTGTGCAGTGGAAACACTTCAAGCTGCTGCAGCTCGAGGGTTTTAGGGTCAGTCTGTGGATGTGATGTGGGTATCCCTCACCTCCCAATAAAAAACCGTCGCCAGCCTGCCGCTGAATATCCAACTTTGCTATAAATCCCACTTCTGCTATATATCGCTCACTTCGTGCTGATATATCTAACTCGATCCACTGCTGTAATCCCAACTTTCTCCTGATATATCCTAACTTTCTGCTGATAAATCCCAACTTTCTGCTGATAAATCCCAGCTTTCTGCTGATATATCCTGAATTTCTGCTGACATTCCCAACTCTGCTGATATCCCGACTTTCTGCTGACATATCCCAGCTTTCTGCTGATAAATCCCAACTTTCTCCTGACATATCCCAGCTTTCTGCTGATATATCCCAACTTTCTGCTGATATATCCTGCTGCACGTCCCAAACAAACAGGTTCCTTGTGCCTGGAGCACCACAATCAGCTACGTGACCCCACAGTCCACATTTCTAACAGCAGGAACCACCGGGAACAGCGCAGAGGCCACCAAAGGAACGTGGAGAACAGGGCACTGCAAGGATTCCCCACACCTTTCCCCTTGGCTCAGCTGCTTTTCCTGCAGGATCTGACCAAATTCTCTACTCTGTCTCAGCACTTTCACCTCATGCTGGGCAGGACTCAGAGGGCACCTCCAGCAGCCACTGGGGCCGGGAGGGTCCTGCTCTCCTGCCCCCAGTATCTGGACTGGTTTGGGCTGGGAGAGGGGCAGCAGAAGGGACACGACACTGAAGCCCTGCTTTGCTCTCTGGGTCACAAAGGCCTGACAGCAAATGTACAAAGCTGCGGGAGGAGCCCAGCGCTCCTCGGCGCGTTGGATGGACCAGAAAGGGAGGGACTGGGTCGGGTCGGTGCTTTGGAACCCTTTAACCTCTGCTCTGCCATGTAACCCCTCGCATCTGGCAGCACAGGGACGATCCTGCCCCGCTGCCCTCACTCCTGGCTGGAGCCAAAGAACTGCAGGAAGAAGGAGAAGATGTAGATGATGTCCAGGTAGATGTTGAGGGCTCCAAAGATGTATTCCTCGGGGCTCAGCGAGTAGCGGCGGTTCCCCATCAGCATCTGCGTGTCCAGGGCCAGGAACTGGGAGGGAAAGGAGGAAACGGCAGCACAATCAAAGGGAGGTTTGGGCCAGGGAGGTGAGAAGGGCTCTAATGACAGGACATGTTCCCAGGACAGAAGTGCAGCCCCTTTTTACGGGCTGTAACCACAATTTAAGAGCACAGAAAGAGGCACTGAATGAACTGTAACTTTCCCCTTTCCTCATTTCCCTCCTGACAGTCAAACCCTGAGTGTGATTCACACTCCAAACCCTCTGCCCTTGGGCTTCCTCCATCCCAGGGCCAACTCTGCAGCTGCCCTCCCTCCTCCTCCTCTCCCAGAACCCACAGTTTGTCATTCCCAGGTGGGAAACACTGCCAGGGAACAAGGAGGTCACAGGGTGAGCTGGCCCCACCAGGACACGGAGCAGCACCATCAGAAATCCCAGGCACGGCTTCAATTCAACATTTTCTCCTCTCTCCCTTCCTCCCTTCCCTCTCTCTGTCTCCCTGCTGTCCCCCCGGGCCCGGAGCTCTCCAGGGCTGTCCCATCCCCCAGGAGGTGCTGTTTGATCCCCCTGGAACGAATCCCAGCCGAGCTGCCCCGGCAGGGCCAGGCAGAGGCTCTGACTGATGTTTATGGGGTAATTATCAGATGTTGATGCCTCCTCGTATTTCACGGGAGGATCTTGAGCCGTGAATCAGCGCCGAGCTCGCCGTGCTCCCTCAGAGTGACTTTTATGGGTGATAAAGGCAATTGCTCAACTGTTCCCAACGTGCCCAGTGGGCACCGCCTCGGAGCCCAGCGACACCTCCCTGGACACCTCCCTCCTGGACACCTCCCCTCGGACACCTCCCTCCCTGGACACCTCCCTGGACACCTCCACCTCTGGACACCTCCCTGGACACCTCCTCCCTGGACACCTCCCTGGACACCTCCTTGGACACCTCCCTGGACACCTCCTCTGGACACCTCCCTGGACACCTCCCTTGGACACCTCCCTGGACACCTCCCTGGACACCCCTGCCCCTGGACACCTCCCTGGACACTGGACACCTCCCTGGACACCTCCCTGGACATCCTGACCCCGGACACCTCCCCTGGACACCTCCCCTGGACACCTCCCTGGACACCTCCCCGGACACCTGGACACCTCCCGGACACCTCCCCGGACACCTCCCTGGACACCTCCCTGGACACCTCCCCGGACACCTCCCTGGACACCTTCCTGGACACCTCCCTGGACACCCTGGACACTCCCTGGACACCTCCCCGGACACCTCCCCAGCTCAATCCCAGCACGGCACCGCCGGGGCTCACTCTGGAATTGGCTCTCGGGAGGGACCACCGGGACCGAGCCGAGCCTTTCCTCAGAGGAGCTGCCTGGCTCCAGGGCTTTTCCCGCTTGTGTTAAACTCTCCTAATTCCTCCTAATCCCCAATCTCAGCCTTGCCCATCTTTCTGCACCTCCGTGAGACGAGCTCATCCCAACCCTTGGCTTGCTCCCACCCAACCAGCCCCGACTCGACCGTGCAGCCTCATCCCATGCCTGGATGCCGAGCTCAGCCGTGCCTTTGGCCTGTCCCTGCCATCCCCTGGATCCAGCCGGGATTGCTCACCCAGCACCAGCACCGGCATGTCCACGGCACCTCCCGTGCCCGGGATCGCCGCCCTGAGCTCTGCAATCCCTGTCCCAGCCCCCCACACGGCCCCAAACTCCTTCCCGAATTCCCGGTTTGCACTGCCAGATCCCGGAGCAGCCACTCACCATGGTGAAGATCCCGGCCCCGAGCAGAGCGTAGACGGCGTGGAGCCACGGGACCTGCAGGACACGGACATATGGATACGGGGACATGGGCACATGGACACATGGACACATGGACACATGGACATGGACACATGGACATGGACGCATGGACAGGGACACATGAACACAGACACATGGACACATGGGTATGGACACATGGACACGGACACATGGACATGGTCATGGACACATGGATATGGATATATGGACACGGACACATGGACACCAGGGACATGGACACATGGACACATGGACACATGGACACATGGAACGAATGGACACATGGACATGGAAACATGATCATGGACACATGGACACATGGCATGGAATATGGACACATGGCATGGAACAGGAATGGACACATGGACACATGGGAATGGTATGGCACATGGACACATGGACATGGAAATATGGACACATGGAACATGGAAGACATGGAAGGCACATGGACACATGGAACATGGAATATGGACACATGGACACATGGACATATGGACACGGACACACGGACACATGGACACATGGACACATGGACACAATGGACACGGACACATGGATATGGACACAGGCAAGAGGGCCACAGGACTGGGAGGATTTGGGATCCAGGCTGAGGAGCTGAGGGGATGGGCAGGGATTTGGGATCCCAGGGCAGAGGGGATGGGGATGGGGATGGGGATGGATGGATGGGGATGGATGGGGGGGATGGGAAGAAATTTGGGATCCCAGGGCAGAGGGGCCACAGGGACCGGGAGGGATTTGGGATCCCGGAGCTGAGGAGCAGGGGGGATGGGCAGGGATTTGGGATCCCAGGAGCCTCTCAGGTGGTTTATGGCACCTGCCCAGCCCCATCCCATTCCCTCATCCACCCCTCTGTCCCAGTTTGGCCCAGTTTGGCCCCGTTGGTCACTCACGTATTGGTAGGGCAGGATGACGGCCAGGACCAGCCCTCCCAGGAACAGCACCATGAGCAGCACGAACAGAACGCCCTGGTACGACGTGAAATCCAACTGTGGACGGAGAGAGAACGGCCGGGGCTGGGGCTGCGGCCGGGGAACCACGGCTCCCGAGTGCCACGGGGGTGACCCACAGCTGGACTCCCCAACACCCCAGCCCCAAAACCACCCCCAGCCCCACAACAACAACCCCCGCCCCACAACCACCCAGCCCCACAGACACCCCCAGCCCCACAAACACCCCCAGCCCCACAACCACCCCCAGCCCCACAAAACACCCCCAGCCCCACAACCACCCCAGCCCCCAGACACCCCAGCCCCACAACCCAGCCCCAGCCACAACACCCCCAGCCCCACAACCACCCCCAGCCCCACAGACACCCCAGCCACAAACACCCCAGCCCACAGACACCCCCAGCCCACAGACCACCCCACCCCACAACCACCTCCAGCAAACCACCCCAGCCCCACAGACACCCCCAGCCCCACAGCACCCCCAGCCCCACAGACACCAAAACCCAGGGCACAATACCCACCAGACACCCCAGCCCCACAGACACCCCAGCCCCACAAACACCCCCAGCCCCACAACACCTCCTCAGCCCCACAGACACCCCAGCCCATGGCCACCCCAGCCCCACAGACACCCCCAGCCCCATGGCCACCCCAGCCCAAAACCACCCCCAGCCCCACAGACACCCCCCAGCCCCATGGCCACCCCCAGCCCACAACCACCCCCAGCCCCACAGACACCCCCGCCCCACAAACACCCCAGCCCCACAAACAACCGAATCCTTCTCCCTAGCCCTTCCCCTGAACCGGACCTTCTGCCCTGAGCCCTTCCCTGAACGATCCTTCTTCCCTGAGCCATGTGAACGAATCCTTCTGCCCTGGAACGATCCTCCTGCCTATGAGCCTCGTGAACGAATCCTTTCTGCCCTGAGCCCTTCCACTGAACGAAATCTCCTGCCGCGAGCGGACCTCCTTGCCCTGATCCTTCCCGGAACGAATCCTCTGCCCTGAGCCCTTCCCCTGAACGAATCCTTGCCCTGAACGAATTCTCCTGCCTGAGCTTTCCTTAAGCAGAGGAATTCTCCTGTCTGAGCGGATCCTCCTGCCCTGGGCTCTTCCCTGAGCCCTGCCCTGGATGGGTCTTTCTGCCCTGAGCCCTTCCCTGAACAGATTCTCCTGCCCTGAGCCCTTGCCTGAGCGGATCCTCCTGCCCTGAGCCCTTCCCTGATGGATCCTCCTGCCCTGAGCCCTTCCTGAGACGGATCCTCCTGCCCTGAGCCCTTCCCTGGACAGATTCTCCAGCCCAGGGCTTTTCCGAAGCTCTCTCTGCAGGAATCTGGGAATGGGTTGGGTTGGAGGACATTTAAGCCCATCCAGTGCCACCCTATCACAGGCAGGGGACAGTCCCACTGTCCCAGGCTGTCTCCAGCCCCCTCAGCTGGCCTTGGGGCATTCCAGGGATGGAGAGTCCAAATTTGCCCATTTCTGGGGCTGTACCACGGGAGCAGCCCCCTCCCCTGGGCACAGCCCTGCCCCAGCCCAGACACTTCTCCAGCCCTTGGTTTAAGAACCCCCAGCCCGGATCCCACTGCTCCACGAAGTGTCGGGAAATGAGGGGCAAAGTCTGGTCCCTCCACATGAGTGACTCAGAATCTTGGAATGTTGGAGTCACAGAGGTTGGAAAAGCCCCTAGGAGTGTCATCGAGTCCAGCCAAACCCCCACTGACCATGACCATCTCCCATCTGATCCACAGGGTTTGTGTCCCTTCCAAGGATGGGATATCCACCACAGCCTGGCCAGCCCTGCCAGTCCCTGACCTCCCTTTCCACCAAGGAATGTTTCCCAGGAGCTGACACAAATCCAGTTCCTGGCCTGTTTGTCTGTAAGAAGCACATTTCAGGCTCTCCTGGGCCTCAGCCTTGGCTCCTGCCCTAAATCCAACCCTCAGCTTTTTCCCGGAGATGTTTTGTCCCAGCCTGGGGACGGGCACATCCCAGGAGGCTCCTGGACAGGATAGGACTTCAGTGAGAGGGACCAGGGTGGGGCAGCCTTATCTGTACCTGAGGGTGCTGGCTTCTCCACCACCCCCATCCCTGGCAATTCCCACTCCCACTGTCCCAGACTGGTCCCCCCTGACCTCTCCCTCTCTCCTTGCAGCGTGTTTTCTTTGTCACCTACCTATCCTGGCCTGCTGCTCCGGGCCCAGGTACGGGGGTCATTTTGGGGTCTGGGTAGTGCGGGGGGAATATTTCCTGCCTGTTTTTCTTGTGGGGCAGGGATGGGGCCGTGCGGGCGCCAGGATGGGGCGGCAGCTGAGTTTTCATGGAATCATCATGGAATTGTCATAGAATCTTTGTGGAATCATCATGGAATTATCATGGAATAGTCATGGAATAGTCGTGGAATCGTCATGGAATCATCATGAGCGGAAGGGTTGCGGGTTTTGGGGGCGGGCGCATCTCAGTGATGTGCTGGGATATGGCTTGTGCTACGGCTTGCTTGGGGAGAGGACTCAACCCACCCAGTGTCACCCACTGGCCATGGGCAGGGACAACTCCACTGGCCCCAGGGTGCCCCAAGCCCCGGCCATCCTGCCTGGGACCACTAGGGATCCAGGAGCTGCCACAGCTGCTCTGGGAATCTGTTCCAGATGTTGGGAACGTCTGTTCTAGATGTTGGGAACACATGAGACATCTGCAGCTGAGACAGCCCAGCAGAAACTGCCCCGTTCACAGCTCTGCATTCTGGGAATGGAATGATGGAATGTTCCAGAGGATGCTCCTGTCAGGGATTTTGGGAATTCCATATTCCAGAGGATGCTCCTGTCAGGGATTCTGGGGATTGAACATTCCAGAGGGTGCTCCTCTGTCAGGGATTTGGTGATTCGAACATTCCAGAGGATGTCTCTGTCAGGGATTCTGGGAACTGAAAGTTCTGGGAATTGAAAATTCTGGAGGATGCTCCTGTCAGGCATTTGGGAATTCCACATCCCAGAGGATGCTCCTGTCAGGGATTTGGGAATGGAACATTCCAGAGGGTGCTCCTGTGTGGGATTCTGGGAATGAAAATTCTGGAGCATGCTCGTGTCAGGGATTCTGGGAATGAAAATTCTGGAGTGCTCGTTCAATGGATCTGGTGACAGTCGGGGATTTGGGAATTCCACATTCCAGAGGATGCTTCTGTGAAGGATTCTGGGAGCAGAACATTCCAGAGGATGCTCCCGTCAGGGATTTGTGTATTCAGCATTCCAGAGGATGTTTCTGTCAGGGATTCTGGGAACTGAAAATTCTGGGAATTGAAAATTCTGGGAATTGAAAATTCTGGAGGATTCTCCAGAATTTGGTCTGGGGTTTGGGAATTCCACATTCCAGAGGGTGCTCCTGTGTGGAATTCTGTGAATTCAAATCCAGAGGATCTCCTGCAGGATTCTGGATTCGAACATTCCAGAGTGCTCCGTCAGGGATTCTGGAATATTACAGCATTCCAGAGATGTCTCCTGTCAGCTCCTTGTGCGAGCAGGAATATCCCTGGGGACCCTTGTCCTGCTGGCCCGGGAGGACCCCAAATGCCCCCAGCAGGGTGACACAGGGCACTAATTACCCTCATGGCCATAAATTACCCAGCAGGGTCATTAATTACCCTCATGGTCATAAATTACCCAGCAGGGTCATTAATTACTCTCAGGGTCACTGATTCCCTGCTCACTGGCACTGTTTCCTTTGCAGGAGATACTTCCCATGGAATCTGATCCTGCTCAGCATCTTTGTGAGTAGCACATCTGGCCAACATCTGCCCCGGGGGCTCACACGGGGCTGGCATTCCTGGGGAAAAGTGGGAATTTTGTCCTCTTCCTGCCCTGTGCTTGGGCTGAGGAGCTGGGGTTGCGCTGGGATGGGAGAAACTGGAAAAATGGGAGCCTCTGTTGGTTAAAAAATGACAAAAATTAATCCATGGAGGCTGGTGGGAATTGGGATTGGAGCTGGGGTGGGAAATTGGGTTGGAGCTGGGATTGGAAATGAGATGGGAACTGGGATTGGAGCTGGGGTGGGAACTGGGATGAGGGATGGATGGAACTGGGTGGGGATGGGGATGGAAACTGGATGTTCTGGTGAGATTTGGGAATTTTGGATGAACTGGTGGATTTGGGATGGAACTGGCATTGGAACTGAGTGAGGGAACTGGAATTGGAGCTGGTATGGAACTGGTGGGAACCAGGATGTGGGATGGGATGAGGGGTGGGAGGCTTGGGATGGGAATGGGATGGAGATGGGAGGCTGGGAGCTGGGATGTGGGGTGGAGGTGGGTGGATGGGACTGGGATGGAAGGTGGGATGTGGGGTGGGATGGATTTGGGATATGGGATGGATGGGGAATGGGATGGGATGGATGGGAATGGGTGGATGGGATGGGATGAGATGGGATGGGATGGGATGGATGGAATGGAGATGGATGGATGGATGGGATGGATGGGAGTGGGATTTGGGATGGGAGCTGGGATGTGGGATGGGATGGGGGATGGGATGGAATTGGGACTGGGATGTGGGATAGGATGGGGATGGGGATGGGAGCTGAATGGGATTTGGGATGCACAGGAGGGTTGCAGGAGCTCGGGGCACTCCCACACCGTTTGCCCTCCCTGTCTCTCTCCCGTGGGTACCAATCCCAAGAGGCCTCAAACGTGCCCAATTCATTCCCCACACTTTTCCTGGGACTGGGGTTTCTGTGGTGTCTCCTCCCCGGGATTTGGGGTGCACTAACGAGGCTCTGTTTGTCCCCAGACCCTGTCCATGGCCTATCTCACCGCAATGCTCTCCAGGTGCGTGGGACACGGTCGGTGTCCTGTGTCCCATGTCCCATGTCCTCATGTTCCATGTTCCCATGTCCATTGCTCTGTTCCTTCCACCGGTGTCCCTGTCCCGTGTCCCATCCCATCTGTGTCCTTGTCCCTGTGTCCCATGTCCATGTCCTGTGTCCTGTGTCCTGTATCCCATGTTTCGTGTCCCATGTTCTGTCCCATGGACATTCCCACATCCACAAATTCCTGCAGGAAGAGCCCTGAGAGGACTGAAGAGCAAGGCAATTCCTGCACCTCAAATCCCAGGGAGGGCCGGGGCAGGGCCATTCGCACATCCCAAATCCTGCAGGAGCCCTGGAGGGCTGGAAAAGAGACATTCCAGATCCCAAATCCTGCAGAAGAGCCTGAGGGCTTGCACAGGGGATTCCCACATCCCAAATCCTGCAGGAGAGCCTGGATGGCCGTGAAAGGGCGATTCCCGTATCCCAAATCCTGCAGGAGGCCTCTGGAGGGCTTGCACAGGGTGATTCCCACATCCCCAAATCCTGCAGGAGACCTGGAGGGCTGGGGCAGGGCCCATTCCCACATCCCAAATCTGCAGAGAGCCTCGTAGATGGCGGAATAGGCGATTTCCCACTATCCCAAATCCTGCAGGAGGGCCTGGAGGGCTTGCACAGGGTGATTCCCACATCCCAAATCCTCAGGAGAGCCCTCGGAGGCTGGCAGGGCCATTCCCGACTCCCAAATCCTGCAGGAGAGCCTGAGGGCTTGCACAGGGCGATTCCCACATCCCAAATCCTGCAGGAGGAAGGATTTGGGATGTGGGACAGGGCAGCCCCTGGACGGGCTGGAGGTGACCCCACAAGGTGATCCCACCTCTCTCCCTGAGCAGGTCCCAGGCAGGTGGGGCTGCAGCAAGCCAAGGGATTTTTTTTCCAGCAGTTTCAGGGATTTGTGTCCCACAGCCCCATTCCCTTCCACCCCTCTGTGCCGGGAAATCCTCCCGGCTGATGTGGGAGCCTGGGCAGAGGGACAGATCCGGGGTGAGGGATCTGTCGGGACAAAGGAATCCGTGGCCTCAGCAGCTCCGGGGGAAAACTCCAGCGGCTCTGCTGGAACGGCCCCAGGGAGAGTGGGACAGGCTCTGCCAAGGGCTGAGCCCAGAGCTGCAGCCACAGCCCCGATTGAGCCTGGAAAATGTTCCAGAATCTGCAGCCTCTGTCCCTGCCCCGGACCCTCCTTCCTGCCCTGCTCACAGAAGCGCAAGAATACAGAGTCACAGAGTGACAGAGTCCACGGGAATCACAGAATCATGAATACAGAGTACAGAGTCACAGAATGATTAGAATCAGAGCAATCACAGATAACAGAGACACGAATCACAGAATGAGAGAATCACAGAGTGGACAGACACGGAATTACAGAATCAAGAGAATCAGAGTGGACAAAGTCAGGATTACAGAATCAGAGAATCAGAGTGACATAGACATGGAATCATCAGAGAATCACAGAGTGACAGAGACACAAGAATCATGGAATCAGAATTTACAGGAGTCACCACTGTCCAGTCCACAGAATCACGGAATTACAGAATCACACAATCCACAGAGTCAAGGAATCCCAGATTCCAGAAATCATGGAATTACAGAATGCAATCAAGAATTGTGGAATCACAGAGTCATGGAACTACGAATCATAAGTCACAGAATCATGGAATTACGAATCAGATCATGGAACATGAGTCAGGAATGAATGGAATCATGAGCACGACAAGTCAAGAATCCACAGAATCATGGAATCACAGAGTCATGGAATCCCAGAATTACAGAATAAATCACAAAGTCATGAAATCATGGAATTATGGAGTCACGGATTCACAGAATCATGGAATCACAAAGTCACAGAATCACAGAATCAGAGTCACAGAGTCATGGAATCACATAATCAGAGTCATAGAATCATGGAATTACAGATCAATCAACAGAATCACAGAATCACAAAGTCATGCATCACAGAATTCACAGAACTCGCGAATTCCAGAACTTGACGCACAGAATACACAGAATCACGGAATCAACACGATCTTGAATCACAGCAAATCCCAGAATCACGGACCATCAATCACAGAGTTACGAAATCACGGAATCAATCACAGAGTTACGAAATCACGAATCATGGAGTCACGGATTCACAGAATCATGGAATCAGGTCAGGTCACAGAATTGAACACTGAATCAGAGATCACAGAGTTAACATAAATTGCTGAATCATGGTAGTCATGAATCACAGTGGACATGGAATTGGAGCATGGAATCAGGAATTACATGATTAGTAATGGAATCAAGTCAGAATCACAGAAATCCACCAGGTTGATGAACCTTCAACGTTCTTCGAGCAACCCTGCCCTGACCCTCAACTCACCCCGATCACCAGCACCACATCCCAATCTCCCTTTAACACCTCAGGGATGGGAACTGCACACCTCCCCAAGCCAGACCATTCCAAGTGCTTTCCACTCTTTCTGTAAAAACACTCTTTCCTGATATCCAACTCCATTTCCCTGGTGTGTCCTTTTTCTCGTTCCTCACAGCTCTGCCTGGAGAAAGAGGCCGACCCTCCTGCCCACAGCCACCATTCAAGGGTTATAAGAGAGCAATAAGGTCCACACTCAAGCCCCTTTTCTCCAAGCAGAACCACCAGCTCCCTCAGCCGTTCCTCCGGGGTTCCAAGCTTTCCCCAAGCCTCATTGCTCTCTGGACATGCTCCAGCCCCTCAAAATTTGTCCCAAAGGCCAGGCCAGGCAGGAGCACTGGGGCTGCTCCTTGGGCTTCCCCTCCTGCTGTGGTGGCTTTTGTCACCATTAATGTGGAATATTGGTAATTCCTGCACTATTTGTTCCCTGTTTATAACATTAATGTGGAATATTGGTAATTCCTGCACTATTCGTGCCCTGTTTATAATGTTAACATGGAATATTGGTAATTCCTGTGCTGTTTGTACCCTGTTTATAACATTAGTGTGGAATATTGGTAATTCCTGCACTGTTTATGCCCTGTTTATAACATTAATGTGGTAATTCCTGCGACATATGTGCCCCGTTTATAACGTTAATGTGGAATATTGGTAATTCCTGCACTATTTGTGCCCTGTTTATAGCATTAATACGAATATTGCTAATTCCTGCACTATTTTTGCCCTGTTTATAAATTAATGCGGAATAGTTGGTAATTCCTGCACTATTTTTGCCCTGTTTATAATATTAATGTGGAATGTTGGTAATTCCTGCACTATTTGTCCCTGTTTATAACATTAATGCGGAATATTGGTAATTCCTGTACTATTTGTGCCCTGTTTATAACATTAATGTGGAATTTTGGTAATTCCTGCTCTATTTGTGCCCTGTTTATAACATTAATGGATGGTAATTTGATAGGCCTGTTTAAATGTACAGAACCTGCCTATTTGTGCCCTGTTTATAAGATTAATGTGGAATATTGGTAATTCCTGCACTATTTGTTCCCTGTTTATAACATTAATGCTGGAATATTTGGTAATTCCTGCACTATTTGTTGCCCTGTTTATAACATTAATGCGGAATATTGGTAATTTCTGCACTATTTGTGCCCATGGGATTCCTGCTTTCCTTGCCCATCCCAATCCCTCGTTCCCACCCTCCTGGGAACGATCCAAACGCTCTTTTCCCGGGAATTTTGCAGTTACTACAACACCAAGTCGGTGCTGCTGTGCCTGGGGATCACGGCCCTGGTCTGTCTGTCCGTCACCATCTTCAGCTTCCAGAGCAAGGTGGGACTGGGGGAGGGCGAGGGCGGCCGGGATAGGGGATGGGAAGGGATGAAACGTCTGGAAAGTTCTGGATACAGGACCCAATCCAAATTGGGGTGGAATGGGGCTGGAAGATGCTGATGTGTGGATTTTTGAGGATTGGGATGTGGCAGGGATTTAACAGGGCTGGAAAAATGGCTGATTAGTGTGGGATACAATGGGATTTTTTGTGGATTTGGATGTGTAGGATGTCTGTGGGGCTGGG
>VKON01002474.1:125706-137682 GCA_009741485.1 Malurus cyaneus samueli
GTGGGTTTTACGGGTCGGGTTAGGTTTGTTCCGAGGAGTAGGTGGTGGGCAGATGAAGGTTGTTCTCTGGATTTTGAGAGGTTTGTCCGGTGATCTTGTAGTACAGCGAGCCGGAGATATGTTGCCCGGGTGATCCAGGGAGGGTGCAGGTGATTATTGAAATTTACTATTTATGACGATAGGCTGGCTGCAGTATTAGTGTCGGGGACTGATAGGGAGTGTTCCGGTGAGAGTGTGGTCTTGAAAGGTTGTCTGGTGGTGAGGTGTTGCATGGGATGTGTGTGTGGCTTCTTAGGGAAGGTTTTTCGCTGTGGAGATCAGTCTTTTCTGGGTGTTGTCTTTGGGAGCTGCTGATGGTTTTCCAGGAGGTTGTTTCCGCTATAGGCGATGTGAATCCTAGGTGGATAGTGTGCAGGGGTGGTGTCAGGATTTGGGGTGATCCGCTGTGGGGTGGTGTTTAGTGATAACGTGTCATGGGGGTGATGACCGAGGGTGGCGAGGTTGTCCAGGTCGTGTAGGAGTTGTTAGAGGTGAGGTGTTTGTCAGGTTGGTGTTCGGTGAGGGTTTCGGGGAAGGGGTGTCGGGGAGTGTCCAGGGAGGGTCGCAGGGAGGTTGGATAGTCCAGAGGGTATTGAGGAGTGGGTCCAGTGGGACCGCGTAGTCGGGGATATGAGTGGTGCTGGGGATTGGTGTTCCGGGCCGGAGGGTGTCAGTGGAGTTGCTGATGGATGATGGCGGAGGTGTTATGCGAATTCCTGGAGAACAGTATGTGTTGTAGCTCGGTGTGGTAGCAGTGTTGTGGCCAGGGGATATGTTTCTAGGTATGTTGTGTACTGTTGTGAAACTGCTGGTTCCAGAGGAAGATGTACGGGGAAACGGTTTCTCTTTGCGGTGTTGTTGTCCCGGGGTCGGGGTGCGCGCTGTGCGGCTGCTGCATATGAGGAACTGACAGATGGCCTATCATTAAGTGGTGACCCTGGGACGGTGGAACGATGCCTGCGATTGTGTGATGATTATTTCTTGTTTTTCGTGTTATTAGTTTTCTCATTTCATATCCTTTTTCTTTCTCTTTTTGACAGTAAGAAGCAATTATCATTGTGTTTGCACATTGTGACTACTTGTGATCTCGATGTATATTCAACTCTCCCCTCACTCATATCAGTTTTAGGAGTGGTTCAGATTAGGACAATCCAGTTTTGTTGTGATTGAGGCATTGCCTTTATCAGCCATAAAAGTCACTTGAGGAGCCGCGAGTCGGGTGATTACGGTCAAGTTCCTCCCAGTGAAATGCAGGAGTCAAATTGATAATTACCATTAGAAAATCAGTAGAGCTTGCTGGCTGGCGGGGCGGCTCGGCTGGAGATTGGCTTCAGGGGATCAAACAGACTCGTGGGGATGGAGCCCTGGAGGCTCCGGGCCGGGGACGGCAGGGAGGAGAGGGAAGGGAGAAGGGAGAGGGGAAAATGTTGGAATTTGAAAGCCGTGCCTGGTTTCTGATGGTGCTGCTCGTGTCTGTGGGGCCATCAACCTGTGACCTCCTTGTTCCTGGCAGTGGTTTCACCTGGGGAATGACACTGGGTCATTCTGGATGGAAGGTTTGGTGGGTTCTGGACGTCGAGAGGGGAGAAGGAGGAGGGGGGAGCTGGCCGAGTTGGGCTGGGATGGGGAGCAAGGGAGAGGTTGGGTGTGATCACTAGGGTTTGATGTCAGGAGAATGAGGAAAGGGGAATTAAGTTCTTCATGCCTCTTTCTGTGTCTTAAATTGTTGGTTAAGCCCGTAAAGGGGTGGCAATTCTTCTGGGAAACGTGTTCCTGTATCTGAGCTT
The DNA here is from genome assembly GCA_009741485.1 of Malurus cyaneus samueli. NCBI lineage: Eukaryota > Metazoa > Chordata > Aves > Passeriformes > Maluridae > Malurus > Malurus cyaneus. The sequence goes on from VKON01002474.1 coordinate 127,533, forward strand.
CTCACCTCCTAGATCCAACCTACTTTGAGTGTGCTGCCGTTTCTCCATTTCTCCCAGTTCCTGGCTGACACGAGTGCGGGGGATACGCGCTATCGCTGGCCAGGAGTTGACTTTTGGAGCCCTTGATGAATAGGGTATTCGTTAGTGGACATGCTGGTAGTTTTCGTATCTTCTCCTTATTCTGCAGTTCTTTTGGCATGGCGTCTTATGTTAGGTTAGTAGGGCAGCCCCAGGCTGAGCCCCGGCCCCGGGGAGCACCGGACACCTCCCCGGACACCTCCGGCCTCGCACCTCCCCGCCTCGGACACCTCCCCTGACACCTCCCCGGTACACCCCTCCCGGACACCCTACCCCCCGACACCTCCCCGGACACCTCCCAACCCGACCTGTCTCGACACCTCCCCGCACCTCCGGACCCGGACACCTCCCTACCCCAACACTTCCCATCCCCCTGCACTTCCTGACACCTCCTGACACCCCTACCCCCCCTACACCCCACCCGACCTGGAAGTCCCGTCGCCACCCTCCCCCACGGACACCCCTGACCCTCCCGGACACCTCCGGCCGCCGACACCTCTCCGCACTCCCTCACCTCCGGACACCTCCCTGACACCTCCCCGGACACCTCCCTGGACACCTCCCCGGACACCTCCCTGGCACCTCCCCGGACACCTCCTACACCTCCCTGGACACCTCCTGCCCACTACTCCCCTGGACACCTCCCTCACTCCCTGACCCCCGGACACCTCCTGACACCTCCCCTGGACACCTCCCCGCACCTCCCCGGACACCTCCCACACCTCCCCTTGGACACCTCCCGCACCTCCCCTTGGACACCTCCCTGGACACCTCCCCTGGACACCCCCTGGACACCTCCCTGGACACCTCCCTGGACACCCCCTTGGACACCTCCCTGGACACCTCCCCTGGACACCCCCTGGACACCTCCCTGGACACCTCCCTGGACACCCCCTTGGACACCTCCCTGGACACCTCCCCTGGACACCCCCTGGACACCTCCCTGGACACCTCCCCTGGACACCTCCCCGGACACCTCCCGGACACCTCCCTGGACACCTCCCCTGGACACCTCCCCGGACACCTCCGGACACCTCCCCGGACACCTCCCACCTCCCGGACACCTCCCCGGACACCTCCCCGGACACCTCTCCGGACACCTCCCCGGACAACTCTCCTGGACACCTCCCCTGGACACCTCCCCGGACACCTCCCTGGACAGCTACTGCCTCGCATGACCGATCGCCCAGCCCCACAGACATCCCTAACACATCCCAATCCACAAAAAATCCCATTGTATCCCACACATCAGCATTTTCCAGCCCTGTTAAATCCCTGCCACATCCCAATCCTCCAAAAATCCCACACATCAGCATCTTCCAGCCCCATTCCCACCCCAATTTGGATTGGTCCTGTATCCAGAACTTTCCAGACGTTCCCATCCCTCCCCATCCTACCCCGGCCGTGCCCCCTCCCCTCCCCCAGTCCCACCTTGCTCTGGAAGCTGAAGATGGTGACGGACAGACAGACCAGGGCCGTGATCCCCAGGCACAGCAGCACCGACTTGGTGTTGTAGTAACTGCAAAATTCCCGGGAAAAGAGCGTTTGGATCGTTCCCAGGAGGGTGGGAACGAGGGATTGGGATGGGCAAGGAAAGCAGGAATCCCATGGGCACAAATAGTGCAGAAATTACCAATATTCCGCATTAATGTTATAAACAGGGCACAAAGAGTGCAGGAATTACCAAAATTCCACATTAATGTTATAAACAGGGCACAAATAGTACAGGAATTACCAAAATTCCACATTAATGTTATAAACAGGGCACAAATAGTACAGGAATTACCAATATTCCGCATTAATGTTATAAACAGGGCACAAATAGTGCAGGAATTACCAACATTCCACATTAATATTATAAACAGGGCAAAAATAGTGCAGGAATTACCAATATTCCGCATTAATGTTATAAACAGGGCACAAATAGTGCAGGAATTAGCAATATTCTGTATTAATGCTATAAATAGGGCATAAATAGTGCAAGAATTACCAATATTCCACATTAACGTTATAAACGGGGCACATATGTCGCAGGAATTACCACATTAATGTTATAAACAGGGCATAAACAGTGCAGGAATTACCAATATTCCACACTAATGTTATAAACAGGGTACAAACAGCACAGGAATTACCAATATTCCATGTTAACATTATAAACAGGGCACGAATAGTGCAGGAATTACCAATATTCCACATTAATGTTATAAACAGGGAACAAATAGTGCAGGAATTACCAATATTCCACATTAATGGTGACAAAAGCCACCACAGCAGGAGGGGAAGCCCAAGGAGCAGCCCCAGTGCTCCTGCCTGGCCTGGCCTTTGGGACAAATTTTGAGGGGCTGGAGCATGTCCAGAGGAGGCAATGAGGCTGGGGAAAGCTTGGAAACCCCGTGAGGAACGGCTGAGGGAGCTGGGGGTGTTCAGCCTGGAGAAAAGGGGACTGTGAGGTGACCTTATTGCTCTCTATAACTCCTTGAATGGTGGCTGTGGGCAGGAGGGGTCGGCCTCTTTCTCCAGGCAGCAGCTGGCAGAACGAGAGGACACAGCCAAGGGAAATGCGGACAATAGGAGTTGGATGCAGGCAAAAATTTGTTTTACAGAATGATGAAATAGCAACTGAATCGGTCTGCTATCACTTTCCCGGGGAGGTGGTGCATAAGTCACCAGACTACCTGGATGGTTCAAGGAGATTTGGATGCTTGGCTTGGTGACGTGGTTGATTGAGAGTTCAGGCAGGGTTGGCTCAGGAAACTGAACGGCTCTCCAATTGACCACTGATCGTATTTTCTTGAATTCTATGACTGTGAATCTGTATCTGTATCTAAGACTTGATTTGGTCAGTGATACCAATGATATCAATCGAGTCGCGGAGACTGTTGCTGTGAACTGGCGTTCTGGATCTTTTGAATCCCTACTCGATCCAGGACTGAATCCGTACTCCAATCCGTGATTTCGTAACTCTGTGATTGATTCCGTGATTTCGTAACTCTGTGATTGATTCCGTTATTCTGGAGTACCTGGACCAGAACCCTATCCGTATTTCTGATCGTTCAATTCTGTAATTTCCATGATTCTGTGATTCCAATGATCCCATTACTAGTGTGATTCTTTGGTGAGTCTTGTGATTGATGCCTGTAATCCCATTCACACCTGATTAGTAACCAGATCCGTGACTCTTTGGGAACCATGTGAAAATGGGGTATCCATAGATCGTCGAATACCTGACTCCAAAATTCCAATTCTCATGACTTGTTGATCATATCGTACATTCGGATCCATGGTTGAACTGTGTGACCCATTATCGGTGAGCTCTGGTATTATGCTGAATCACCGCCAGATTTCCGATGCTGGATCGTTGTAATCCATATTCTGTGACCTTGAGTTCGTAGATATCCAACTCTTGAGTTCCACAATTCGTAATATGATTGTCTGTAAATATCCATGGATTCGGGAAATCTGGGATTACCTTGACCGTGTATTGTGTGATTTGTTTCCGTGATTCTGTGACTGTGACAGTGTGACTCTGTAACTCTGATTCCATGATTCGTCTCGTCACTGCCTGCTGATTCTCGTGATCCAGTCTAATCACTTCTGATTCACCGATTTCTCGTGATCTGCCTGACTTTGCACCCATCCGTAGATCTATCCGTGTCTGGATCACTACTGATCCATGATTCGTGAATCCGAACCCTGTTTTATTCACGGTGTCTCTGTGATTCTGACTATAATCTTACCTGTCACTCTGGGACCACTGATCTGTCAATTTCCGACCATGTCACCGACGTGACTACGATCTGTGATTCTTCGTGAAGCATGGCAGGAAGAGGCCGGGCGCATGGACACTATGGCCTCTGTTCCAGGTTCGGATTATTCATTTTCCAGCTCAATCGTGGTCTGGGCTGGCAGCTCGTGCTCACCCTTGGCAAAGCCATAGTCCACTCTCCCGTGATGCCGTTGTCCATGCAGAGGCCTTCGGAGAGTTCTCCCCGGCAGCTGGCCTGAGGCCCAACGACCTCCCCGACATGATCACCCACTTGGTCCTGGGATCTTCCCCTCGTCCCAAGGCCCAACGATCAGTCTGCAGATATTCCCGGCACAGAGGGTGAAGGGTATATGACTGTGGACACAAATCCCTAATACTTGCTGTACAAAATCCTTGAGCTTGCTGATGCCTGGCACGCCTGGGAACCGTCTCAGGGAAGAGGATGTCTACTTCACCTGTGGTCAACCCCAGGCCACAGCCCTAACCCACTAGTCCTCCTAAAACAATTCCTCCTGCAACATTGGGATTAATCTACGCCGCTGATGCTATCCTCAGGGCCCCTGCTAGATAGGATACGATGACCCTGCACGACCATACAGCTCGCCTCAGGATTGAGTGGAACGAACCCGTTCAGCCTCCAGGCTTTCTGCAAAGATTGGGGATCGGATATGATATTCATCCTTCCACCTCTTACCAGACTCCTCAGATTTGGAGTCAATGGCCCCCCCGCCCTCCCTGGGATGTAGATCAGTAATTGCTCTGGTATCACTCCACCGGGCTCTCCTGCAGATCTGATTGAATTCATGGACACAGAGAAACACTGGACATCGAAACATGGATACAACAGGACACAGCACACAGAATGGGACATCAGTGACATTGGGACACAGACACAGCTAATGGGACATGGACACCGGGACAGGGACCTGGAGCAGCAGCACTAGATCAATTCGGGAATCATATGACCAGGACAGGACATTGACACAGGACACCTGCAGCCACCCATACCACCAGAGAAGGCATCGCGTCAATAGCCATGGAGCAGTCAGGGACAGAACAGAGCCTCGTCTAGTGCACCTGCCCAAATCCCGGAGAGACACCATACAAGGGAAAACCCATCCAGGGAACAGCGTCGGGCAATGAAATGGGGGTCAACGACGATGAGCCCTGGAGGTACCCATTGTTATTATTTTGGATCGCACGAGAGAATAGTGGAGGCAAACGGTGGGATGCCCCGAGCTCCTAGCACCCCCTTGAACATCCACTCCCATTACAGCTCCCATACCCTTCGACATCCCCATTCTACCTCCACCATCCCACCCATCCCATCCCGATCTGCCCCACCCCATCCCAACATCCAGCCCCCATCCCAATCCCAGCTCCCATCGCCACCATTCCATCCCATCCCAGGTGCCCATCCCATCACCCTCGCCACCACCATCCACCAACCATCCCAAACCCATCCATTCCGCAAATTCCACCCCATATGCCCAACATCCCAGCTCCCACCTCACATCCCACTCCTCTCACCCAGCCCTCCACCTGTCACAATTTCCACTGGCCTCAACATCCCCTATCCCAGCTCCCCATCTCCCAACCTCTCCACCACAGCTCAACCCCTCATGCCCATCCAATCACGGTTCCCAACCAATTCCATAGCCAGCCCAATCCATTCACTCCAGTTCCAATGCCAGTTCCCATCCCAAATCCCACCCAGTTCATCCAAAATTCCCAAATCTCACCCAGAACATCCCAGTTCCCATCCCATCCCATCCCAATCCAGTCCCACCCATCTCATCCATCCCACACACTCCAAAATCCTCTGAGTCCCACCATCCCATATCTCTCTATCTTCCACCTACCATTCCCACCCCAGCTCCAATCACCAATCCCAACCAGCCCATCCATGCGAAAATTGTCATTTTAACCAACAAGCTCTATTTTCCAAGTTTCTCCATCAGCAACTAACCCACTCCCACCCAAGCACCACGGGCAAAGAGAACCCAAAACCCACTGCCCTCCAGGAAGCCACCCGCGTGTACCCCGGGCAAATGTGGCCAGGATGTCTTACCACAAAGATGCTGAGCAGGATCAGGTTCCATGGGAAGTATCTCCTGCAAAGGAAACAGTGCCAGTCAGCAGGGAATCAGTGACCCTGAGAGTAATTAATGACCCTGCTGGGTAATTTATGGCCATGAGGGTAATTAATGACCCTGCTGGGTAATTTATGGCCATGAGGGTAATTAGTGCCCTGTGTCACCCTGCTGGGGGCATTTGGGGTCCTCCCGGGCCAGCAGGACAAGGGTCCCCAGGATATTCCTGCTGCACAAGGAGCTGACAGGAGCATCCGGGTCAATTCCCAAATCCGACAGCAGCACCTCTCTGTCCCCAAAGAAAAAGAAAAAACTTCAATCCTCTAAATTCAATCGCCAATACCCCGACAGAGCCATCCTTCTGGAATGTCTCAATGAACCCAGAACCCCGACAAACATCCCGAAGTTGAATCCAAAACAATCCCCAGCAGTAGCACAGCCTCGGGAATTCTGTTTCCCATAGAATCCCTGACAGGAGCACCCTCTGGAATGTGGAATCCCAAAATCCCTGGACAAGTATCGTCCTCCAAATTTCAATTTCCCCAGAACCCTACAAGGCAAGCCTAATTCCCCCCAGAATCGTCTGCAACAAAGCAACTCTAATTGAACCTTCCCAAATCCACCTGACGGGACCATCCGCTGGAATGTCAAAATCCCCAAACCCTGACTAGGAGCACCTACTGAACATTCCATATCACAGTTACCATCCCAGAATGCAGGACTTGAAAACGGCTGCCATCCTGCTGGCTGTTCCAGCTGCAGATGTCTCCAGCTGCCGCTGCCCAGACATTCCTGAGAACAGACTTCCACATCTAACAGATCTCGAGCAGCGTGCCTCCTCGGTATCCCCTGATGTCCCAGGCCAAAATGAACGGCTGTGCATCCACGGTGCAGTGGAGCTGATCCCCCATAGGCATTGACACGGTGCCTGTGAGGTCTCTATCCCAACCCAAACACCTCTCAGAGGAAATGCCCAGACGATCCACGATATCATATGACTATTCCAATGAAATATCCATGGAGACTTCCACAAAGAAGTCGATGACAATGTCCAATCGATATCATACCATAAAACTCAGCGCCGATGCCCATTTCCTGTCGCCAGTCGCCACCGCCCCATCCCGCCCCACAAAAAAAACAGCAAAATACCCCCCCCACTACTTACCAATCAGACCCCAAAATACCGCCCCTACCTGCCCTGAGCAGCAGCCAGATGATCATATGTGTGACAAAGAAAACAGCGCAGCAAGGACAGAGAGATGAGTCAGGGGTACCCGGAGTCTGGCACGAAGAGTGGGATTGGCTCAGGAGGTGATTAACCAGCAACCCCTCAATACGAGAGCAACGGGCGTCCCCTGAACCCCTGGTCTCCCTCTCCTATGATTCCTTCCTCCCCAGATCCTCCTGGCAGTTCCCGTCCACCTGGGACAAACATCCCGGAAAGCGAGAGGGTGGATTTAAAGGGCAGACCAAGCGAGCCCAGGAATCCTTTATGCTCATATAATTTCTTCTACCAGAACAAACAGCGAGACTTGATTCTGTGTCAGCTCCTGGCGATTATATCATTCTCTGGAAAGGGAGATTTCAGACTGGAGGAGGCCAGCTGGGAATCCCAGCCTTGAAGGCACCAAAACCACGATCTGGCACTGGAGATGGTCATGTTGGGTCAGGGGGTTGTATGGTCGCGGACTCGTAACCTCCAGGGGCTTCTCCAACCCCTGTGACCCGCCAACATTCCAAGAGCCTGAGTCAACTCATTATGAGGACCAGTACTTGCCCCTCATTCCCGCAGCTCTTGAGTGGTCGAGCATCGGGATCCGGCTCGGGTCTAAAACCAAGCTCGAGAAATTCTGGGCTTGGGGCAGAGGCTGTGACCAGGGGTAGGGGGCTGCTCCCGTGTACACCTCGCAGAAATGGGCAAAAGTCGCGACTCTCCATTCCCTCGAATCGCCAAAGTGACCAGGCTTGGGACGGAGCTCGGGCAGCCTGACAGTGGGACTGCCCTGACCTAAGTGATAGTGGTGTCAACTCTGGATGGGCTTAAAATGTCCCTCCAAACGCCAACCCATTCCCACATTGCGGTCGCAGGATGAATCTTCAGTGACAAAAGCCCGGGCTGAAATCTTCCAGGAAGGGCTCAGGCCAGGAGGACCCTCAGTAAATTGGCCACAGCAGGAGGATCCCACTCGAGGAAGGCTCAGCAAGAGATCCGCTCAGAGTCATTGCATGCTCAGACGAATCGATTTCAGCCGGAGAGCCTCAGTGAGCAGAAAGAACCGATACCAAGGAGGCTCAGATATGAACCCAGGGCCAAGAAGAAGAATCCTACCAGACCATTGAACTAGAGAAAATAATGCCATGCATGACATTATAAAGCGAAAAAATATCAATAGAACCAGCAGTAGAGAATCGTTAAATCCATATTATATGAGCCATGAGGGAGAATCGCCTGTCAGGCGTCGAACTATGCTGGCTCAGGGGCACCATGGGACGGATCGTCTCAGGAAGGCTCACGTCCGGCCACAATACCGATCCCCAGCCAAGTACAGGCGCTGCACAAAATGCGTCTTCAGTTGGGAATGGGCTCATGCGAGAGATCGGTGGTTCAACGAGGCTCAAGGCAAGGAGGATCCGTCAGGAGAAAATGATGGCGACAGGAAGATAATTTCGATATCGAGCAGGGCTCAGTGGAATCAGGCTAAAAGTAATGCGTTGCACGCGGAAGGCTCACGAGTGCCATGTATATAGAGAGCCGCTCAGGGAAAGGCCTCAGCCAAAGATTCGTTCAGGGAAGCGGCTCTAGGGCAGAATTCCATCGAGGCGGTTGGCCTCATGGCAAGAAGAGAACGCTTTCACTCCAGCGGCCCTTTGCGGAGCAGCGAGAAGGACGCTTCACACGGGTCCCCGGCACTGAGGGCAGTACGCGCCAGCAGGGCAGAAGGATCCGTTCAGGGAAGGGCTCAGGGCAGGAGGATTCGTTCACAGGGCTCAAGGCAGGAGGATCCTCCCGGCTCACCGGACCCACACCTGCTGTGACCGCCCAGCCCCGCCCCAGGTCCCGGCAGTTTTTATCTCCCAGGATTTGACCCCTCCCGTGTCGCAGCAGCCCGCAAGCCGAGGGAGCCTCCTCTCGCTCCAGCCGGAGCGTCCTTTTCCAGGCCCGGAGCCCTCCCCGGCCCTCTCCGCCAGCGATCCGGTCGTCAGCCGAGCTCCCGCTAAGTACACTGGACCCGTCCCCGGCTGGTTTCCCGAGTCGCAGATCCAGGGCCACCAGCAGGGCACCGAGATAAGCCAGGCACGGCTCTCCCGCTGGGAAACCAGGAAAGGCGGAGTGGACACGGCTGAGCGGCCGGACAGAGCCTGCCGGGAGTGCAGGGCCAGCGGGGCTGTCCATCCCCGTCTGCTCCGGATTCATCCCCGCCCAGGAACCACCCCAGCAGCGGGAAAACATCCTGGGGCTCCCAGGTTTATGTTACAGAGGTCTCTGGGAACAAAGGGGATCCAGGCATGGACCGTCCCTGCCGGGCACTGCCAGGGTGGAAGGAGAAGAGCCACCGCTTCAGAGCCACAACTGATGCGGAGTGCGAAGGGGGCTCCTGTTTGCTGACACCTTGACAAACGCCTCGAGCAAATCTGAATAACAGTTCATCTGGGAAGTAAGTTGGATGGCGGTGGAAGGAACCTTGAAATTCAATAAATCCATCCCATCCCATCCAGTCACCATCAACCATCCCATCCCATCCCGATCCCATCCCATCCATCTCCATCCATCCATTTCTCCATCCCATCCTCTATCCATCACCATCTTGTTTCCACACAATCCCAAGCCTGGGCAGGGACACTTCTCACACTCCCAGGATGTTCCCAGCCCTCCAGCCTGGCCTTGACACTCTCAGGAATAGGGGAAATCCCTCTGAGAAATCCACCCAGCCCCTCCCCATCCCCACAGAGAAGCGAACAATCCCCCAATATCCCACCCCATTTTCCGCTTGCCTCTGGCAGTCGGACTCGGCGCCATTCCGTTGTCCTGTCCCCAGCCCCCATCCCTGTCCCCCAATCCCTCTCCAGCTCTCCTGTAGCCCCTCCAGGTCCTTCCTGGCAAGGGGCTCTGAGCTCTTCGCCTGGATCCTTCTTCTCTCCAGTGAGCACCCCCAGCTCTCTCCAGCTCCGGTCCCAAGAAGGGCTTCCCAGCGCCTGCAGCACGCTCCGG
>VKON01002474.1:141194-157513 GCA_009741485.1 Malurus cyaneus samueli
GGTGCGATCCGGCCCGAGCTAGGGTAGCGCTGTGAACAGGCGTGTGAGCCGCGAGGGAACCTGCAAGGGACAACGGACATTGGATACGGGGACATGGGTCACATGGAACACAATGGACACATGGACACATGGACATGGCACATGGACATGGAACGCCATGGACAGGGACAATGAAACACAGACACATGGACTCATGGGGTATGACCATGGACACGGGACAACATGGAAATGGTCATGGGACAACATGGATCTGGATATACTGGACACGGAGCACATGACAACCAGGGGGACATGCACACAGTGGACACATTGAGTACACTGGACACAGGACACATGGGTATGGACACATGCGACTACATGGAGCACTGCGACACATGCGGTAATCATGGACACATGGGCACATGGACAGGACGACATATGGACACGATGGGAGGTATGGCAGCATGGACACATGGACATCAATTGGAAAACACATGGGTATAGGACCATGGCACATGGACAGGGACATATGGACACATGGGGGTATTGAGACGATCCATGTGGCACATGGGACAGACAACAAGGACTGGACATATGGACACGAGACTACACGGAATAATAACGGACACATGGACCATGGATCAAATGGAGACATGGACAAGACACAGTTTGCACTTCAATGACGATGACACAAGGGAAGAGGGACCAAACAGGAAACCACTGGAGAGGATTTGGGTAATCCCGGGCTGAGGAGCTGAGGGGATGGGCAAAGGGATTAGGGATCCATGGAGCAAGCGGGGATGGGGATGGGGATTGGGAATGGCGGATGGGGGGATAAGGGGAAGTGGGGATGGGGAAGGAAGGAATTGGAGATCACCAGGGCAGAGGGGCCAAACAGGGACCGTGAGAGGATTGAGGGATCTGCACGGAGCTGAGGAGATCAGGGGGAATTGGGCAGGGATTTGGGTGAATTCACCAGGAGCCTCTCAGAGTGGTTTATGGCACTGCCCAGCCCCCATCCACATCCACTTCATGATCCACACCCTTCTCTGTCCCAGTTTGCCGCAGTTTTGGCCACAGTTGGTCCACTCTCACGTAGTTATATTGGTAGGGCAGAATGACGTGCCAGATGACCGTGGCCCCGCAGAGGACAGCCCATAAGCAGAATCCACGCGAAAAACGGAGACCACGGACTGGTACGAACGAGAATCAACAGTGGATACACGTGTATTGGAGCAGATGTCCAATGGACTGGGGCTGGATTGGGCCCCGTGGGAAAACGACGCTCCCCGAGTGCCCCACGGGGGTGACCCCACAGCTGGGCTGGTCCCAACACTACTCAGATCCAATAAACCTACCCCCAGACCCCAACACACCTTAACCTCGCCCCACCACATTGATCACCCACTTCCCAGCCCCACCCGAGACACACACCTCAGCCCCACACCTCCAAGTCCACACACCACACCCAAGCCCACAACACCCCCAGCCCAACAACCAACCCCCAAGCCCCACAGACCACCACCCGCCCCACACCACCCCCCGCCCATCAGAACAGCCCCACAACACCCCCAGCCCAAAAACCACCCCCAGCCACAACACCCACCAGCACCACAATCCAACCAGCTCCAGACACCCCAGCCCCACACACTTAGCCACAACAGCCTACCCCAGCCCACAACGCACCCCAAGCCCCACAGACCACCTCCCAACCAGCCCCAAAACCCACCCGACACTCCCCGCCCACAGACCCCCACCCACAAACCACCCCAGACCCCAAAAAACAACCCCAAGCCCACAGACACCTCCAGGCCCCACAAACACCCCCAGCCCCACAGACACCCCCAGCCCCACAGACACCCCAGGCCACAACACCCAAACAACCCCTCAGCCTCCACGCAGACACCCCCCAGCCCCACATGGGCCACACCCCAGCCACAAAACACCCCCCAGCCCCACAAGCCACTCCCAGCCCAAGACACCACCCAGGCCACCCCCCCCACAGACACCCCCAGCCCATGGCCACTCCCCAGCCCCAAACCTAGCCCCAACAGCACGCCATGCCACCCCAGCCCCCACAACCACCGCACATGCACACCCGGCCCCAGACACTCCCAGCCCCACAGAACACCCAGCCCCATCAGGACTCCCTAACACATTCCCAGTCCAAAAAAATCCCATGTAATCCCACACACAGCATTTTCCAGCCCTTTAAATCCTGCCACATCCCAATCCTTCCCAAGAAATCCACACATCAGGCATCTTCCAGCCCCATTACCACCCCAATTTGGATGGTCCCTGTATCCAAAACTTTCCAGACGTTCCCATCCCTCCCATCCTACCCGGCCGTGCCCCTCCCCTCCCCCAGTCCACCTGCTGCTGGAGCTGGAAAGATGGTGACGGACCGACTAAGACCAGGGCCGTGATCCCCAGGCACACAGCACTGACTGGTGTTGTTATAACTGCCAAAAATTCCCGGGAAAAAAGACGTTTGGATCGTTCCCCAGCGAGGGTGGAGAACGAGGGATTGGTAATGGCAAGGAAAGCAGGAATCCCATGGGCCACAAATAGTGCAGAAATTACCAAATTTCGCATAATGTTATAAACAGGGCACAAAGAGTGCAGGGAATTACCCAAATTCCACATTAATGTTATAAAAGGGCACAAATAGTAACAGGAAATTACAAAAATCCACATTAATGTTATAACAGGGCACAAAATAGAGCTAGGATCTACCAAATTCCAACAATTAATGTTATAAACAGGGCACAAATTAGGCAGCAGGAATTACCAAAATTCCACTTAATGTTATCAGGAGACACCAAATGTACAGGAATTACCAATATTTCCGCATAAATGCTTAAAACAGGGCACAAATATGCAGGAATTTACCAAACATTCCCCAATTAATATTATAAACAGCGGCAAAATAGTGCAGGAATTTCCCAATATTCGCATAATGTAAAACGGGCACAATATAGCTGAGGAATTAGCAATATTCGTTAATGCTATAAATAGCGGGCATAAATAGTGCAAAGAATCACCAAATTGCCACCATTAACGTTATAAAGGGCACATTATTCCAGCAGGAATTAGCCGACGATTATATGTTAAATAAACAGGGCATTACAACAGTGCAGGAATTACCCAATCTTCCACACTAAATGTTATAAAACAGGGTACAACAGCACAGGAATTACCAATATTCCATGTTAACATTATTTAAACAACAGGGCACGAATAGTGCGGAATTACCAATATTCCCACATTAAATGTTATAACAGGGAACAATAGTGCAGGAGATTACCAATATTCCACGATCATTAATGGGTGACAAAAGCCACACAGCAGGAGGCGGAAGCCAAGGACAGCCCCAGTGCTCCTGCTGGCCTGGCCTTTGCGACAATTTTGAGGGGCTGGGAGCATGTCCAGAGGAGGGCAATGAGCTGGGGAAAGCTGGAAAACCCCGTGAGGAACGCTGAGGGAGCTGGGGTGTTCCCTGGAGAAAAGGGACTGTGAGGTGACCTTATTGCTCTCTATAAACTCTTGAATGGTCGGCTGTGGGCAGGAGGGTCGGCCTCTTCTCTCCAGGCAGCAGCTGCAGAACGAGAGGACACAGCCAAGGGAAATGTGAGGTTGGATATCAGGGGAAAGAGTTTTTTACAGAAAGAAGTGATAAAAGCACTGAATGGTCTGCCCGGGAGGTGGTTGCAGTTCCACCATTCCGGAGGTGTTCAAGGGGAGAATTGGATTGTGGTTGCTTGGTAGATGTGGGTGAGTTGAGGTGTCAGGGCGGGTTGGGCCGAAGATCTTGAAGTCTCCTCCAAACCCTGGTGATTCTGTGATTGATCTATACTGTGATTCTGTGATCTGTGATTCTAGTGACTTGTATTCTTAACCTTACTGTTGCTACATGATTATGCAATGCTGTGATTCTGAGACTCTGTGACTCTGTGATTCTGTGTTTGATTCCCTGACTCTGATTCCAGGACTCCTGTGAATCGTGACTCATGATTTCCGTGATTTTCGTAACCTCTGTGATTGATTCCGTGATTTCGAACTCGTGTGATTGATTCCGCTGATTCTGAATACTGGTTACCAGACTCTGTGATTCCGTGATTCTGTGAATTCTGGGTCAATTTCTGTAATTCCATGAATTCTGGTCGCGATTCCTGTGATTTGATTCTGTGAATTCTGTTGATCTATTGATTCTGTAATTCCATGATTCATGACTTCTGATTATGTGATTCCATGACTCTGTGAACTCGATCTGTGATTACTGTGACTTGTGATTACCATGATTCTGTGAATCCGTGACTCCATAATCCATGATTTTCAATGACTGTGATTTTCTGTAATCTGGGATTTCCATGACTCTGTTTGATTCCCAATGATTCTTGTGATCTGTGAATTGATTCTGTAAATTCCATTTATTCTGGATTCTGTTGATGATTCTGTAATTCCATGATTCTGTGACTTTGTTCTGTGATTCCATGACTCTGTGATTCCACAATTTCTGTGATTGATCTGTAATTCCATGATTCTGGAATTCTGGGATTCTTGACTCTGTGATGTGTGATTCTGTAATTCCCGTGATTCATGTGACTGTGGACAGTGTGAACTCTGTACTTCTGATTCCATGATTCTGTGGTCTCTGTACTTCTTGTGATTCTCGTGTAATCTCCATGTCTATTGTCACTCTTGATTCTTCTGATTCTGTGATTCCGTGAACTTTGTCACTCTGATTCTCTGTGATTCTGCTATTCCGGTGTCTGTCGACTTCTGTGATTCTCTGATTCTGTGATCCGTGTCTTGTTACCTCTGTGAGTTCTCTATTTATAATTCTGTGACACTCTGTCACTCTGTGATTCCATTGATTCTGTGATTTCCAGTGGGATCTTTTCACTCTGTGACTCTGATTCCGTGAATTCTGTGAGCCAGAGGCGAGGAAGCAGGTCCGGGCAGGGACAGAGGCATGCAGATTTCTGGACATTTTCCAAGGCTCATATCGGGGCTGTGAGCTGCCAGCTCTGGGCTCAGCCCCTTGCTAGAGCCTGTCCCACCTCTCCCTGGGCCGTTCCAAGCAGAGCCGCTGAAGTTTCTCCCCGGAGCTGCTGAGGCCACGGATTCCTCTTGTCCGACAGATCCTCACCCCGCGATCCTGTCCCTTCTGGCCCAGAGCTCCCACATCCAGCCGGGGAAGGATTCCCGGCACAGAGGGGTGCGGAAGGGAATGGTGTGGCGAACAAATCCCTGGAAACTGCTGGAAAAAAAAATCCCTTGGCTTGCTGCAACCCCACTGCCTGCGGACCTTGCGCGTACCATCCCAAGGGCTCCAAACGCTGCCCCAATTCATTCCCCACCCTTTTCCCTGGGACTGAGGGTTTCCCTGTGGTGTCTCCTCCCGGGATTTGGGGTGGCACTAACGAGGCTCTGTTTGTCCCCAGACCCTGTCCATGGCCTATCTCACCGCAATGCTCTCCAGGTGCGTGGGACACGGTCGCGTGTCCTCGGTGTCCCATCCCATGTCCTGTGTCCATGTCCCATGTCCTGTGCTCTGTATCCAGTGTCCCCTGTCCCGTGTCCCATGTCCCATGCTGTGTCCTGTGGTGTCCCATGTCCCATGTCCCATTTCCTGTGTCCTGTGTCCTGTATCCCATGTTTCGTGTCCCATGTTCTGTGTCCCATGGACATTCCCACATCCCAAATCCTGCAGGAGAGCCCTGGAGGACTGAAGCAAGGCAATTCCTGCACCTCAAATCCCAGGGAGGGCCGGGGCAGGGCCATTCGCACATCCCAAATCCTGCAGGAGCCCTGGAGGGCTGAAAGAAAAGAGACATTCCCAGATCCCAAATCCTGCAGAAGAGCCTGGAGGGCTTGCACAGCGCGTACTGTGAACGGGGCAGTTTCTGCTGGGCTGTCTCAGC
This sequence comes from Malurus cyaneus samueli, assembly GCA_009741485.1. Taxonomy (NCBI): domain Eukaryota; kingdom Metazoa; phylum Chordata; class Aves; order Passeriformes; family Maluridae; genus Malurus; species Malurus cyaneus. The sequence goes on from VKON01002474.1 coordinate 147,101, forward strand.
TGCAGATGTCTCAGGTGTTCCCAACATCTAGAACAGACGTTCCCAACATCTGGAACAGATTCCCAGAGCAGCTGTGGCTGCTCCTGGATCCCTGAGTGTCCCAGGCCAGGATGGACGGGGCTTGGGGCACCCTGGGGCAGTGGGAGCTGTCCCTGCCATGGCAGGGGTGACACTGGGTGGGCTGTGAGGTCCTTCCCAACCCAAACCCTTCCATGATGAGATGATTCCATGACGATTCCACGACTATTCCATGACTATTCCATGATAATTCCATGATGATTCCACAAAGATTCTATGACAATTCCATGATGATTCCATGAAAACTCAGCTGCCGCCCCATCCTGGCGCCCGCACGGCCCCATCCCTGCCCCACAAGAAAAACAGGCAGGAAATATTCCCCCCGCACTACCCAGACCCCAAAATGACCCCCGTACCTGGGCCCGGAGCAGCAGGCCAGGATCAGGTAGGTGACAAAGAAAACAGCGCTGCAAGGAGAGAGGGAGAGGTCAGGGGGGACCAGTCTGGGGCAGTGGGAGGTGGGAATTGCCCAGGGATGGGGGTGGTGGAGAAGCCAGCACCCCTCAGGTACAGATCAAGGCTGTCCCCACCCCTGGTCCCTCTCACTGAAGTCCCTTCCTGTCCCCAGGAGCCTCCTGGGCATGTGCCCGTCCCCAGGCTGGGACAAAACATCCCGGGAAAAGCTGAGGGTTGGATTTAGGGCAGAGCCAAGGCTGAGGCCCAGGAGAGCCTGAAATGTGCTTCTTACAGACAAACAGGGCAGGAACTGGATTTGTGTCAGCTCCTGGGAAACATTCCTTGGTGGAAAGGGAGGTCAGGGACTGGCAGGGCTGGCCAGGCTGTGGTGGAATCCCATCCTTGGAAGGGACCAAAACCCTGTGGATCAGCACTGGGAGATGGTCAGTGGTCAGTGGGGGTTTTGGCTGGACTCGATGACCTCCAGGGGCTTTTCCAACCTCTGTGACTCCAACATTCCAAGATTCTGAGTCACTCATGTGGAGGGACCAGACTTTGCCCCTCATTTCCCGACACTTCGTGGAGCAGTGGGATCCGGGCTGGGGGTTCTTAAACCAAGGGCTGGAGAAGTGTCTGGGCTGGGGCAGGGCTGTGCCAGGGGAGGGGGCTGCTCCCGTGGTACAGCCCTCCAGAAATGGGCAAATTTGGACTCTCCATCCCTGGACATGCCCAAAGCCAGGCTGGACGGGGCTGGGAGCAGCCTGGGACAGTGGGAGCTGTCCCCTGCCTGTGATAGGGGTGGCACTGGATGGGCTTAAATGTCCCTCCAACCCAACCCATTCCCAGATTCTGCTGCAGGAGAGCTTCAGGAAAAGGCCTGGGCTGGAGAATCTGTCCAGGGAAGGGCTCAGGGCAGGAGGATCCGCTCAGGAAAGGGCTCAGGGCAGGAGGATCCACTCAGGGAAGGGCTCAGGGCAGGAGGATCCGCTCAGGCAAGGGCTCAGGGCAGGAGAATCTGTTCAGGGAAGGGCTCAGGGCAGAAAGACCCATCCAGGGCAGGGCTCAGGGAAGAGCCCAGGGCAGGAGGATCCGCTCAGGACAGGAGAATTCCTCTGCTTAAGGAAGAGCTCAGGGCAGGAGAATTCGTTCAGGGCAGGAGGATTCGTTCAGGGAAGGGCTCAGGGCAGGAGGATTCGTTCACAGGGCTCAGGGCAGGAGGATCCGCTCAGGGCAGGAGGATTCGTTCAGGGAAGGGCTCAGGGCAGAAGGATCGTTCACAGGGCTCACGAGGTCGTCAGGCAGAAGGATCGTTCAAGGGCCGCAGAAGATCGTTGGAAGGGCCAGGCAGAGGATCCGTCAGAAGGCTCAGGGCAGAAGGTTCGTTCGGGCTCAGGCGAAGGAGACAGGAGCAGGTTCACAGGGCTCAGGGCAGAGAGGAGTTCGGCAGGAGGATTCGTAGGGAAGGGTCAGGGCAGGAGGATTCGTTCACAGGGCTCAAGGCAGGAGGATCCTCCCGGCTCACCGGACCCACACCTGCTGTGGCCGCCCAGCCCCGCCCCAGGTCCCGGCAGTTTTTATCTCCCAGGATTTGACCCCTCCCGTGTCGCAGCAGCCCCGGAGCCGAGGGAGCCTCTCTCGCTCGCAGCCGGGTGTTTTTCCAGGCTCCGGGAGCCGCTCCCCGGCTCTCCCCGGGGCAGCGGTCCGGTCGTGCCGATGGCTCCCGATAGCCACTGACCCTCGGCCGAGGCGGCAGAGCCCAGGGCCACCAGCAGGGCACCGAGATAAGCCAGGCACGGCTCTCCCGCTGGGAAACCAGGAAAGGCGGAGTGGACACGGCTGAGCGGCCGGACAGAGCCTGCCGGGAGTGCAGGGCCAGCGGGGCTGTCCATCCCCGTCTGCTCCGGATTCATCCCCGCCCAGGAACCACCCCAGCAGCGGGAAAACATCCTGGGGCTCCCAGGTTTATGTTACAGAGGTCTCTGGGAACAAAGGGGATCCAGGCATGGACCGGGAGAAGCATTCTGGAGACACTGGGATGGAGGGAAGGGCTTGGTTTGCTGAGCAGTGAAACGCAGGCAAAATTAAAGTCATGGAATTATGGGATGGGTTGGGTGGGAAGGGACCTTGAAATCCATCCCATCCCATCCCATCCCATCTCATCCATCCCTCCATCCCATCCCATCCCATTCCATCCCATCCCATCCCATCCATCCTCCCATCCTCCATCCCCATCCCAGCCGGGGCAGGGACACTTCTCACACTCCCAGGATGTTCCCAGCCCTGTCCAGCCTGGCCTTGGACACTTCCAGGGATGGGGAATTCTCTGGGAATCCTCCCAGGTCACCCACACAGAAAACTTCATTCAAACCCTCTCATCGCTCTTCAGTTTGACCCATTCCCTGTGTCCTGTCCCCATCCTTGTCCCCAGTCCTCTCCCAGCTCTCCTGGAGCCCCCTCAGGCACTGAAGGGCTCTAGGCTCTCCCGATCCTTCTTCTCTCCAGGTGAGCACCCCCAGCTTCCCAGCCTGGCTCCAGAGGCTCCAGCCCTGCAGCAGCTCCGGGGGCTCCTCTGGCTCTGTGCAGCAGCTCCAGCTCCTCCCTGTGCTGGGCCCAGGGCTGGGCAGCTCTGCAGGTGGGGGCTCACCTGAGCGGGCGACGGGGACTGAGCAGGGGGACAATCCCTGCAGGGACGCGTGACCAGGAGGACAATGATCAGGGGACAGTCCCTCCAAGGGGTCGAGTGACCAGGGGGACAATGACCAGAAGGACAATCCCTCCGAATGGACAATCCCTGCAGGGGGACGGTGACCAGGAGGACAATGATCAGGGGGACAGTCCCTCCAAGGGGTCAGTGACCAGGGGGACAATGACCAGAAGGACAATCCCTCCAGAAGGACAATCCCTGCAGGGGGACAGTGACCAAGGGGACAATGACCAGGACACAATGACCAGGGGAACAATGACCAGAAGGACAATCCCTCCAGGGGGACAATCCCTCCAGGGGGACAATGACCAGAAGGACAATCCCTCCAGGGGGACAGTCCCTCCAGAGGGACAATGACCAGAAGGACAATCAATCTCTCCAGGACAGAGCCCCCCACAGCTGCCCCAAGGCTGTTCCTACAGGAAAAGAGGAAGGAATAAACTCCATCTGGGCAGGAGCTGGAGGAGGTGACCCCAGGGACCTGACCAGGGTTGAGCCTCCTCTCTCTGTCCCTGCGAGGTGACACTGCCCCTCCAGCCCCGGCCACCCTCGGGGGCACCTTTGGCTCCTTTGCTGCTGCTGCTGTCGGGAGGGCTGGCCCGGGTTACATAAGCCGCTGTCTCATCCCCGGGCCCCGCTGCTGATTTGGGTGTGAGCTGATTTACGCTGAGTTCACATCGTCCTTAATGAGCAGCGCTGACCCCGCAGTGGCCCGGAAACCACAGAGCCGCGAGATCCCAGTGCAGGGAAGCTCCCTGGGGCACCAGGGGCAGTATCCCAAATTTGGGACTCTGGGACGGAGCCCTGCATGTGACAGCCCTGCTCAGACCCGGCCAGGAACATCCCAACACCTCCAAACCCATCCTCCATATCCACTGAGTATCGTTTGATGGAAGCCTTGGCAACCATCGGGCTTCCAAGGGGAAAATCCCAAAATTCAGCCTCCGTGGTACCCTAAACACCCTTCAGGTGCCATTTATGGGGTTCTGCAGAATTCTCCTGGATGCTCTGCAAGGAATTCTCAGGCATCTGATTTGAGCCTGTTTTTTTGGAGATTCCAAGGGGACATTTCCAAAATTATCCTCTAAGGCACCCTGAACATCCTTCCAGGTCTCATATAGGAGTTTCCACACTATTTTCCTGGAAAATTCCCAGTTTTCCCTGTTTTTCTGCAGGAAATACTCAGGTATTGGCTCTGACCCATTTTTTTTAAGTGTTTGGAGTTTGCCTCTCTTGTTTCTCTTGCTCATTCGGGTGAGATTTTCCATCTTCTCAGGTTGCCCTGAGAGGTTGTGGATTCCCCACCCTTGGAAGTGTCCTAGGCCAGGCTGGACAGGGCTTGGACACCCTGGGACAGTGGGATCTGCCTCTGCCCATGGCTGGAGTGGCACTGGGTGGGCTTTGGGGTCCCTCCCAACCCATTCCATGATCTCATGACCTTTCCCAGGACACTTTGGAGGGATTCTTCCCGTGCAGGACAGGGAGGTGTTTGGAAGGTGTTGGAGACCCTCCCCCCATGCCCACAACCCCGTCCAGGCTGTCTGGAGCACAGGAGGCTGCAGGAACAGCCGGGATACTCACTAGGAAGCCCAGTACCAGGCGGAGTGGGTCTGGATGTAGCCCTTAACCGGTTCACTGCAAGGCAGAAGGAAAGATCCTGAGCAGGAAAAACCTGACCCCTCAGAGCTCCCTGCTCAGTGAACCCCGGGAATGGGGAATGAAAACCCAAACCCTCAGAGCTCCCTGCTGAATGAACCCCAGGAATGGGGAATGAAAACCTGACCCCTCAGAGCTCCCTGCTCAGTGAACCCTGGGAATGGGGAATGAAAACCCAAACCCTCAGAGCTCCCTGCTCAATGAACCCCGGAGCTGGGAATGGGGAATGAAAAACCCCAGAGCTCCTCAGTGACCTGGGAATGGGGAATGAAAACCCAGTCCTGGGTGAATCCCTGCTCAATGGCCCCGGGAATGGGGAATGAAAATCCAACCTCTCAGAGCTCCTTGCTCAATGAACCCCAGGAGTGTGAAATGAAAATCTGACCCCTCACAGCTCCCTGCTCAATGAACCCTGGGAATGGGGAATGAAAACCCAGCCCTGGTGAATCCCTGCTCAATGAACCCCGGGAATGGGGAACAGCCCTGGGAATGGGGAATGAAAACCCAGCCCTGAGTGAATCCCTGCTCAATGAACCCCGGGGGGAATGGGGAATAAAAACCCAGCCCTAGGTGGGAATGGGGAATGAAAACCCACCCTGGTGAATCCCTGCTCAATGAACCCCGGGGCGGAATGGGGAATAAAAACCCCAGCCCTAGGTGGGAATGGGGAATGAAAACCCACCCTGGTGAATCCCTGCTCAATGAACCCCGAATGGGAATCCCAGCCCTGGTGGGAATGGGGAATGAAAACCCAGCCCTGAGTAATCCCTGCTCAATGAACCCCGGGAATGGGGAATACCCAGCCCTAGGTGGAATGGGGAATGAAAACCCAAACCCTCAGAGCTCCCTGCTCAATGAACCCTGGGAATGGGGAATGAACACCTGACCCCTCAGAGCTCCCTGCTGAATGAACCCCAGGAACGGGGAATGAAAACCTGACCCCTCAACTCCCTGCTCAATGAACCCCAATGGGGAATAACCCGCCCTAGGATATGAAACCGCCTGAGTTCCCTGCTCATGACCCCGGGGGAATGGGGAATAAACCCGCCCAGGAATGAATGAAACCCATCCTGATCCCTGCTCATGGCCCCGGGAATGGGGAATGAAAAACCAAACCCTCAGAGCTCCCTGCTCAATGAACCCTGGGAATGGGGAATGAAACCTGACCCCTCAGAGCTCCCTGCTAATGAACCCCGGAACGGGGAATGAAAACGACCCCAGCTCCCTAGTGGGAATGGGGAATGAACCTGACCCTTCAGAGCTTCCTCAGCTCTGTGAACCCCAGGAATGGCCCCAGGAATGGGGAATGAAAACCTGACCCCTCCCAGCTCCCTGCTCAGTGACCCCGGAATGGGGAATGAAACCCAAACCCTCAGAGCTCCCTGCTCAATGAACCCGCGGGGAATGGGAACATGACTCTCCAGAGCTCCTGCTGAATGACCCCAGGAACGGGGAATGAAAACCCGACCCCTCCCAGCTCCCTGTTTAATGAACCCCAGGACGGGGAATGAAAACCTGACCCTCAGAGCTCCACCTGTAACACCCAGGAATGGCCCCAAAGGAAGATGGGAATGAACTGACCCTCCCAGTCCCTGCTCAGTGAGCCCGGAATGGGGAATGAAAACCCAAACCCTCAGAGCTCCCTGCTCAATGAACCCTGGAATGGGGAATGAACCCTGACCCCTGAGCTCCCTGCTCAATGAACCCCGGGAATGGGGAATGAAAACCCAAACCCTCAGAGCTCCCTGCTCAATGAACCCCGGGAATGGGGAATGAAAAACCAAACCCTCAGAGCTCCCTGCTCAATGAACCCCGGGAATGGGGAATGAAAACCCAGCCCTGAGTGAATCCCCTCGGCAGCCTAAGCCCCCTGGGGAGGAACTCCAGCTGCCAGGTGGGAAGGGCAGCGCTGGTCCCCCAGTTCCAGCCCAGAGCTGCCTGGGAGTGGCTCCCACAGGGGATTAGGTAGCCCAAATCCCCAGGCTGGCCGTGATCCATTATTTATTCTGGAGGCAACATGAGCTACACACGCCCGGAGCGCTCGGTCACCCGAGCAGGAGAGGGGGATGAGCAGAGGGGGTGAGCCAGCCCCTGGAGCTGGGATCTGGAAACTGCCACTGGGAAAACCCAGGTGGATGATCACAAACCCCTAAGGGAATGCAGCACAAGAGCGCAGCCAGGGACACAGGATGGATGATCAACCACCCAGAGGGTGGGAATGGCACCGAGGCAGCCCAGACCACAGGAGATGATCCACACCCCGAAGGGAATGGCAGCACAAGAGCAGCAGCCCAAGGATCACCAGGATGGATGATCCAAACCCCAAAGGGAATGGCAGCACAAGGGCTAAGGGGGGGCCTCTGAGTGTTCCCTGCTTTGCTTTTCAGTTGGAATACTCAGAAAAGAAAATTCAGGTGTGACACAACCCCAGGAACCTCCCCAGGGCCCGGTCCAAGGTGGCTCAGGACACACCCAGCACCTACCAGAAGGTGAAGAAAGCCACGATGACAACGGTGACCAGGAGCTGGGTCATCAGGATGGCGTAAACCTGCAGGGAGGTGTGGATCATGGAACACGGCAGCCGGCCGTGTGGTGGCTGGCAGGGCCAGCGTGTCCTGAACATGAATGGCAGGCTCCGAGGGTCAGGGGCTGAGGCCAGCAGCCTGTGGCCCGGAATGTGGGAGGATCCTGAGGGCTGGGGGCTGCGGTCAGGTCAGCCTGTGGATCCTGGAACATGGCACAGCCTGACCCCTCTGAGGGTCAGAGCCTGCAGCCGGGCCAGCCCATGGATCCCAGAATGCAGCATGGCCAGGCTCCTCTGAGGGCTGGGGGCTGAGGCCAGCTCATGGATCCTGGAACATGGCACAGCCTGGCTCGTCTGAGGGCCAGGGGCTGAAGCCAGGCCAGCCCATGGAACCTGGAATGTGGGACAGCGAGATCCTGCTGAGGGCCGGTGGCTGCGGTCAGGTCAGCCCATGGGTCCCGGAACATGGCACAGCCAAGGCGCCACTGAGGGCCAGAGCCTGCAGCTGGGCCAGTCCGTGGATCCCAGAACACACCACAGCCTTGCCCTGTTGAGGCCCGGGGGAGGCGAAGGCACCTCGGGATTTCAGAACATAGCACAGCCTGGCCCCACTGAGGGTCAGATCCTGTGGCCAAGCTAGCCCGTGGATCCTGGAACACCCCACAGCTTGGCCCCTCTGAGGGTCAGATCCTGTGGCTGGGCCAGCCCAAGGATTTCAGAAAATGGCACAGCCTGTGTCCTCTGAGGGCCAGGATCTGTGGCCAGGCCAGCCCATGGATCCTGGAACATGGCACAGTGAGACCCCTCTGAGGGCTGGGGGCTGTGGCTGGACCAGCCCATGGATCCTGGAGCACCCCACAGCCTGACCCCTCTGACGGTCACAGCCTGTGGCCAGGCCAGCCCTTGGACCCCGGAACACCTCACACCCTGGCTCCTTTGAGGGCTGGGGGCTGCGGCCGGGCCAGCCCAGGGGTCGAGGTCCATGTCCCCCCTCACCTTGCGGATGAAGACGCGGCGCACATTTCGGTCGTCCCAGCTGAAGGTGGTGAGCAGCTCCGTGTCCCCCGGGTACCCTCCACCGCCATAGCTGGGGCTGCTGCCTGTGAGGGGCCGAAGGAGCAGCTCCCACCTCAATCCCCTCCAGAGAGGGATCACGGCTCTGCAGCCCCAAATCCCCGGGTTTTTCTCTGCTCCCTCCCCACTCCTGTGGCTCGTTAAGACCTCTGAGAACAGAGCGGGGAATGGTCCCACAAACCATCCCAACATTGGGGTTCATCCCTGTCTGAGGAAACACCAAAGCTCCCACAGGAATTGGAGGGTTGGGATCGGCCCTGGCTCCCCTTTCAGCAGCTGTTGAAGCCTCCCCAGAGCAGCCGTGACTCAGCAGGATTCCCTCGCTGCTCCGAGCCTTTTGTCAACATCATCTCTGCTTCCAGAGCAGCTCCTGGCAGCCAATTCCCCTGAGGATCCTCCCTCCACCTCATTAACACAAAGGGAATCAGGGAACGGTTAAACACCCAGCCTGGACAAGGAGGAAACAGCTCCAATGCCAGCAGGGAGAAAAACCTCCCCCAAAATCCTCAAATGGCAGCACAAGCAGGCTCTGCGGACTGGGCTGGGATGGGACTAGAAAGCAAGAAAACCCCACAAAAATTCATCTGTGGAACCAAGCAGGGAGGACTTCAGTGACACAGGAGGGGGCATTGGCCAGGGAAGGAAATCGAGCTGCTGCTCCTGTTGCTGGTTTTCCCTGTCCCCAGATTCCTGGCAGTGCCCAAGGCCAGGCTGGACAGAGCCCCTCAGGATGGTGGAAGATGTCCCATGGCACAGGTGGGAGAGGATATCCCCCACCCAAACCATTCCACAATTCCAGAATCACTCTGCACACTCTTTCCTTTCCTGGACAACGTCCCCTCCGGTGTCACCGCAGTCCCCCCTGCTGGGTTCCACAGAAGGATTTTTGTGGGGTTTTCCTGCTTTCCACAGCCCACTCCCCTCTTCCTAAAGCTTCCAAGCTCAGGGATCCCTAAATCCTTCAGGAAGGTGCAGGAAAGACCCTCTCAGACTCAGAGCACACACCAGGAAAGCCAAACTCAGGGTCCTGATCCTGGATTTTTCCTGTTTTCCTATCAAATTTTCTTGTTTGGATTGCAGGAGCCTCACACAGGTGCCCCTGGCAGGAAATCAGCCCCCGGTGCTGTTGTGGGGTCAATAAATCCCTCAGTCCTTCCATCCCCCCACAATGGAGCTGAACTCCTGCACCTTCTGGATCCCTCACAGGGTTGCTGGACCTAAACACCAAACTGGCACTGAAACCCCAATGTGGCCCTGAAACCCCAAAGTGGCTCCTGAACACCAAACTGGCCCCTAAACCCCAAAGTGGACCCTAAACACCAAACTGGCCCCTACATCCCGAAATGGACCCTAAACACCAAACTGACTCCTGTACGCCAAACTGACCCCTGAACTGGCCCCTAAACACCAAACTGATCCCTAAATGCCAAACTGACCCCAAAACACCAAACTGATCCCTGAATGCCAAACTGGCTCCTAAACACCAAAGTGGAGAGAGAATAGTGGGATGAGGTATTTTGGATTTAGGAGGCGGGGTCTTTTGGTTGGGGGAGAAGGATGGGTATTTTCATTTGAGGGGTGAGATGGGGTATTTTGGGTTTAGGGATGGGGTATTTTGGGTTTGGGGGTGGGAACAGCTCCATGGGATGTCTCACACCTCTCTGGGAGCAGCTGGAGAGAAGGGACGTGGATTTGGGGTTGTTTCTGTGACAATGAGCTCAGGGTTGGGCTGATGGATGGGGGGGATGGATGTGGGGACACCAGGAGGGTGGAGGGTAAAACCCTGTGGATGTTGGGAACACGGCCAGGGAGGGAGGAGGGCAAAACCCTACAGTTCCTCTGAGGAATTGAGGTGCCAGTTTGGGGGCACTTTGGGGTTTAGGGGTCGGTTTGGTGTTCAGGGTCCACTTTGGGCTTTCAGTGCCAGTTTGGGGTTTTGGGGGCACTTTGGGGTTTCAGGGCCACTTTGGCATTTAGGAGT
>VKON01002474.1:167042-200885 GCA_009741485.1 Malurus cyaneus samueli
GGAGGAGAAGATTTCCCCCCGCATCCGTGCGATCCTCCTGGGGCTGACAGCTTATCCCAGGCTGCTCTGGAAGGTTAAAGGGATCAGGTTGTCAAGGAGAGGAGAGCTCAGGTGGCCCCAGGTTGGCTTCTCGCTGGTATAGATATAGAAACCAGCCCAGCCCCAAAACCAACCCAAACCAGCATCAACACCCAAAACCAACCCCAAAACCAGCGTCCAGGTCCCAAAATCACCCAAACCACCCCAATTCCCAAAAATCAGCCCCTCAACCCCCTTCACCCCACCCTCCCGCCCCATCTCAGGGTCTGCGCGGGTGCCCAGCTCCCCGCTCCATCCACTGTTTTATTGCTGAATTCCCGTCCCCCCATCCCTCTTTTCCTGCTCCGAACGCGCCGTTACGCAACAGCACGGCCTCATCCTGCCCGCTCCGGCCTCCCTCCCTCCTACCTTTCCCTGGGTCATGGCTGCAGCCGGACCGCGGCAGGATGCGGATGGAGCCGGGCGTTCCAGCCCTTCTCCCGGCGAGTGTCGGCGCTGGACGCGGCCGCCGCAGCCCCCGCAGCGCAGCCCCCGCAGCAGCCGCTGCCTTCCCCTTCCAGCAGCGTCCCCGGAGCAGCGGGCGCTGCAGGCGGGGCTGTACCATCGCCAGCCCGCGACACAGGGGAGCCGCCACTGGCACGGCGGGAAGCGACAGCGACGGGGACAGACCAGGAGGCACGGAAGAGGATTCGGGGCGGGATGCGGGATGTGTTAGGGATGGGGAGGATGCGGGAGGGATGGGAGGGGAGCAGGGATGGAGGGGGTGTGGGGATGGGAGGATGTGGGATTCATGGGAGTGGGGAGGATGTGGGATTCAGAGACAAGATATCCGAGTTAGGGGCTGTGGATCCAGGATGGGGAAGAATGCAGGGTTGGGATGGGGAGAGAGAGCCTGGAAGGATTAAGGGATGGGATGGGGAGAATGGACAGACACAACATCCAGGAGGGTGCAGCGTTAGGGTCAGGAATTGGGAGGATGTGAGGATTCAGTGTTGGGGATGATCCAGAGTTAGGGGGGATGTGGGGATTCAGGGATGGGGAGGATATGGGAATTCATCCGCAGGGATGGGGAGGATGTGGGGATCCAGGGGTAGAGATGATCCAGGAACAAGAAGGATCCAGGGATGAGGAGGATGTGGGGATTCATCCCTAGGGGTGAGGAGGATGTGGGGTTCTAGGGATGGAGAGGATGTGGGGATTCAGAAATAGGGATGATCCAGGGTTAGGGAGAATGCAGGGTTAGGGAGGATGCAGAGATGCAGGGCCTGGAAGGATTAAGGATGGGAAGAATGGACAGACACAGCACCCAGGAGGGTGCAGGGTTAGGGTCGGGAATGGGGAGGATGTGGGGATAGGGAGGATGTGGGGATTCAGGGTTGGGGATGATCCAGAGTTTGGGGAGATGCAGGGACAGGGTCCCACCCCACAAGTGGGAAGCAGCAGCCCCAGAGCTGCTGAACCTCAGGACAGGGATTGCAAAGGGAAGGAAGCTCCGAGCAGCCTTTGCCTCAGCTGCTCTGCTGCTCCTCAGAGCCAACCGTAGGAGCAGCTCCCGAATGTCCTGGGGGTACTGTGGGGCTCCAGTGGGACGGAGGGGGCGGCCTGAGCCGGGCTCTGACTGAGGGCACGAGGGATGAATCCCACAGAGCCCTCCTGCCCCTTCCCGCGGAGGGGACAAAGCTCCCGTGTCGCACCCATTGTCCCCCGGGGCCGCTGCAGCCCCAGGCGGGCACGGGGAGGGTCCGGAGGTGCCCTGGGCAGCCCCATTCCCACCGCAGGGTATTGATCAATGTCATTGATCCAAGCCCATGGGCAGCGGGGAAATGGGGGCTCTGAGCCCAGGGCACATCGCGGGGAAGGGGCTGCGAGGGAATCGGGGTTTGCACTGCTGGAGGGGAAATACAACCTGGGGACACGGGGGACATCAACTCCTGTGCCTCAGGCAGCTGGACATGGGGAAAAATCGTCCCGTTTGCAGGGTGAGAGGGGTTCCCATGGGCCCAGGACTGAGGAAGGGACAGAGGAAACAGCCCAGGCTCCACCTGCACCCCGGCAGAGGGGCTGGAGAGGAACGGGAGCTCTCAGCAGAGCGGCCTCGCTCTCTGCTCCCCCAAAACGGGACAGTTTGGAGCTGAGACCCCGGGAGAGTTTGGAGCTGAGACCCCGGGAGAGTTTGGAGCTGAGACCCCGGGAGAGTTTGGAGCTGAGACCCTGGGACAGTTTGGAGCTGAGACCCCGGGAAGTTTGGAGCTGAGACCCCGGGACAGTTTGGAGCTGAGACCCCGGGACAGTTTGGAGCTGAGACCCTGGGACAGTTTGGAGCTGAGACCCCGAGAGTTAGCGAGACCTGAAGTTTGGAGCTGAGACCCCTGGGACAGTTTGGAGCTGAGACCCCGGGACAGTTTGGAGCTGAGACCCGGGAAGTTTGGAGCTGAGACCCTGGGACAGTTTGGAGCTGAGACCCCGGGACAGTTTGGAGCTGAGACCCCGGGAAGTTTGGAGCTGAGACCCCGGGAAGTTTGGAGCTGAGACCCCGGGACAGTTTGGAGCTGAGACCCCGGGAAGTTTGGAGCTGAGACTCTGGGACAGTTTGGAGCTGAGACCCTCCTCGTCCCTCCGTCCCTCCCCAGCCCCTTCCCGGGTCGATAACAGAGAGATAAACAATTAAATCAGCTGCCTTGAGCAACTGCGCGGGAAAAAAAAAAAAAAAAAAAAAAAAAAAAAAACGTGACAAACTTCAGGCTCCCCTGGCCCAGCGCGGAGAATGTGAGGAATCCTTGCAGGGGAACGGCGGAAAAACCATCCCGATGCCTGGATTGTGCGGAGAAGCCGGGAAGGGAGGGGTTAAAGGCGAACGCGGGTTGGAAAGGCAGGAATGCGGCCAAGCAGAGCGGCGTTGGCATCCGCACGGACCCAGCCCGAGCCGCTCACTCGGAAAGGGGCGATTCCCTCCGCCGCACCTGCCAGGATTACTCGGAATCAATTAAGGGCCACTTCACGCCGGCTGCTGCAGGGCTTCCTTCTCCTGGGGATGGGCAGGGGCTGAGAAACCTGGGCAGGTCCCGAGGGAGGGAGAGAAACTGAGTCCAGCACGTGGGACCTGGGTTCCGGCTGCTCCGGGAGGGTGAGGGCGGACAAACAGCCGGGAACGGGGATGGGTAAAGAGCCGTGGGTAGAGAGCCGTGGGTAAATAACTGAGAACAGGGATGGGTTAAAAAAAAATATGGATAAATAAATGAGAATAGGGATGGGTAAAAAAAACCATGGATAAATACCTGAGAACAGGGATGGATAAAGAAACCATGGATAAATAAAGAGACAGGGATGGGTAAAAAAACCATGGATAAATACCTGAGAACAGGGATGGATAAAGAAACCATGGATAAATACCTGAGAACGGGGATGGGTAAAGAAACCATGGATAAATACCTGAGAACAGGGATGGGTAAAGAAACCATGGATAAATACCTGAGAACAGGGATGGATAAAAAACATGGATAAAACCTGAGAAAATGAGCCATGGATAAATAAGTGAGACAGATGAAAATGGATAAAAGAAGGATGATAAAAAAAAAAAACAGGAACTGACGATGGAATAAAAAAAAACATGAAGAGCCATGGATAAATAACTGAGCACAAAGATGGGTAAAAAAAACAAGGATAAAATAACCAGGGGTAAATAACTGAGCATGAGGATCTGTAAAGAGCCATGGATAAAAAACTGAGTACAGGGATGGGTAAAGACCCAGGGATACAGAGCCATGGGTAAAGAACCATGGATAAAAAAAAAAAACATGGATAAATAACCAAGCACAAGAATGGATAAAGAGCCATGGATAAATAACTGAACACAGGGATGGGTAAAGAACCACGGATAAAAAACTGAGCAAAACGATGGATTTAAAAAACATGGATAAAGAGCCATGGATAGAGAACCATGGATACCTGAGCACAGGGATGGGTAAATAACCTCCAGCACACTCAGCTGGTGACACCCTTCAAGTAAGGGCTGGGCCAAGGGTTAAGGGCTTGGGAAAAGAAGCTCTGGGCGCTCTGTGACACCCAATTCCTCAGAAATGCCCAGAGCTGCATTCCCCAGCCCAGCCAGGTTCCTCAGAGCATTGACTGTGGGTCCCACATGCTCTATCCCAGACTGGAAAGGCTGAGAGAGGGGAAATTTTGGGTCTGGGGGAAGAAAAACTCTCAGCAAAGAGACAGCCCCCCGGCAGCTCCTCCTGGGTAAAATCAGCAGGGAAGGGAGCCCAACCCCTGCCCTGCTCCATCCAGGAATTCCTCAGTGGGAAGGGACCCCAGGGATCAGCCAGTCCAGCCCCTGACCCTGCACAGACACCCCAAAATCCCACCCTGGCAGCGCTGTGCAAACACTGCTGGAGCTCTGTGCCCATTCCCTGGGGAGCTTGGTCAGTGCCCAGCACCCTGTGGTGACAAAACCTTCCCCTGATGTCCACCCTGACCCTCCCTGGCCCAGCTCCGGCCATTTCCCAGAAGGTCCATCCCCACCCCGGAGCTCCCAGAGGCTCTCGGTGTCTCCTGGCACCAAATCCAGCAGCACCAGGGCTCTGAGGAGCCCCCACATCCTTCCTGAGCCAGGAGAACCATCTGGGAGAGCCCTCCAGGCTCTGCTTGGTCCTGCAGAAGATGAGGATGGCTCTGCCCGGCCCACAGCGATGAAGAACAGATCCCTCAGCCTTGCCAGGACCCTGATCCCTTCCCCAAAAAGCTGCTCCAAGCCCAGGTCCATGTTCTCCTGGTGGAACTGGAAGCTCCCAAAAGTGCCAGATCCTCTCGAGGCGTTCATTGTCTCTGGGCCTTCCCCTCTCCCAGTCCATGGGTGCAGCAGGATTTGATCCCAGGTCCAGGTGTCCGGCATTCCCAGCTCAGCCCAAACCTAACTCCGGCCATTCCCCTTCCCTTTGACACTCAGACTGGGAAAAAAGGGCAACGAAAAAATCCCTGTCCAGGCCACACCCGGCCAAATCCGCCGGGGATTTCGCAGGATTAAAACAACTTTGCTGAACGCTCAATCACATCAAAAACAAAGGAAAGGGAACCTGATGGGATAATTAAGGGATTTGCTGCACCAACATCCACAGTGGCACACCCAGAAGCCCTTGGTAAATACCCTCTCCCCCATCCCAAGAGGGAAAAAAAAAAATCCTCGGCAGTGAAAGCTCTGCCATGGAATTCAAAATAAAACATTAAAAATTGACAAATTTACCTGAGGCTGCTGAATTATCCGTGGATTATTAATGCTAAATCCCTGCTCCCTGGATGGGGGATTACCAGGGAATCAGGGAGGGCATCAAGAGGGGTTTGGGGGATAAAAGAAATGAAAACCTCCTTGTCCTGGGAGCTTCCCAGGGCTGTCAGCCTTGGGGCCTCTTCTTCGTGAGAGGTGGGAACCTGGACAAGACAAGGGAGAATGGATTTAAACTAAACCAGGAAGGATTGAGGTTGGGTGTGAGGAAGGAATTCCTGCCTGTGAGGGTGGGGAGAGCCTGGGATGGATTTCCCAGAAAAGCTGTGGCTGCCCCTGGATCCCTGGAGGTGTCCCAGGCCAGGGTGGACATTGGGGTTTGGAGCAGCCTGGGACAGTGGGAGGAGTCTCTGCCCTGGACTGGATGGGATTTAAGATCCCTTCCCCTCAACCATTCCACTATTCCCTGCTCCCATCTCCTTTCCCCACCAGCCCCTGCCCCTTTGCTCTCACCCAGAGCCAGAATGTCCCCAAAGGATGGGACAGCACCCCCTGACCAGGCAGGAGCAGGAGCTGCCTGAGCCCAAGCCCTTTGGGATGGGGACGTTCTCCGGGGTTTCTGACTCCTGAGAGCTCCTGGTGGTGCCAGAGCTGGAACCAAACCCCGATTCCAGCACCCCCTTTGTGCCTCCATTTTTCCATTTCCTGGAGGGAAATCCCACAAACGGAGCTGTCCCTCGATCCTGGGCTCTCAACTGCCGAGGGACATTAATTACAACCCTGAGCAGGGTGCTTTAATTAACGAGGGCTCGATTGCCCTGGTCGGCAGGAGCAGCTGGTTTTTTCCCAGATTTTGCCGCTGCCATGGGACTAAGGCAACGGCAGGGTTTGGGTTTTTTTTGGAGAAACGTGGCAGCGTTTTACTCCTTTAAACACCTCCTGTGTGAGATCTCCACGGATCACCGGGGACGGCGGGGACACGGAAGAACAAACGGAAGCCAAATCCACACTGCCACGTCAGAGCTGCACGCGCTCCCAGGGCCCGAGCAAACAGCCAAATCCAGCTCGGCTCTGCCCAGGATTAAACCCTGCAGCTCCCAGGCCTTGGCAGAGCAGCTCCCGGGGCCCCTGGGCACGGCCCGAGGGCAGCGATTGCACAAGAGTTCCTGGGAGGGGAGTGGAACAGGTTTGGGGACACGGGGAGTGACATCGAGCAGCTGCTGCTCCCGAGGGGTTTGTGCAGCACAGCTCTGGGATGGCCGGGAGTGTCGGGATATCCATGGGAATGATGGAACATCCTTCCATGGGAATATCAGGACATCCTTCCATGGGAATGTCGGGATATCCATGGGAATGTCGGAACATCCTTCCGTGGTATCACGGAGTCGAATGATATCCTTCATGGAAGCGGAATATACCAATGGGAATGTTGGGACATCCTTCCATGGGAATGCCGGGACATCCATGGGAATGTTGGGACATCCTTCCACAGGAATATTGGGACATCCTCCATGGGAATGTGGGGCTATCCACAGAAATGTTGGGACATCCTTCCATGGGAATGTCAGGACATCCTCCATGGGAATGTCAGGACATCCATGGGAATGTCAGGATGTCCATGCGAATGTCAGACATTCCTTCCCAAGGGAATGTCGGGATATCCTTCCCATGGGGAATGTCAGGATATCCACGGCAATGTCAGGACATCCTTCCACGGGAATGTTGGGACATCCTTCCCATGGAATATCTGGACATCCTCCATGGGAATGTCAGGACATCCATGGGAATGTCGGGATATCCATGGGAATGTCGGGATCTCCTTCCGTGGGAATATCGGGACATCCTCCATGGGAATGTCAGGACATCCACAGGAATGTCAGGATATCCATGGGAATATCAAACATTCCTTCCCAAGGGAATGTTGGGATATCCTTCCCATGGGGAATGTTGGGATATCCGCGGCAATGTCAGGACATCCTTCCACGGGAATGTCGGGACATCCTTCCATGGGAATATCGGGACATCCTCCATGGGAATGTCAGGATATCCATGGGAATATCAAACATTCCTTCCCAAGGGAATGTCGGGATATCCTTTCCATGGGGAATGTCAGGATATCCATGGCAATGTTGGAACATCCTATGGAATTCAGGAATCCCATGGAATGCAGACGTCCTTCCATGGGATATCGGGATATCCACAGCGAATGTTGGGACACCCTCCATGGGAATGTCAGGATATCCACAGGAATGTCAAAACATCCTAATTGGGAATGTCAGGATATCCTAATGGGGAATGTCGGGACATCCTTCCACGGAGAATGTCAGACATCCTTCCACGGGGAATGTCAGGACATCCATCCCTGGAGAATGACGGACATCCTTCCCACAGGAATATTGGGATATCCATGGGAATGTCGGGACATCCTTCCCAGGACATCAGTGACCATGCTGTGGGGACATGGCTGCCTCGTGCCCAGCAGACGAGATGGAGGAAGGCCTTGGCTGATCCTTGTGGGTCCTTTCCAATATTCAGCATATTCCATTTTCTGTGGTTCCAGAACCCAAATCTCCAGCAGTGGGTTCCAAATCCAGATTTGCTGGTGCTCTCCCAGCAGGATCTTCTGTCTGTGCCCTGGAAGCTCAAATCCAGCAGTGACGGAGTTTCCCATCTGGCCTGAGGATGTCCCAGGAATGGAACGAAAGAATCATGGAATAGTTTGGGTGGGAAGGGCCAAACCATTCCCCAGGGCAGGGACAGCTCCCACTGTCCCAGGGTGCTCCAAGCCCCATCCAGCCTGGCCTCGGGCACTGCCAGGGATCCAGGGGCAGCCACAGCTTCTCTGGGAAATCCATTCCAGCTCCTCCCCACCCTCACAGGCAGGAATCCCTTCCCAATATCTGAACTAAACCTCTCCTGGTTTGTGCAGCAGTTTGTGACGTGTCCGGGGGCCGGCGTCTCCCTCACCTTCACCCCCAGGACACGAAGACCTCGCTCTCCTCCTTTGTGTGGCTCCAGAGACCCCAAAAGTCTCTTCCTTCCTCTCTTTCCTCCCTAAACCCCCCCTTTCCAGTGGTACCCCACTCCTCTGTCCTTGCCGGGGGGGGAATCTCTCCCTGGGAAGCTCCTCCAGCTCCTAAATAGGGGCAGATTTCTCTCCCAGTTCCACCATGAGGGACCTGCCCCACCCCTCTCAGGACACCCCCTGCCCTCCCTGTCCCATGTTGGGACCTTTACCCCCCACTCCTCCAGGCAGAACTTTTTTCCCCGAGTTTGTGCTCTTTGGGTGGATTTTCCCAGTTTTTGGGGTACAGCAAAGCTCCTCCACCCACAGCAAGACCCAGCCCCTCTTGGATTCCAGAGCAGCAGATTCACGAGCTCCACTGGAGCAGCAAAATGAGATCCTGAGCTCCCTGGGCAGCTCCGTCCCCACCCAGGAGAGGATTTCAGAGCTTTGCTCACGCTGGGCTGGCTGGCACGACCTCGAGGAGCTGTGGGTTCAGGGAGGCAAAGAAAATCGCGGCGACAGCGGGGCCAAATCCCATCAGCACGGGCACGGGCACGGGCACAAACCAGAGCCACAGCCCAGATTTAAAAACAAAACTCCTCCAGAAGTCTCTGTACCGTGGCAGGAGGGTGAATCCCAGCCCGGGCCTGACCGCGCCCAAACCCCACCGAAATCCGCTCAGCACAAACACAAATATCCCACCCTGAGCCCTCACCCTCCCCTTTCTGCTCCAGAATCATGGGATCAGCTTTGGGTTCCCTCCCTGTTTCGGCCTCGGTGCTGAGGAGGGGTCTGGGAAGGATCCAGAAATGGGGAGAGGAGGAGGGATTTGGGGAGAGGAGGGTGGAAGGTGAAAGAGGTCACAAAAAGAGGAGGAGGGAGGGAAGAAAAACGGCCCATTCCGCTGAAAACTGAAAGCAGGAGGTTGGATCTCCTGTCCGCACCTCTGGTGTGAAAACAGAAATTTGGGAGCAGTTTTGAAGCCTGTCCCAGGTCCATGGGGTGTCCAGCCTGTGGGGCTGCTCTGTCCTTCTCCCTGCTCTCCCCTCCTTCCCAGACTCCATCTCTGGGGAGGAACATTCTGGAGCAGCGTGAGGGACTCGCTGGATGTGTCCGGGGATGGATGGATGGAGCAACTCCAGAACTCCAGGAATTCATCCTGAGCTCCCAGCCTGGCTCCCGACGCTGCCCCAGGGCTCAGGAATGGATCCCAATCCCCTCCAGCCCCTGCAGGGACGGCCCCAGGCAGGGGACAGCGGTGGATGTCCATGGAAACCGTCCCTGTCCTGGCTTTGGGACAGTCCAGCCCTTCCCGACTTCCCCAGATCCCATCCCGATCACCTGATCCTGCAGAAACCCCACTGACCTTTAGGATCCAGCACTGGGAATGCTGGGGCTGCCAGAGCCCAGCTCCACACCCAGATCCCAAATCCAAATCCACACCCAGATCCCAAATCCACACCCCAATCCCAGAGATTCCAACTCTGTACCCAGATTCTAACCCCAAATCCACTCCCAGATCCCAAATCCACACTCAGATCCCAGATCCACACCCCGATCCCAGAGATTCCAACTCTGTACCCAGATTCCAACCCCAAATCCACTCCCAGATCCCAAATCCACACTCAGATCCCAGATCTGCATCCAGATCCCCGCTTCATATCCAGATCCCAAATCCATACCCCAATCCCAAATCCATACCCTGATCCACAGATCCCAAATCCACACCCAGATTCCAACCCCAAATCCACACCCAGATTCCAGTTCCGTACCCAGATCCCAACTCCACAACCAGATCCCAATTCCAGATCCAGATCCCAGATCCCAAATCCAGATCCCAGACCCACACACAGATCCCAACTCTAAATCCATCTCCCAGCTCCCTCAAAGCAGAGGCAGAAGCAGCTTCCTACTCAGAAAATGATTTGAAAGTGTTCCATGGAAAGGCCAGAGTGATCTGGTGCAATCCAACAATCTCAGCCTGAATATAAAACAATATCCTTGTTTTTTTCCCTGTGGACCCCAAAATTCCCTGCCCTGCTCTGCTGTGTCCGGCCCTCGGGGGCCATGGACTGACCTCGGGCGCAGCCGAGAGAAGCTGAGAATCTTTTCCTTCTCCCTCAATGCCAGCTGGGATTTTAGTGGGATTTTTGGAATTACCCTGTTCCTTCCTGGTCCATCCCTGCAGCTCCACACAAGGAGCAGCTCCCCGGGAAAGGGGCCATGGGCAGGGGACAGGGCAGGAGGGGACAGGGACAGGGACAGGACAGGAGGGGATGGGGTTGGGACAACAGGGGGTCATGGCAGGGGACAGAAGGGGACAGGAGAGGGGCAGGGCAGGGAGGACAGGGGGGACAGGACAGGAGGGGTCAGGGAGTGAGAATCTTGGATCCCTGGGGCTGGAAGGACAGGCAGAGGGACAGGGTTGGGACAGGAGGGCAGGACAGGGACAGGACAGGAGGGGATGGGTGGGTGGGACAGGACAGGAGGGGACAGGGAAGAGGAGACGGGGGACAGGAACAGGACAGGACAGGGCAGGAGGGGATGGGGACATGACAGGACAGGAGGGGTCAGGGAGTGAGAATCTTGGATCCCTGGGGCTAGAAGGGACAGGGCAGGAGGGGTCAGGGGACAGGACAGGAGGGACAGGACAGACAGGAAGGAAGGACAGGACAGGACAGGAGGGAAGAGGAAGAACAGGACAGGAGATCAGGAATGAGAACCTGGATTCACTGGTGCTGAGGAGACAGACAGGAGGGGACAGGGGACAGGGACAGTGGCCAGGGACAGAGGACAGGAGGGGACAGGGAATCCCTGAGAATCTCGGATCCCTGGGGCTGTGGGGGCACAAGGGGGTGCAGAAGCACAGGAGGGGATCGGGGACATCATTCCTGGAGCCACCAGCAGGACCAGCTCCCAGCACCATCTAAGGCTGGATTTAATTCTCTTTGTCACCTCCGGGGTGACCCTGAGCCGGCATCTCCCCGGGGCTCATTCCCTTCCAGCCCACGGCCCCGGATTACTCAGATTTACATGAAATGAGGAAAGCCGAGCTGAGCAGGGCACTGCCCCTCCGGTGCCGCCGCTCCGTGTCACTGCCCCGTGTCACCGCACGATGTCACAGCCACTCCCCAGTCCCACCCGCGGCACCGGGGCTCTCTCTGAGCCCTTGAGCTGTGCAAACAAAGCCCGGTGGAGCCGAGCCGAGCTCTCTCCTGCCCGGCTCTGTCACCGGGGCCGTGTCCCACCCTCGCTGCTCCTCACAGACGTCACATTCCTGCCCGGGCAGGTGACAAAAAGCTTCCACCGCCCGGAAAAGCCGTGGGGGCTCCACCATTCTGCTGCTTTCTGGCTGTCCTGGGATCTACCTGGTGTTGTTTCATAGATTTGAAAGAAAGGCATTATTTTCCTATAAATGTGTCATGCCTTGGCCTGAAGTTCGGCAGCCAAACGTGGGAAGAACGTTCTCGTTTCTGCCCTCCCTTAGGTGGGATTAAAGGGAGGTCCCAACTCCCATCTCTGGTGTCACAGGATGTTGGGAATGGCCATTTCCCTGGAAAGCTGTGGCTGTGTCATCCCTGGAATGAGGAGATGGACCTTGGACAGGGCTTGGAGCACCCTGGGACAGTGGGAGATGTCCCTGCCCATGGCAGAGGTGGCACTGGGTGGGCTTTAAGGTCCCTCCAACCCAAACCATTCCATAATTCCACTGAAGGCTCCGTGGTCTCCACAGCCACGGGAATGTCCTGATCCGAGCAGGATCCACAGCCCGGCTCCAGCAGTGCCGGCCACGCCGTCTGCCTGCGCTAAACCCCAGGCAAACATTCAGGACTCAACTTGCAAGTCCTTGAGATGGGATAAAGAAAAGCAGCAGAGCCTCTGGGGCGGGTTCTGCCCCTGGCCCGTGCCCAAGGTCCCTTCGGGAGGCACTGGAGGGAATCGGGGCTGCAATAATCCCCGCACCTCCCGAAGGAACAACAAACACGGCCAGAGCCAAGCCAGGCTCTGGGTGAGAAGGGATTTGGGAACTCGGCCTGAAAGGCAGAGGAGTGGGGGTTCTTTCCCAGCTCTGCCCCCCTGGGTGAAAGGGGATGGATTTTCTTTGGGTGGAATTGGGCAGTGGGAGAAAATCCCTTCTCCTGACAGTCACCAAAAGGGACCTGGATCCCCTCCCTCACTGGTGGAGAGGGACTGGGGACAAGGGATGGGGGACAGGACACAGGGAATGAATGGGTCACACTGCAGAGGGATTTAGAGGGATTTATTGGGAGGATTCCTGGCTGGGAGAGCCCGGGAGTTGTGGACTGTCCTCCTGGATCCCTGGAGTTCCAGGCCAGGCTGGACAGGGCTTGGAGCCTCTTGGGACAGTGGGGTGTCCCTGCCATGGCAGAGGGCTGGAATTTGATGGTCTTTAGGCTCCTTTCCAACCCAAACCAGTCTGGAATCGGCAGCAGGAGCTGAATGCAGGACAACCCAGCTCAGGGGACAGCGAGGGACCCGGGTTTGGTCCTGTCCCTGCTGGGGACCCCCACCCACAGCCCCCCCTGTGTGCGAAACACCCACCAGGATCAGCACATTGGGGTGCCAAGGTCCCTGGAGCCAAACTGCTGCTGCAGCTGCTCCAATGCCCAGGTGGAAATCCCCAGGAGAAAACCAGCTTGAAGGGTTTATTCCCAGATGGAAGCCTGTCCAAGGGATTTATTCCCAGTAGAAACCTTGGCCAAGAGGTTTATTCCCAGCTGAAACCCAGCTTGAGGGGTTTATTCCCAGCCAGGCTGAGGGATTTATTCCCAGCTGAAACCCAGTTTAAAGGGTTTATTCCCAGCCTGGCCAAGGGGTTTATCCCCAGGGGAAACACTGGCTGAGGGGTTTATTTCCAGGTGAAACCCTGGCTAAAGTGTTTATTCCCAGGTGGAGTACTGGCTCAGGGATTTATTCACAGCCAGGCTGAGGGATTTATTCCCAGCTGAAACCCAGCTTAAAGGGTTTATTCCCAGTCAGGCCAAGGGGTTTATTCCCAGGGGAAACACTGGCTGACAGGTTTATTCCCGGGTGAAATCCTGCTAAAGTGTTTATTCCCAGCTGAAACCCAGGCCGAAGGGTTTATTCCCAGCCTGGCTGAGGGGTTTATTCCCAGGTGAAACCCAGGCTGAGAGTTTTTTTCCCAGCCAGGCCGAAGGGTTTATTCCCAGCCAGACTGAGGGGTTTCTACCCCTGCTGATCCCAACACAAACAAATCCCTTCCCTCGTTCCCGTGGGTGCTGCTCCCCAAGCCCACAGCTGCCATTCCCCCCACCCTGCTGGGAACCAGGACGGGGCCAAAGACTCGGGCACATCCACTTTCCAGGCAGCCAACAGAGAACCTGACCTGAGAACAGGATTATAACAATATGAGAATTTAGTTTTCTTCTTTTCAGGGCTTTTGCTGGAGAACTCTCCAAGAGAGGATTTCAGTTTTACCCATTCCAGCTTTACCCATTTCAGTTTTACCTATTCTAGCTTTACCTATTCCAGCTTTACCTATTCCACTTTTAATCATTCCAATTTTACCTATTCCAGCTTTATCTATTCCAATTTTATCCATTTCAGTTTCACCCATTTCACTTTTACCCATTCCAGTTTTCCCCCTCCTTTGTGGGACAGAAATCCTGCATTTCAAGGAACAGCAGAAGCAAACCCATCCAAGTTTGTACAAAATTTCCTCCCAAGCCTTATTCCAGCGGTGGATTCTCCAATATCCAGTAAAAAGGGCGTTTGCTGCCATGGGAAGCAGGAGTTCAGGTTGTCCCTTAGTCTGTTTTAGAGGAGGGGGAGTTGCCTGCTGCCAGAAAATAAAAAAAACAAAAAATGGAATTTTCAGTGTTGTCTGGCCAGCACATGTGACTCCAGCGACGGATCAGATCCTAGCAGGAAAAGCACCCGTTGTTTATGTAACAGATCTTTCTGTGGCTCCGAGGTATTTCAGATGGAATGGAGATACCTGGGGATGTTTATACTTTCCTGGAAGCCAGGGGAGCAGAGATATCGGGGCCATCTAAAGCACTGGAGGGAGCTCCTGGTTGTGCAAGAACCGTTCGCTGCCTTGCAAAACTTCAAAATGTGGCACCTGCAAAAGGCTGTGCAAAACGTGGCACCGGGACCTGTCCTGCTGTACCAGCATGGGGCTCAAACACGGACACTGGACACAGACAGTGAACACGGACACTGATCATGGACACTAAACACGGACACTGAACATGGGGTTTGAACACGGACACTGAACACGGGGTTTGAACATGGACACTGAACACGGGGTTTGAACACAGACACTGAACACAGACGGGGTTTGAACATGGACACTGGACACAGGGTTTGAATATGGACACTAAATATGGACACTGAACATGGACACTGAACACAGACACTGAACACGGACACCAGCATGGGGTTCCAAACATGGACACCAGCATGGCATTTGAACACGGACACTGGACACAGGGCTCAAACATGGACACTGGACACTGGACACTGGACACTGGACATTGGACACTGGACATTGGACACTGGGCACGGACACTGGACACAGGGCTTGAACGCAGATACTGAACACAGACACTGAACACGGTCACTGAACATGGAGTTTGAACATGGGATTTGAACATGGTCACTGAACATGGACACCAGCACAGAGGTCCAAACATGGACACTGAACATGGGATTTGAGCACGGACACGGAACACGGGGTTCAAACATGGACACTGAACACAGACACTGAACATAGGGTTTCAAACACAGAACTGAACACGGGGTTTGAACATGGGCACTGAACACGGAGTTGGAACACAGACACAACATAGGGTTTCAAACACAGAACTGAACACGGGGTTTGAACATGGGCACTGAACACGGAGTTGGAACACAGATACAACATAGGGTTTCAAACACAGAACTGAACACGCGGTTTGAACATGGGCACTGAACACTGACACTGAACATGGGGCTTGGACATGGACACCAGCACAGGGTTCCAGACACAGACACCAGCATGGGGTTCCAGACATGAGATGTCAATACCAGATTCCAAACAAACACCAGGAACCCACACAAGCACCAACACAGGATTCCAAACACAGGGAACCCACACAGTGTTCCACACCCATGGTTCAAACACCAGGCACCAGCACGAGGTTCCAAAGATGGACACGAGCAGGGGGTTCCAGACATGGACACCAACACAGGGTTCCAAACATGGGGTTTCGGACACGGAGTTCCAAACATGGGGTTACAACACAGGGCATCAATATGGGGTTCCAAATTTGGGGAACCCACACAGGGTTCCAAACATGGGGTTCCAACATGAGATACAACATGAGGTTCCAACACAGGGCTCCAAAATGGGAGTCCAAATATGGGAAACCCACACGGGGTTCCAGACATGGGGTTCCAACATGAGACACCAACATGGGCTCCAACATAGGGCTCCAAAATGGGAGTCCAGGGTTAGGGTTATGGTTAGGGTTAGGGTTAGGGTTAGGGTTAGGGTTAGGGGGAACCCACATTGGGTTCCAACATGCACCAACATGAAGCACCAACACGAAACACCAACACGAGGTCCAAACATGAGGCACCAGCGCAGGGAACCCACACAGAGCACCAAAAGGGGTTCCAAACACGGGGTTCCAACATGGGGTTCCAAAATGGGACATCAGTACAGGGAATCAACATGGGCTTCAACCCGGGGTTCCAGATATGGGGTTCCAAACACAGGGCTCCCACATGGGGTTCAAACCTGAGGCAACAGCAAAAGCACCATCATGGGGTTCCAAATATGGGGTTTCAGCATGGGGTACCAAAATGGGGTTCTAAGTATGGGGTTCCAGTATGGGACACCAAAATGGTGCTTCAAACACAGGGTTCCAAACAATGGGGTTCCATATATGGGGTCCCAACCATGGGGTTCCCGTATGGGACACCAAAATGGTGCTTCAAACACAGGGTTCCAAACAATGGAGTTCCATATATGGGGTTCCAAACAATGGGGTTCCAAACATGGGGTTCCAACACAAAGCACCAAAATGGGGTCCCAAACACAGGACACCAAGATGAGGCACCAACACGGGGTTCCAACACGAGGTTCCAGCTCTCTGCAGATGCCAACCTGCTCCTCGAGAACCTTAAATTTGCACTTGGTCCCAGGGAGGGCCCATAAAACTGTCACACTGTCACACTGTCACACTCCAGGGGTGGGGTTAACATGCACCACAATGCGCTTTTCCAAACCCATTGGGTTCCCTGTAGGGCTGGGATGCTCTGGGTTCCCAAAGCAGCAGCACGTCTGGGGTGAGGTGGAAAGACACATTTCCATCCCCTCCAGCAGCTCCAGGACTCTGTCTAGACACAAGCACAGAGTCAACAGCCAATTCTCAACCCTTCAGCTTGTGGAGTCTCCCGTTTTTCTCAGGAAAAGCTCTGTGGCACTGCCAGGAAACCTGGACTCTGTGCCTGGAGTCAGCAGGGTCTGCCTTGGTGCTGTGGATGGATTTTCCTCTTAAAACCAGCGGGATTACGGTGTTGCAGGTCCCTGGGGAAGCTGGGATGGGCCATTCCCGCTGGAAAACACCCACTCCCAGAAAATGTCATAAACACCCCACAACCGATCTGAAAATGCAGCTCCGGCCCTGTCCCCACAGCCCAGCACCACAGGAAAACCCAGCCACGGCTCAAACTGCTCCAAGCTCGACACCATCACCAATGTCAGCACCAACATCGCCAGCTTCATCACCAACATCTCCAATGCCAGCACCAAAATCTCCAATTTCAGCACGAAATTCACCAATGTCAGCATCAACATCTCCAATGCCAGCACCAAAATCACCAATGCCAGCACCAAAATCTCCAATTTCAGCACCAAAATCGCCAATGCCAGCATCAAAATCGCCAATGCCAGCACCAAAATCTCCAGTTTCAGCACGAACATCTCCAGTTTCCGCACCAACATCGCCAATTTCAGCACCAAAAATCGCCAATGCCAGCACCAAAATCACCAATTTCAGCACCAAAATTGCCAATGCCAGCACCAAAATCTCCAATCTGAGCACCAAAATCACCAATGCCAGCACCAAAATCTCCAATTTCAGCACCAAAATCTCCAATTTCAGCACCAAAATCGCCAATGCCAGCACCAAAATCTCCAATCTGAGCACCAAAATCGCCAATGCCAGCACCAAAATCACCAATTTCAGCACCAAAATCTCCAATTTCAGCACCAAAATCACCAATGCCAGCACCAAAATCTCCAATTTCAGCACCAAAATCTCCAATTTCAGCACCAAAATTGCCAATGCCAGCACCAAAATCTCCAATTTCAGCACCAACATCTCCAGTTTCCGCACCAACATCTCCAAGCTCAGTGCCAATGAACTGCCACGAGTTTTGCTTCTCCAGACAAAAGTCAGGACCATGAGCTTGGACTTCTAAGCTGCTCAGAGCTAATCCTGCTGACTTCTCCTTCCTTTAATTAGTCCTGAGCATGGAGACATCGCCACGCTCCCCACGAGTAACCACTAATCAGGCAGGGTATCAGCTGCAGTAATTACCCGGATTTGCTCTCCATCCTCCCTGCAGTAATTGCAGCCCTCGGTGACTCCGAGCAGGGCACGTGGAGCACGAGCCTGGCCCAGCACCGCGATCCCGAGGCTCAGCAGAACCCCAAATCCCTTTAGCCTCCAAACCTGTTTTATGGGACTGACTCCGCTGATGGAGAAGCTCCGGCTGCAGCGATGCCGGGGCGGGACTCAGTACAAGGGGAGGAATTTCTGAGGAAAAAGGTTTTATGGGATCACGATCCCACCTCGTTCAGGCTCAGCCATGGGCTGGACTTGTTCTTCCCACAGTCCCTCATTTGTTAAGAGAGAAATTCTCACAAATATCTTTTTTTGGAAGGGGAGGGGAAGAGGAAGGGAAATGGGGAAGGAAGAGGGGAAATGGGGGAAGGGGAAGGAAGGGGAAAGGGGGAAAGAGGAGGGGAAGAGAGGGAAGGAGGGAGGGGGAGGGGAAAGGGGAAGAGGACAAGGGGAAGAGAGGGGGAAGAAAGAGAAAGGAGAAAAGGGGAAAGAGGAGGGGAAGGGGAAAGAGGAGGAAGGGGAAAGAAGGAGGAAGGAAAAGGGAAGGGGAAAAGAGAAGGGAATGGGAAAAGGAGCAAGGGGGAATTGGGGAAGGGGAAAGAAGGCGGGAGAAAAAGAGGAGGGGGAAGGGGGAAAGAGAAGAGAACATGGGAAGGGAAGGAGAGGGGGAAAGGGAAGGATATAAGCATTGAGGGCATCGGTAGTCAACCTCCACACCCAGGGTAATGAACACTCTGCGGGCTCCTCGGAGCTCCCTGGGAGGGAACAGCCTCAGCCAAGCTCCGTGTCCTGCCAGGGGGACGTGCAAGGGACCATCCTGGGGGTGTCCCAGGCTCCTCGTTCCTGCGGGGTTGGGATTGACCGGTTCTCCCCCGGGTCAGAAACCCGCCGGGCACAGGGAGAGCTGGGGACAGGGAGGTGGGGGACAGCACAGCATCTTCCCGGGAGAGGAGTCGGACTTCAGACTGCCCAGGAGAAAAACGAAGGGCTAGATGGGACGGCGAAGATGCTCTCTGGACAAGCTCTTTGACCGCGCCAGAGGTTGATCCAGCTCTCTATCTCGGCCCGGGATGAGATATGGCTACACCTTCCGACATCCCTTGAGTGCAGGGTCTGGGGGTGCGGCTCCACGGGCTGGCGCGGCCGGACTCGCGTCGGCCCGAGTCCTGCTGGGCTCGCAGCCCTTGAGGATGGCCAAGCGCTCCGAGAGGGTTTTGCTCTGCGGGAACAGGACATAGTTGTAGAGGATGGAGGCTGCTGCGGCCCCGATCAGGGGACCCACCCAGAACACCTGGGAGAGGAGAGAAGAGCGGGGTGAGTGAAATCCAGCCCGAGTTTGGAGGAACTGGGATCTCTGCGGGGCATTCCAGGCGCTTGGGCTCCTTCCTGGCAGCAAAACACGAAGCCATCGCTCTGCTGGGGCCATCGCTGGGGATCTGAACTACCCCGGAAGGGCATGGATGTTCCCACTTCTCCATACTATAGCAAAAATAGATAGGAAGTAGGAAAATGCTCCTCCCAAGGATCCCACATCACTCAGCACGTTCACAATGGGCAGAGCTCTGAGCAGAGGGGAAGGAGGAGGAGGAGGCGGGGTGGAGCACGGTGGAGCGGACACCTCGGGCACATCGAACCACCACGTCTGCCGGCTTTGAGTGGAAACAATAAATTGGATTCCTGGGCTGGAAAGACCCAAGATCCTCAAGTTCGCTCTGCCCCTGTACGGAACCCTATCCGGACATCGGTCACCTGGACCTTGTGGCAGGTCAGAGACTGCAGCCATCCCCTGGGTGTCCAAGGTTGTAAATACCAGGAACTCACGGACTGAAACAGCTCCACGCTGCATGGTGTTCCTGAACTCGGTTTCAGACCTAACCTTGCTGCTGTTGCATGTCCGCTTCGGGTTTTGGAGTTTTGGACCAATAGCAGCCGGCAGACTCGCTCTATCTTCTGCATTGCTCCGGGGGAGCTGGTGGCTGCCAAAATCTGGCTGGTCGGAGGTTTCGAGGCGCGTGGCAGGTTTTGGGGCCTCGTCAACCCACCAAAACGAGTTCTCACAGTGTCGGTGATTCTCCCCCGACGAGGAGGGGCGAGGACTGGCGGTTATGGAGCAGACGTGTAACGGATACTGGCGGAAATACGTGTCGCGTTTTTAAGCTTTACCATTTTAAATTATTCGGGAGGTGTCATCGGGTGTTTCCTCGCTGCTAGCTGTCGCTGAGCATTCGCGTTCCAGGAAAGGGTCTCGGGGGCAAGCCACCCTGATCACATGGCGGGTCTGAGTGTGGGTTACCCAGGGATTGGGGGATGGCTCCTCTCAGATTCCCTTCCTGCTTCTGAGGGGATTGGGAGAGGCGATCTGATGGGCTGGGGTTTTGTGGCGTTCATGATGGAGGGGTGTGGTGTGACCAGCGGTTGTTTTTCTGCGGTGTTTGGGTTCTACAGTGAATTTCCCTTGGGTCCTTCCACAACTAGTCTCGGGGTCATTCGTTGCCTTGGGGCCTCAGCTGCCAGAATGTTTCACCCCAGGAACCCCACAAATCTTGGATCTCCAGGAGCAGCGAGTCCGAAAATATTTTTCACTTCAATAAACCGGGCTCAGGCCACGTCTCCCACGTGGGTTCCTTCTTCAGTGGGATCTCCCACGTGGGATTTTTCCCTCCTTCAAGTGGGATTTCCTCCTTCAGTTAGGGAATGTGTTTTCCTTTAAGTGGGATTTCTCCCTATCGGTGGAGATTTTTCCTCTTCGTGGATTTTTCCTTTCTACAGTGGGATTTTTCTCCTTCAGGTGGGATTTCGTCTTTCAGTGGAGGAGTGTTTGGCCTTCGAGTGGATTTTGTGTCTTCCTGGTGTTTTGGTCGCCTTGTCACGTGGGGGCCGCGGGTTGCGAATTGCCCGAGCGAACCGAAGAGGGGACGTGAGCCGAAGCACTGGTGGGGCCGCGGAATGGAAGCGCGAAGGGCGGCACGGTGTGTTGTGCCAGGCCTTCACCGAGGAGGGTGCAGCACGGAGGCGGATGGGAGCGGAGCCAGGGTGCGCTGAGCGGCGGCGTGGTCCGGTGAAGGCGAGGCCGAACAAACGCTGAGTAACGGGTCGAGCCGCAACGGGCGGTGGGCCCCGGTGGTGCTCGGGTGTGTGGCAGCTGACGAGAAAAGCGTAGTGCGTTGGTTCCGTGGGTGGGAAGTGGCAGTGAGAATCCAAAATCGAGTTTATGGCGAAAAGCAGATTTGGGTTAAGGGCGATGAAGGAAAGAGGAATAATTCCCAGGGGTGGAGAAAAGTGGGTGGAAGCTTGCCGCAATGGGATGGCTTAGGATGAGTTGGCTGGAGGAAAAACTTTTATTAGAGTCATGTGTGTTAGGGAAAGTGGATTTTTCCATATTTTGGTCCCCATCCCCTTTGTGTCATTACGGTACTCGAAAGTGCTTTGTTGAAAGATTTACAAATTTAGCGATTTTTTAAGAGTAGGTTCCGGGAAAAGTTTTGGGTGAGGAGAGAGAAAGGAGAAAAATTTTGAGGGTCTTTAGTCAGAATTATAGGATGCAGGATTGGACTGTAGAGGCTGGTTCCTCGCATGAGCACCGCTTCGGTCTCACAACTCGGAGGTGTCCGTGGTCTCCCATAGGGTGGAAATTCGCCGATAAGGCCGCGAGAAGGTGGACAACCCAGTTGCGTGGGATGGATCCGAGTGAAGGGTCTTCCATGCCTCGCTGTCCGCAGTCATCTTCTTGCGTTTTCTCCAATCCCTCCTTTTTTAGGATAACTGAGCAGGGGCAGCAACGAGACAGCGAAAGGGGGGAAAAAAGCGCCCCACCGGCCTTCTAACCCGCCAGTTCGCACTTGTGTAGGATAGGTTTATTGTGTCGTCACAGTTTATAACAAGCTTTTAGGTGTAGTTAGAGCCGGTAATCCGACAAGCCGGGCATCTGAAGTTGCCTTAACCTCCTACTTATTTAGTTCGGTTTACCAGCCTAGTGTGTGTGTGGATTTAAACCCATGTCTTTTCCCTACCGTCCTTGGCGAGCCTCCTTGGTGCTGTGAAAGGGCGGTGTCTTCGTGATCCGGGGGTTTTTTGAATCCTTTCTGTCCTACCCGGCAGGCTGCGAAGTGATGTGAAGAGTGTAGTCCAGTAACACCTTTTGAGTCACTTCTGAGGGCTTCCCTGTTTACTTCTCGTCCCCTGTCCTGATGGCATGTTCTTTGGTGCTTCGCAATGCAATGGTTTGATGAACTCAAGTAGCGTATCCTCGTGCGACATCACTCCTGCTCGCATGTTTTTAACTAAAAGACAATCTTCGAGAGATAAAAGACCATCCATCCCTGTAGATCCTTCACATCATCGCATTCCCCCGCTGGTCTCTTCTCCCCAGCTGGGGATTCCATCTCCTCCTCCTATTCTCCATTCCATAATTCCAGCAATATGGAACGTCTGCCATCGGTTCTGTGGCACCTGCACAGCTCCTCTGGAAAGGAAAAACATTCGGTTTATTGTGAAGGTTTTGTCAGAGCCCAGAAATGGACACTCGGGCCTGGTGCTCTGCCATCCCTCCTGGTGCCACTGGAACCACAGGATTGTTACATCCCTCACCTTTGCTTCCACCTACCTTATCCCTGTTTCTTCTCTGCCACTTTCTCCCTTTCCTATTTCCCTCTCATTCCTCCACTATCCCCTTTGACCGTCCATCAGTCTTCCTGCTGAGTGATAATTATCCTTCCCCTTATAAGACCCTCAGTTCCTTCCCTCCCAATTTTCCAGCAAAGCTCCATTCTCCACACTGATGGAGGTGAGAAAAAAGTGCTTCAGACCATCCCTCAGGATGAGATAATGGTCCATATACATAGGGGACAGGGGCTTTTCTCCTGTCTGCCATTCCACGATCGTCTTTGGGGGTCTCTCCCAAGCCTGGATTAGTGGCTTCTGCCAAAGCAGAGCCAGGGGTGGGAAGGCTGCGTGGAGGAATTACCACAACGAGATGTTGGCAGGGAAGGGATAGCTCAGAGAGTGATGATTTTTTTTTGTATTTTGGATGCATCTTTTCACAACCCCTGGGGTCCCCCGGAATCCAGGTCCCCCCCAGAACAGCCCCAGGTAAAACTGAGATGGTTTTGATCCTCCAAACTGGATCCTTCCTCTGCCTTTAGCCCCAAAACTACACATTTTTGGCACATCGACTAATGAAAGAAAGAATGCTCCCGTGGTGGAAGTTTCATCCGGGAAATAATGGTATCGAACCGGTATTCTGGATTCGAGGCCCGTAGCTGAAAGTACATGGAGGAAAACGCCGAGGATGACATTATCGGTGGCCAAGTTTGTGCATTGCTGCCCGCGCGCTCTGGGGTCACATTTTCATCAGCAAGTTTCCTGACTGTCATTGCTGGGCGCTTAGTTCTCATGGTTCGAATCTGTGCACAGTCTGCAGATATCCTGTGTGGTATCAGGGTTTCCTCCAGCAGTGACTTTGTGCCTGGCCCTTCCTTCTGTTCCCTCAAGAGCTGTGCACTGTCCTCTCGTCCCAGAGGACACTCTTCGATGCTGCCAGACCCTGGAGCTGAGCTCTCCGCTCTGTGATCACGTCGTGGGTATGCCTTCGGACGTTGGTGCTTTCCCCGATTCAGTTTTATGGAACTTGTGGAATCTCCTCATTTGGGAGAGACCCTCAAGGATTTCTGAATCCACACCCCTGGCCTGACAGAACCCCGGAACCCTTCCACACTCCTGGATTTTTCTGGCTGTTCCATCACAGCCTGATTTTTCTGTTTTTTCAATCACAGTTTTTTTCCCCTGTTTTTTCAATCACAGCCTGATTTTTCTGGCTGTTCCATCACAGTCTGATTTTTCTGGTTGTTCAATCACACGCTAATTTTTCTGGCTTTTAAATCACAGCCTGATTTTTCTTATTGTTCCATCACAGTTTGATTTTTCGGGCTGTTCCATCACAGCCTGATTTTTCTGGTTGTTCAATCACAGCCTGATTTTTCTTATTGTTCCATCACAGTTTTATTTTTCTGGCTATTCCATCACTGCCTGGATTTTTCTGGCTGTTCCATTCACAGCCTGATTCTGTTCATCCCTATTTCAACAGCTGTTTTCTGCTTTCTACAGCCGATTTTCTGGGTCCAACAGCCTGATCTGTTGTGCATGGTCGGCCCCGCTGGCTATGGCTCCCCAGACACAGGGTCTGGCCATGCGCGTGGGCAGCCTTTCCCGGCTACAGTCCACGCTCGGTCCAGGTGGCCTCTCGTTGTGGCCGCGGAGACTGCCAGTGAACAGCATCTTCGACCTGGCCTGGTTCGCCTTCTGCCTCAAGTATTCGCTGGTCTTCTAACCCAATACTTACACTGGTCCGGGTGGAGGCCTTGATTCGAGCGTGGTGAGCAGTGACCACCTAGCTAGTCAGCCCGACGAGAGGATGCGAATGCTGGAGGCAGCTTCCTCGCCTTCAGGCGGCGCGGTTGTCTCTGCTTGATGTGCGGATAGGTGTTTCGGGAGTTCCTGTAGTCTGGATTCCAAGCCCCTCATATGGTGGCATTCCCAGCCGATCCCGCAGGCAGTGTCGTCAGCCTCGGCGGATTGTGTTCCCTCAGCTGAACTATCGGAAGGAAAAAGCCAATGTGTTCGCGGACCGTGTGTCAATGCCCCCAGCTATGAATGTGTGCCATCTCCTCGAATTACGGTGATTTTGGACACGGGCTATGCATTCATATGCACTCCTGGTCGCTTTGTCCATTGTGTGTGATGCCTCCATCTGTGTCGTGGGTGTGTGATGCGGTGGCGGAATTTTTGGCCACTTTGGTCTTCGTCCTCTTCGGGCTGGGCTCGGCGCTCAACTGGCCATCATCGCCGGCCCCCAGCACGCTGCAGATCGCGCTGGCCTTCGGGCTGGCCATCGGCACGCTGGTGCAGTCCTTGGGCCACGTCAGCGGCGCCCACATCAACCCCGCCGTGACGCTGGGCTGCCTGCTGGGCTCGCAGCTCTCGCTGCTCCGAGCCCTGTTCTACGTGGCGGCGCAGCTGCTGGGCGGCGTGGTGGGCGCTGCCATCCTGCACGAGATCACCCCGGCCGACTCGCGCCAGGGCATGGCCATCAACAAGGTGAGGCCACGGAGGGAGAGGGGATGGTGGCCAGGGGGGTTGGGAAGGGTGAGGGGATGGAGGGAAGGGCTGGTGGCCAGCAAAGACGCTCTGAGGAAGGCGGTCAGTGGCCACCAAAGCCCACCCTGGAATAGAGAGCTGTGGCCACCAAAGACACTTTGAGGAAGGGGCCAGTGGCCAGCAAAGCCGCTCTGAAGGATGGGAGAAAATGGCCGGTGGCCAGCAAAGCCACTGTGAAGGATGGGAGGAAGGGGCCAGATGGCCACCAAAGCCGCTCTGAGGCTGGAAAGGAAAGGTGGTGACTGGCCCCTTCCTCTCCCATCCCTCAGAGGAGATTGGTGCGCCACTGCCCCTTCCTCTGAGTGTTTGTGGCCACCAGGCTCCTCCCATACTAGTGGCCAGCAAAGGGGCCAGTGACCAGCAAAGCCCCTCTGAGGAAGGGGCCAGTGGTCACCAAAGCCACTCTGAGGGATGGAAGGAGCTGGTGACCACCAAAGCTGCTCTAAAAGATGGGAGAATGGGGCCAGTGGCCACCAAAGCCCCTCTGAGGGATGGAAGGAAGGGGCTGGTGGCCACCAAAGCCCTCTGAGGAGGTGGCCGGTGGCCAGCAAAGGCACTCTGAGGGACAGGAGGAGCTGATGGCCCAAAGCCCGCTCTGAGCGGGATGGAGGAAGGGCCAGTGGCCACCGAAAGCCACTCTGCAAGGATGGGAGGAGCTGGTGGCTACCAAACCCCTCTGAGGGACGGAAGAAAAGGGCCAGTGGCCACCAAAGCCTCTCTGAGGGACAGGAGGAAGGGGCCAGTGGCCACCAAAGTCACTCCGGGGCTAGCGAGGAAACCTCTGGATGCCACAAACCCTGCTGCTCCAAGGGTCCTGCCAGGAGCGGGGATGAAGGCAGGAATTGTCACCTCCTCTGGTTTTAGGGCTCGAATCTCCCGAGTTCAATCAAGTATTTCCCATTGAATTCTTCCACCTGGGAGATTTTTTCCCCTTTTCATATCGGCTCAAAAAATGTGCCAAAAATGTGTAGTTTTGGGGCTAAAGGAGAGGAAGATCCAGTTTGGGAGGATCAAAACCATCTCAGTTTTAAGCCTGGGCTGTTCTGGGGACCTGGATTCCGGGGGACCCCAGGGGTTGTGAAAAGATGCATCCAAAATACAAAAAAAAAACATCACCTCTGCATCCTTCCTGTCCCAATTTCATCTCGGTGTGGGTAAACGCAGCCTTTTCCCGGCTCTGCTTTGGCAAAGCCACAATTTCCAGGTTGGGAGAGACCCTCAAGGATCTGTGAATGGGAGCAGGGGAAAGAGAAGGGAAAAGGGAAAAGGGGAAGGGGAAAGGGGGAAGAAAAGGGAAATGAGGAAAGGGGAAGGGAGAAGAAAAGGGAATCGAGGAAAGGGAGAGGGGTAAGAAAAGGGAATGGGTGGGAAGGGGAAGGGGGAAAAGAAGAGGGAAGGGGAAAGAGAAGAGAAGGGGAAAGGGGGAGAGTGACAAGGGAGGAGGAATTTGTGTCTAAATCCCAGATTTTCTTTAGTTAAATTCATTGATTCCCACTGTCAGGGGATGGTCGCACCAGATCCAGCTGGTTCATCCCAAAACCCAATGCACGGATTCCCGAAAGCATCCCAAAAATCCCAGACAGGGAAAAAATAAACCCAGGGAAGCTCAGGAAGGTACGAGGGATTCTCCAGTGCTACCCCAACATCCAAAACCCCTTCCCCGCTGCTGCAGGAGGAGGAAAAGGGATCAAAACCCCGGGATTCACTGATGGGAATCGCCTTTCCCAGCAGCAGGGAGGCTCTGCCAGGAGCGATTAAGAGGGTTAAAAAGAGGGATTGTGGTTTAATCTGAACAACGGGCTTTAGGCTGGTAATGACCGAGGGTAATAAAAGTGAGGGAGGTTTAAGGGAGACTCAGACTGCTCCGGCTTTGTCGGTTTACGGCTTAAACCACCTAAAAGTGGTTTAAAAGTGGTGACGAAAAAAAAAATTCCCTAAAAGTGGGAATTGGGGGTTTTGAGAAGGGGTTTGGGGTTTTTTTTTCCCCTTTTGGGCTGTTCTTCGTGTGGCTGCCTGCTCAGATTATCCCTTAAAAAAGGGAGGGGGATTTTGGGGAGGAGAACGAGGAAGATGTGACTGGAACTGAGGCAGGAGGGACCTTCCTGGGATCACCGAGCAATGGGATCGGATATGGGGAGACACAGGGAAAGAAGGGACAGAGTTGGAGGAGAGGGGGTGCAGCCAGGAACAGCTCCAGGTCAGACCTGACAAATTCCCTGAGTGAAAAAGTACGCAAAAGGATTTTTTCTCTTTTTTCATGCCAAAATACTTTTTTCCGATATCTTAAAATTGTAATTTGTAAACTTTTCCAAAAAGCATTTCGAGTACGAGGAAAAAGGGGGAGGGGGAAAAAAGGAAAAATACCCTAAAAATGCCAATAAAGTTTCCTGAGAAGTCAATCAAGCATTTCCCATTGAGCCACTTCTACCTGGGAAATTTTTTTTTCCTTATTGGTACCAAAATTTTGTCTGTTTTGGCTCCAAATCCCCGATTTGGGATTCACTGCATTTCCCACTCACGGAACCCAACCCTGGATCACGTTTTTTCCTCCCGTTCCAGCTGCACAACGAGACCACGACGGGGCAGGCGGTGACGGTGGAGCTGTTCCTCACTTTCCAGTTGGTTTTGTGTGTTTTTGCTTCCACGGACGAGCGGCGTGAGGACAACCTGGGCTCCCCTGCCCTCTCCATCGGCCTCTCCGTGGCCGTGGGGCACCTCCTCGGGGTGAGTGCTGGCACAAAACTCGGCGCTTTTTGGGGTTTTATTTGGGTTTACGCCCCAAAGTTGGCTTGGGTGAGTCTCTGGGTTGGATGGGGGATTTGCAACCTGTGGTTTTCCAGTGGATAGAGGGAAAAATCCCACTAAAGGAGAGAAAAATCCCAGTGAAGGGAGGAAAAATCCCACTGAAAGAGGGAAAAATCCCACTGAAGGGAGGAAAAATCCCACTGAAGGAGGGAAAAATCCCACTGAAGGAGGGAAAAATCCCACTGAAGGGAGGAAAAATCCCACTGAAGGGAGGAAAAATCCCACTGAAGGAGGAAAAATCCCACTGAAGGAGGGAAAAATCCCACTGAGGGAAAAATCCCACTGAAGGAGGAAAAATCCCACTGAAGGAGGGAAAAATCCCACGTGGGAGAGCCGTGGCCTGAGCTTGGCTTTTATTTGGAGTGAAAAACTTGATTTTCTGGACTCTGCTGCTCCTTGAGGGAGCTCCAGGGATTTGTGGGGTTTCTGGGGGTGAACATTCTGGCAGCTGAGGCTCTCAAGGGCACGATGAGCCCGAGAAGTGTTTGGGAAGGACACCCAGGGAATTCCCACTGTGATGACACCCCAAAAAACACCGCAGAAAAACACCGCTGGTCACACCACACCTTCCATCCTGAACGCTCCACAAACCCCCATGCCCACAGATCGTTCCTCTCCCATCCTCAGAAGCAGGAAAGGGAATTTTCTGCAGGATTTGGAGCTCATCCCCGCAATCCTTGGGGTGACACCACACTCAGAACCTCGCTCATGTGTTGACTCAGGTGGTGGCTGCTCCCCGAATCCCTTTTCCTGGAACGGGAATGCTGCAGGGCGAAGCAGCAGCGCAGGGAATGAGTCACCCCGATGACACCCCGATATTATTTTTTTTAAAATGTGGTAAAAGGTCTTAACGCTGACACGGTATTCCCGGCAGATCCGTTACACCGGCTGCTCCATGAACCCCGCCAGGTCCTTCGCCCCCGCCGTCGTCGTGGGAGATTTCACCGACCACTGGGTGAGAACTCGGTTTTGGGGTTTGGGTTGGACGAGGGCCCCCCAAACCTGCCACGGCGTTCCTCGAAACTCGCCGAGCCAGCCAGATTGTGAGCATTGCCATGCCAGCTCCCAGCCGGAGCAGAGATGCAGAGATTAGGAGCAGGAGGTGGGGCTGCCGGCTGCTTAATTGGCTTTTCCAAACTCCAAACTCCGAACCGGGAGCATTGCAACAGCAGCAGGGTGTGAGGTCTGTTGACAAGACCGAGTTCAGGGAACAAAACCAGTGCAGCGTGGAGCTGTTTCCAGTCCTGGGGAATTTTCCTGGAATTTTTACACCTTGGGGATCATTCCCCAGGGGATGGCTGCAGTTCTGAGCCTGCCACAGGTCCAGGGGTGTTTGGACCATGTTCCCAGGGATTAGTGGGGTTGTCCTGAGCAGGGGCGAGGAGCTGAACTTTGAGGATCCTTGTGGGTCTTTTCCAGCCCAGGAGATTCCATGATTTTATTGTTTCCATCTGCAAAGAGCCGGGGGCAGAGCTGTGGTGGTTTCTGATGTGTCCCGAGGTGTCCGGCCCAAGCCGGTGCTCCTCATCCTCCTCGTCCTCCTCCTCCTCCTTTCCCCCTCTGCTCAGAGCTCTGCCCATTGTGAACGTGCTGAGTGATGTGGGATCCTTGGGAGGAGCATTTTCCTACCCACTCATGGATTGCTGGAGGAGGAGGAGGATGGTTGGGAACATCCATGCCCTTCCGGGGTAGTTCAGATCCCCAGCGATGGCCCCAGCAGAGCGATGGCTTCGTGTTTTGCTGCCAGGAAGGAGCCCAAGCGCCTGGAATGCCCCGCAGAGATCCCAGTTCCTCCAAACTCGGGCTGGATTTCACTCACCCCGCTCTTCTCTCCTCTCCCAGGTGTTCTGGGTGGGTCCCCTGATCGGGGCCGCAGCAGCCTCCATCCTCTACAACTATGTCCTGTTCCCGCAGAGCAAAACCCTCTCGGAGCGCTTGGCCATCCTCAAGGGCTGCGAGCCCGAGCAGGACTGGGCCGAGCGCGAGGTCCGGCGGCGCCAGTCCGTGGAGCTGCACTCCCCCCAGACCCTGCCCAGGGGGATGTCCGAGAAGGTGTAGCCAAACCATCCCTGGGCCGAGAGAGGAGCTGGACACCTCTGGCGTGGTTCTAGCGCTTGTCCAGAGGAGCATCTCGCCTGTCCCCTCTGTCCCTTCGTTTCTCCTGGGGCGCTGAAGTCGACTCCTCTCCCGGGGAGATGCTGTGCTGGTCCCACCCACCTCCTGTCCCCAGCTCTCCCTGTGCCCGGCGGGTTTCTGACCCGGGGGAGAACCGGTCAATCCCAACCCCGCAGGAACGAGGAGCCTGGGACACCCCCAGGATGGTCCCTTGCACGTCCCCCTGGCAGGACACGGAGCTTGGCTGAGGCTGTTCCCTCCCAGGGAGCTCCGAGGAGCCCGCAGAGTGTTCATTACCCTGGGTGTGGAGGTTGCCACCCGATGCCTCATTGCTGCTGAACTCTGCTCCCCTCTCCGCTCCCCGCTCGGCTCTTGGCTCACACACGGCAGCAGGAACGGGAGCAGGGGCAGGAGCGGAAACGGGAGCAGAAGGAGCAGGAAAGGAGCAGGAATGGAAGCAGGAGCGGGAACAGGAGCAGGAGCAGGAAAGGAGAGGATGGAAGGCAGGAAATGGGAGTGGGAATGGGATCAGGAAGGGAATGGGAGTGGAAGCAGGAGTGGGAAATGGGAGCAGGAACAAGAGTGGGAACAGGAGAAGCAGGGGCAGGAGTGGGAACAGGAGCAGGAGTGGGAACAGGAGCAGGAATGGGAGTGGGAACAGGAGTGGGAACGGGAGTGAGAGCAGGATTGGGAGCAGGAAGGGGAGCGGGAACAGGGGCAGGAGTGGGAACGGGAATGGGAGTGGGAGTAGGAATGGGAGCAGGAGTGGGAGCAGGAGTGGGATCAGGAATGGGAGTTGGAGTGGGGCTGAGATCAGGATAGGGAATGGGAGCGGGAAGGGGAGTGGGAGTGGGATCAGAATAGGGAATGGGAGCAGGAAGGGGAGCAGAACCAGGGGCAGGAGTGGGAATGGGAATGGAAGAGAGGATGGGATCAGGATAGGAGCAGGAACAGGAGTTGGATCGGACTGGGATCAGGAAAGAGAATGGGAGCAGGAATGGAGTGGGAGTGGGATCAGGATAGGGAATGGGAGTGGGAGCAGGAATGGGAATGGGAACAGGAGCAGGAGGAGAAGCAGGACCTGGAGTGGGAACAGGAGCAGGAGCTGGAGCGGGAACGGGAGCAGGAACTGGGGCAGGGGTGGGAATGGGAGTGGGAACAAGAGCAGGAGGAGTGGGACAGGAGCAGAAGCAGGAGCATCTTTCCAAGCCATGAGCGTCACACACAGCAGCTTCTGCTGTGGAAGGGACCAAAATGCCACTTCCCACCCACCACGGGACGCAGAGCTGCTCCCAGCGGGGCTTTCCTGGGAAGATGGGCCGGGGATCGTGGCCACGAGACCCTGCAGACCCCGCTGGGGAAATCCTGCCAATTCTCCCTCCTGTGGAACGACAAACCCGGGTCAGAGCCCAGACTCACCCCCAGCTCGCTCTTGGGCCAGGGCTGTCCTTCCTCTCTCTCTCTGCTTTTCCCTTCTTTCCCCTGGTGCCGCTCCCCTGGGATGCTCAGGTCACCTGGAACGCACAAAGGGAAGGTTCCACACCCAAAGTGTTTCGGGTGTGAAGGATCAGAATTTTGGAATGGGTTGGGTGGAAAGGGACCTCAAATGCCACCCAGTGCCACCCCTGCCATGGTCAGGGACATCTGTCACTGTCCCATGGTGCTCCAAGCCCCGTCCAGCCTGGCCTGGGACATTTCCAGGGATCCAGGGGCAGCCACAGCTTCTCTGGGAAACCCATCCCAGCCCCTCTCCATCCTCACTGAAATTCCTTCCCATCTCCATCACTCTCTTCCCACATCCCTTTCTCATGGCTGCATCATTCCAGACCCTCCAAACCCCTCCCACTCCTTCCCTCTGCCCTGTCAGGACCTGGCCATGGTCCTCAGCATCCCTAAGGAGTTTGGGTTGGTCTTTGGGTGAACTTTGCCCTTTCAGCCATTAATCTAACCCCATTTTGCTTGCTGTGCCCCGAAGTTCTCCATTCCCAGAGTGAATCCCATCAGCATCCCCAGCATCGCCCCGTCAGCATCAGCCCTGCCAGGATTTCCCTGGAAAGGCTGTGAATGGGAATATTCAATGAGATTGGACCCCATTCTGAACCATATGGGATGATTTATGGATCAGTACAGATCATTATGGATTATTATGGATCATTACAGATCATTATAGATCATTTTCCTCCCCCCATTATGACAGGAACCCCCACCAAACGATGCTGTTCCCACTCTGCTCCCCCACCACCATCCCCTCATCCATCAGATCCATCATTTCCTTCATTTCTCCCTGTGCTCCACTGGCGCCATCCCCTCCTCTCGCCATCATTTCCTTCCTTTCTCACTCTGCTCCCCTGTCACCATTCTCTACCCCTACCACATCGAACATTTCCTGTCTTTCTCACCAGATCCATCATTTCCTTCATTTCTCCCCGTGCCCCACTGGCACCATCATCAGATCCAACATTTCCTGGTTTTCTGTCTCTGCTCCCCTGGCACCATCACCAGATCCATCATTTCCCGTTTTTCTCTCCTTGCTCCCCCGGCACCATCCCTTCTCCCCACCAGATCCAACATTTCCTTTGTCCCCCTGCTCTCCCTCAGAGTTTGGAGTGGCTGTTTCTGGAGGGAGAAGGAAGAGCCCAGCTCTGATCTGGCTCAGGCCAGGTGTTCATCCACATCCAACCCAACACCCC
The DNA here is from genome assembly GCA_009741485.1 of Malurus cyaneus samueli. Lineage (NCBI taxonomy): Eukaryota > Metazoa > Chordata > Aves > Passeriformes > Maluridae > Malurus > Malurus cyaneus. The sequence goes on from VKON01002474.1 coordinate 199,671, forward strand.
CACAGGGCTTTGCCAAGGCAGCATTTCCAGCCCTGGTTTAATCCACCCAAAACCAGGGGTTCTGCTTCCCTTCGCTCCCCAATGGTAAATTTGAATTTTAGCTCAGAAGAGGGGCTCCTCAAAAATTCACTCTGTTCTCAGTAATGTCAATAAAATCACGTTTTAAATCAATCCAATTGTATTTCTGTTATCAAATGCTCACTTTTAAAACCCCAGCTTGGGGTTTTTTGATGCTTTTTAAAGGAAAATGAATCAAAAAAATCCAAACAGGCTTTGCCAGAAATCGCCCTGTGTGTGTTCTGCTGTAGAAAAAGCCACAGCTGAATTCAGTTATTTATTAAAATTAACATTGGTGTGTTCAGTGTCTTTTCTCCAGTCAAAGCTTTTCGTTTTTGATGAAATGTTTTGATGTTTGAGTCTCGCAGGGCCTGAACCTGAGGGTCAATATCTGTTAATGACTCTCCTTTTTTCACATGAAGGGCTTTAAATTCCCCTTTCCCACCTGAATTCGGACACGGGGGTCAAATACTGTGAAATTTCTGGAAAACGCTGACAAATTTATGGAAAACACTGACACATTTATGGTAAATAATGGATTTAAAGTCCCAAACCCCAAACCCCTCAGCCACGTGGCTGAAGCAGCCCCAGTCTTCCCAGGAACACAAATTCACCTTCCTGGTGGAGTTGTGCCACTTCCCAAATTTGCCCCATCAGGGAACCACCGGGATATTCCCAATTGTGCTGGGAGAACTGGGAATGGAGGGCAGGATCAGGAACACGGAGCTGCCACGGGCTGACCCTAAACCCACAGCATTTGGGATGTCAGATCCCACAGGAACCATCTGGGCAGGATTTGAAGCATTCCAGAATCCTTCCACCCCCAAAATCACGAGTTTTTCCCCTTCTCCCACCTCGGGGTCAGGGATGGCCTCAGCTTTGGGCTGAACTTTTTGCAAAGCCATGAAAATTCTGGAGCATTTTGGGCACACCCCATCCCCTTCCTCATCTCTGCCACATTCCTGGGATTGTGGAATTTTGAGGTTGGAAAAGGCCTTGGACCTTTTCCAGGCCGAGTCTGGGTGTTCCCTGACTGGGAACGTGACTGACCCCTGGCACTGCCAGTGTCCCCAAATGTCACAGCTTTGGAATTCCCCAGAGATGGGACCCCACCCCTGCCCTGAGCAACTCTGCCTGGTCTGGAAAACCCTTTCCAGT
>VKON01002474.1:201544-219844 GCA_009741485.1 Malurus cyaneus samueli
TCTCCGTCCCCATCGCTCCAGCCCCTCGGGGTCACTCTTGGCCGGAGGGGTCCAAAGTGACCGCAGGATTTGAGGGTCCCAGCGAAGGGCCCTGCTCTGCTCCTGCTCCTCACAATTTCTGACACAATCCATGGTTATTCCTGAGGAATTCTCTCACTTTCCCGTTCCAGCTGGAGGAAGTGGCACCGCCAGACCCATTCTTTGATCCCTCACCTGTTATAGGGGCAGCTGAGAGCGACCAAGAACGTCCAAATCCCTGCTCCAGGAGGAACTGGGAACACCGACCCCGATCCCAGCGCCTGAAGGGTTTCTCCATCACCAGGGGAAATGGGGAGAACAATCTGGAACAACACTGGAAATAAAATCACGGCCTGGAAAAGCCCAGCCCCACCTGCACCTCAGAAATCCCAGCCCAGGACAAACCCTCCAGCCCCGGTCACAGCCGTGGGACAGCGAGGACAGAGCCAGGGTCACCTCAGGGTGGGCAGGGCTGAGGTCTCTGCTCGGGATTCCTGGGTTTGACCCTTCCCAATCCTCCCAGTCCCCATCCCGGATCTCCAGCTGTCACATCCCTGCCATGCCGTCACCTGCCTGGGATCGGGTCCGTCATTATCTCACATCGTTGTTTTTATGGATCTATTAATTTATGGAGCGTGTTTTCCTCGAGGAGAGGTTAAATCCAGCCAGGAGATGGCCAGGCACAGGAGATGACCACGGACCCTCCCAGGAGATGCTGGCGCTCCAGGGGGAAGCCAAACATCCAAAAATTCCTCCATTTCCACGGCTTGCAGCAAGATTTTTTTTTTTTTTTCCCAGGGCTCTGCTTCAATTTTTATCCGAATTTCCCAGGAATCCAAACAAGCGAAAGAAAAATCCCACATTTCCAGACCACTCAGGGCCAGAACCTTCAGATCTGATGGCACAGAGGATGCTCCCACCGTGGGTCTCTTTAACTCCTCAGTGAATGTGTTTTAAGCTGAAAAATTCTTTTTTTCAGAGTTTGCTCGGAATCTCAGAGGCAGAATGGGGGAGAAATGGATTTTCCCATTCCCAGTTCTCCGTGTATTTTCCCCAAAGTTCAGCCAGGAAACCTCGGGCACTGGGAGCTGGGGATTGGGTGAAAATTTTGGCTTTTCACAGAACCACGGGAGAGTTTGAGTGGGAAGGGACCTTAAAGCCCACCCAGTGCCACCCCTGCCATGGGCAGGGACAGCTCCCACTGTCCCAGGGTGCTCCAAGCCACGTCCAGCCTGGCCTAGTTCCCAACAGAGCTCCAGTGCTATGGCCCCGAGAGATGGAAGGGTTTGGGACACGGTGGGTTTGGGACACGGGGAAGTGCCAGGAACGTGAAAGGAGCGTGGTAAACACGGCCTGTGTCCATACAGAGCCCGTGGCTTGGCGCTGGCATTCCAGGAGCGAAATCACCTGCGTTGAGCAAAGACTGGGAAGGCAGAAAGAAAGGGAAGGGCGCAGGGTGGCGGGGAGGAGGGGCGCCGTGCCCGGCCCCGGGCTGGGAGCAGCCCCCAACTCCAGCATTTATTCCAGAGCTCTCTGAAGGAGCAGCACAGAGGAAAGGGACCGAGTTATCTGCGCCAGGAGCCCTCTCCAGCTCGGTTGCACCATCCCATTTCTCCGTGCACGCACCTCGAGGAAGCCCCGGCTCATCACAGCTGCCCAGTGGACAAAGCTTCCCCCAAACCCTTCCCTGATCCCGACGACTGCAAAACCCTCGTTTGCTGGAGCTGGGCTCTCTTCACAGCCTGGAGCAGCTCCAGGTGTTTGATTTTTGCTTTACATTTCAAGGTCTCCTGGAAGCTGGACGCACCCAGAGCTCCTCCAGCCAGCCTGGGTTTCCAACAGGACGGTGTGCAAGCACAGCGAGGGAGGAAGAGGAGGAGAGGAGGGAAGGCAGCATTAACGACACCTGTGCTAATGAAACACCCCAGGACCTGGCGAGAGGCAGTAAAAGGAGAAAGCAGAGGAGGCAGCTCGGCCTCGTTATGCAACCCGTTATCTAACGACCACGGAGACACCCTATAGGGGCTCTTTGTTTCAGAGGGAAAGCAGAGAAATGCACCAATATCTAGTCACTGGTTCACCAAGAGGCTCCGGAGACATTTCAGGTGGAAACTTTTGCAGGTTCACATGGTAATTGGGGCCTGGCTAATTCCCCGGCTCCACCCACCGCCCTGTAACACAGCTCCTGGCTGTGTTGCATATATAGATAGGTATGGCCCTACACCTGGTGCACACACACACAGCCCGGACACAGAGCAATCCTAAACCTTCTTCCTCCCTGGCTGCCCGCCACCCGCTCCACCATGAAAGGAAATACTAACCCTGGCTTTGCTCGAGCGTCTTCGTGGAGTTCCTCTCCACGCTATCTTCGTCTTCATCGGGCTGGCTCAGCGCTGAAGTGGCCGTCGGCGCTGCCCGCATCCTGCAGATCGCGCTGGCCTCTCGGGCTGGCCATCGGCACCCTGTGCAAGCCTTCGGCACATCAGCGGCCCCACATCACAACCCCGCCCATCACCATCGCCTTCTTCGTGGGCAACCAGATCTCGCTGCTGCGCACGCTGCTCTACGTCCTGGCGCAGCTGGTCGGGGCCATCCGCGCGCTGGGATCCTCTACGGTGTCACCCCCGCCAACACCCGCCGGCAACTCTGCCATCAACGCGGTGAGTCCCTGCCCGGGGCGCTCCCTTCTTCCCTTCCCTCTCCTTCGGCCCACACGGGGAGGAGAATCCGCGGGGATGGATCCATTGCTCCATCCTGCCCACACGGAGGGTGGGAATGGAGAAGGCGTAGGGATGGGTCTTCAGGGCTCCGTCCTGCATGGAGGGCTGGGATGGGAGAATCCGCAGGCATGGATCCTCATTGCTCCATCCTGCACTGAACGGAAGGCCAGGAATGCGGGAGAATCCGCAGGATGGATCTCAGTCTGTCCCCAGTGCTCCATCCTGCAGTGCACAGAGGGTGGGAATGTAGAATTCCACGGGGATCGATCCCAGCGCTCCAATCCGCAGTGCTCCATCCCCAGACAGCTCCATCCCAGCGCTCCGTCCCGCACGCACGGAGGGCCCGGAATGGGACGGAGCGAAGCCGCGCTCTGACATGACGGCTTTATTGTGCGGTGATGAGTGGGATGTTTTCCCTCCTTTAATGAGGTCTTCCTCTGTCCCGAGGGCCCGTGGTCACCCGCACCATTGAGAATGTTCCGCCTGGAGATTAGCGGGATAGGAGCCGTGCCAGCGGCAGTGCCGAGGGAGGGAGCTGAGCCCAGTCAGACCAGTATGGGCACGGGAGCCCACTGGAACCAGTGGGAACAGGGACAGGTGATGGGGGAGAGCTGGGGAAGGAGCGAGGAGCAGGACGGTGTAGGGCTGCTCCTGGAGGAGGAGCGGGGACAGCAGGACTCTCTGAGATAAGAGGGATGAGGAGCCGCCTGAAACCCTCGGGCAGTGCTGGAAAAACTCCTGGAATGAGAACATGGAACAGTGGCAGAGTTCTGGGAGCAGCATGGACAGTCCGGAGCTCTGGGGCAGCACAGACAGGTCAGAGCCCTGGAAGCAGGCACGGCCACGGGGTCCGGAGCTTCGGGGGCAGCACAGACAGGTCCAGAGCCCTGGGCACACAACAGGTCAGAGCCCTGGGAGCAGCACAGCAGGTCTGGAAAGAACAGAGCAGACGGACAGGTCTGGAGCTCTTGGAGCAGCAAGGACAGGTCAGAACTCTGAGAGCAGCACGGACAGGTCAGAGCCCTGAGACCACAGCACAGACAGGTCCGGAGCCGGGGCGCAGGCAAGTCACAGGTCAGAAGCTCTGGGAGTCAGCACCATGGATCACAGCTATTCAGGGCAGCATGGACAGTCAGAGCATTTGAGCATGAGCAATGACAGTTCTGAGGCTCTGGAGAGCAGCAAGGGACAGGTCAGAGCTCTGGGGTAACACAGACAGGTCAGAGCTCTGGGAGCAGCACATGGACAGGTCTGAGAGTTCTCAGAGCAGCACGGACATCAGAGCCCTGGGGACAACATGGAAAGGTCAGAGCCCTGGGGCAGCATGAGCAGGTCTGGAGCTCGGGGACAGCATGGACAGGTCTGGAGCTCTGGGGACAGCACGGACAGGTCAGAGCATCATGGGGGCAGCAACCGGACAGTCAGAGCCCTGTCGAGCAGCACAGACAAGTCAGAGCTCTGAGAGCAGCATGGACAGGTCAGAGCTCTGGGGCAGCACAGACAGGTCAGCTACTTGAGAGCAGCACGGACAGGTCAGAGCTCTGGGACAGATGGACATCGCAGAGATCGAACACTAGGATGAGGACTCACAGTATACCTCTCATCCCATTGAGAATTCCAACAATCCCAACCAGCCAGATTACGCTACAAAAACGAAAGCTGAAAATGTGATGGGTATGGATCACATCTAAGAATGCCTCCGTCAAGTAGGGTCGTCAACCTAGGATTTTGTTGAGAGTCCTGGGACACAACAGCCAATCCAACAACCGCCCAAAAATGCAACCATCATCCCAAGCACCTAAGCATCGCCATCCCATCGCCTGGCTGGTCCTCATATCCCTGAGGCAGAGCTACCACGAAAAATGGCAGGCAGAACTCAAGGATAAACAGCAGCCTGCAAGGATCAGTGAGGAGAACCAGAGAGAAAGGGATTTAGGTGGGCGAACACGCTGAATTCTGCTGAGACGGAAGTGCGAGAGAGACGTGGAGAGCCGCAGAGAGGACACGGGCTCGGGGACGAGGTAGAACAAATTTGAGAAGAATTGCAAGACACAAAAGATGATCCTCTTTCCTATATACAAGAGAGAGAGAGAAAAAGCAAGAGAGAGCCAAAAAGCAGGTAGCTGAAAGGCAGAACGGAGCCCCAAGCGGGGATTTTATCCAAATGCCCTCGCAAACGCATCAGGAAAATACACCACAGGCGCGCTCCCGGTCTGCTGCCGAAGCCAACACAGAGGAGAAAGAGGTACAATATTGTCACAATCCACACAGGATCAGCCAGGACAAAATCAAAACAAAACAAAACAATTAAACCCACAAAAACAGGCCAGAAGCCCTCAAGTAAGGATGGAATGAATCATACCATCACCTCCGCTGGCCCGCCTGCCATACTCGCCTCGCCACGCGCCCCGGATAAACGACAAAAAAGACACGGCAGTAAGGGACTCCGCCGCGTCTGAAATCCAACATCGGCATACCGATACGGTCCCAGTGGGCCACAACACTAAGGGTCAGGGGCTGAGTCTGGAGCGATGAGGCCTGCCAAGCGTTCTGAACCACATCCAATCCAACACTACGTGGAGCTGGTCCTGAAGGACAGCTGCAATGTGAGCAGAGCAGCACCGGCAAGAAAGGGCCAGGGGTTGAAATGTGACGAAGAGAATGTCCGGCTCGCAGGGACAAATAGGCACCGCCAGGGCACATGATCATGCCTAGCCTCCAAAAGGTAGGCGATTGATCCTCCTCACTTACCCAACAGCGGTACTCTTCCCACATCTCCCAGATTTACCATTCACGCGCTGCTACACTGAAACCGGCGCGCTCCTTCGGAGACCACAGCGTGTAGCACCAGGAGATCAGCCGACGCCAGCTGAGGTGAGGCCTTATAACGAGTGCGCCAGCTGAAAGTGACAGAGGAGTAATCGGGATGAAAAGGAGCGGAAAGGCAAAGGACTGACTAGGGATCAGCGGAAGAGTGGGGTTTCAAGAGCCACCCAGTCGCCAAAAGGAAGGAGTTAAAAACAGAAGGGGAAGGGGAAAGGAAAGAGTTTGCACCCTGACCGCACAATCATGAAACGTAATCTCTGGTGACAGAGAGACGCGGAATAGGGAGGAACGGAAATGAACCCAATCACCTGGGGTGCTTTGTGCCAGCCCCAGACCAGTCCCAGACCAGCCCTAGACCAGTCCCAGACCAGCCCCAGGCCAGCCCCAGACCAGCCCAAGGCCAGTCCTAGACCAGCCCCAGGCCAGGCCTAGACCAGCAGTGTCATCCCTCAGCTTCAAACAGAGAGCAGCAGATGGGGGCAGATAAGGGGGAACCTTTAAAGCCCCGTCCGAAACACCTGCACAGGTGCATCCCAAAGCAGCAGCAAACCCTGCCCTGCAGCCCCCGGAGCGAGGATCAAAGTTTGCTGCTTCTGCTCTGAAATATTTCATTTTTTTTTCCTTATTGATGCCTTGGTGCAAAGTCCCAAAGCCGAGCCCACAAGAAACACCTTTTCTCGTCCAAAATAAACTGAACTTTTTCCTCTGGTCTAATCCCAGCCAAGGTTTTTGGGTCACCAGCCCACAGCTTCAGGTCGTGGTTGGACTGGAAGATCTCAGAGGTGTTTCCAGCTCAATTGGTTCTGTTTTTATCAGTTCCAGCAGAATTGGTGTCTCCTGTTCAGGACATCCTGTCACTGTCACTGTCACTGTTCCTGGGCCAGCTTTAAGGTCCTTGGCCGAAGTGCAGAGAAGGGAACCCCAAAACTCAGCTGGTGCCAGGCTCAGCAGTGTTTGTTTGTAACCCAAATTTGCAGCAGCCTCTGCCAGGCCCCGAGGTGCAGCACGGAGCTGAACTCATCAGAAACAGCGAGGAAATGCAAATGAAACAACAGCGAATTAACAACACCGAATAATTAAACCAACCAAGTGCGATTGATCTTGCCCTCCAACAACAGCAGGGACTGACGGGGACCGGCTCAGGGTGGCCTCAATGACACACACACGGATCTCCGTGGGCGAGGCAGAGCCCGGGGCGGCCCCAGGCAGGGATGAGGCAGCAAATCTCTCCCTCCCACCCCATTTTGGGTGGATTTGGGCAGATTTTGGCTGTGCTGTTTGAGTGCTGCTGCCAGCAAGGAGCAGCAGGAGGAGGAGGAGGAGGAAGAGGAGGAGGAGGAGGAAGGAGGCAGCCAGACCTGTCCTGGTTGCCTAAAGCCTCCTCGTGCTGTCCCCAGCGGGGATGAGGCAGCAGCTCCCTCCCTCTCTCCCTCCCACCCCATTTTGGGTGGATTTGGGCAGGTTTTGGTTGTGCTGTTTGAGTGCTGCTGCCAGCGAGGAGCAGCAGGAGGAGGAAGAAGAGGAGGAGGAGGAGGAAGGAGGCAGCCAGACCTGCTCAGGTTGCCCAAATCCTCCTGGTGCTGTCCCCAGCGGGGTGGGGGCGGCGAGGGCGTGAGTGACCCCTCCACGTAGGTGTCCGTCTGTCAGCGCCGGGCCGCCCCAGGGCTGCCAGCACCTTGCCCAGCTCCATTAAACCTGACACATCAAAGGCAGCCTGGGCTCAGCCAAGCTCCTCGGAGGGCACGGAGCCAGCCAGAGGACGGGCAGCCTGCCCCGCGCCAGGGCTGACATCAGAGAAGCCAAGCAGGAAGGCCCCGCTGAGAAAAGGATCCCAAACAGCCTCAGGAAAAGAGGCTTTGGCTTGGGAGAGAAATGTCTCGTTGCTCTTCCTATTTCCCTGGCATTCCAAGCCTTATTTGATTTTATCTCCATGTCAGGGGGATAAAATCCAAGCAAGATTTTCCTTGTTTTTATGCACACCTGGGAAGCTGGAATAGCATTTTTTGGCTTTTCAGCCAAAGTGAGGAGTCGACAGCAAAAACGGGGCCGCTGCCACCGCGGGAGATCCAGGATGGGAAGGGTGAGGAAGGGTTTGAAGGAAGGGAGCAGGGAGGATTTTATCCAGCTGGAGCCACAGACAGGGCTGAAGGGAAGTGGCAGGTAATTATTGCAGCTGGAACACGGCCAGGGTGTCTTGAAATACCAGCTTGCAAAACTTTCACCAAAACACGCCAGCGGACCAGGTGTTTCGAGGATAACAGATCTGGGCTTTGACTCTGCAATCAGCCCCGGGATCAGCAGATCCAGGACAAAACCATTATCAGCAGTTAAGGCTGTAATGGATCCTCAGTCCCTCGAGGCCCTCCCGGTCTGCTTTGCTCAGGATTTTGGGTACAAAGGAGGAGAAAAGCTCATTTATTTCCAGTTCTGGACAAGAGTTCTGTGCTCCTTGCTCTGGACAGGAATCCTCCAGGTGTTTGACCCCGCAGGCCTGACAGCCTCCTCAGAGGGCAGCAGTGAAGCCGAATTTTTGGATTTAGGGAGGGTTTTACTAATGTCCTGCATGCTCCTGGGATGCTGCAGTGGGGATAAACCCGGCCTGGGCAAGGCTTGAGAAATGAAACGTGGATCAACCGAGCAAGGAGGGCAGATCTGGCACCCAACCCCACCTAAAAAAAAAAAATAAATAAATTCTGGCACGAGGCTGTGAGGGCTACGAGAAAACCAAGAATTCTTTGTTAAATGTCAGCCAAGACCTTTTGCACCCCAAAACCTTGGTCCCCAACAGCTCCAGGTGCATGGCCCCGAGAGATGGATGGGTTTGGGACACGGTGGGTTTGGGACACGGGGAAGTGCCCCAGGAACGTGAAAGGAGCTGTGTAAACACGGCCTGTGTCCATACAGAGCCCGTGGCTTGGCGCTGGCATTCCCAGGAGCGAAATCACTGCTCGTTGAGCAAGAGCTGGGAAGGCAGAAAGAAAAGGAAAGGGCGCAGGGTGGCGGGGGAGGAGGCGCCGTGCCCGGCCCCGGGCTGGGAGCAGCCCCCAACTCCAGCATTTATTCCAGAGCTCTGGAAGGAGCAGCACAGAGGAAAGGGAGCCGAGGTTATCTGCGCCAGGAGCCCTCTCCAGCTCGGTTGCACCATCCCATTTCTCCGTGCACGCACCTCGAGGAAGCTCCGGCTCATCTACAGCTGCCCAGGTGGACAAAGCTTCCCCCAAACCCTTCCCTGATCCCTGGACGACTGCAAAACCCTCGTTTGCTGGAGCTGGGCTCTCTTCACAGCCTGGGAGCAGCTCCAGGTGTTTGATTTTTGCTTTACATTTCAAGGTCTCCTGGAAGCTGGACGCACCCAGAGCTCCTCCAGCCCAGCCTGGGTTTTCCAACAGGAGCGGTGTGCAAGCACAGCGAGGGAGGAAGGGAGGGAGGGAGGGAGGGAGGCAGCATTAACGACACCTGTGCTAATGAAACACCCAGGACCTGGCGAGAGGCAGTAAAAGGGAAAAGCAGAGGAGGCAGCTCGGCCTCGTTATGCAACCCGGTTATCTAACGACCACGGAGACACCCTATAGGGGCTCTTTGTTTGCAGAGGGAAAGCAGAGAAATGCCACCAATATCTGAGTCACTGGTTCACCAAGAGGCTCCGGAGACATTTTCAGGTGGAAACTTTTGCAGGTTCACATGGTAATTGGGGGGGCCTGGCTAATTCCCCGGCTCCACCCACCGCCCTGTAACACAGCTCCTGCTGCTGTTGCATATATAGATAGGTATGGCCCTACACCTGGGTGCACACACCACAGCCCGGACACAGAGCAATCCTAAACCTTCTTCCTCCCTGGCTGCCCGCCACCCGCTCCCACCATGAAGAAGGAAATACTAACCCTGGCTTTTGCTCGAGCCGTCTTCGTGGAGTTCCTCTCCACGCTCATCTTCGTCTTCATCGGGCTGGGCTCAGCGCTGAAGTGGCCGTCGGCGCTGCCCAGCATCCTGCAGATCGCGCTGGCCTTCGGGCTGGCCATCGGCACCCTGGTGCAAGCCTTCGGCCACATCAGCGGCGCCCACATCAACCCCGCCATCACCATCGCCTTCTTCGTGGGCAACCAGATCTCGCTGCTGCGCACGCTGCTCTACGTCCTGGCGCAGCTGGTCGGGGCCATCGCCGGCGCTGGGATCCTCTACGGTGTCACCCCCGCCAACACCCGCGGCAACCTGGCCATCAACGCGGTGAGTCCCTGCCCGGGGCGCTCCCTTCTTCCCTTCCCTCTCCTTCGGTGCCGACACGGGGAGGAGAATCCGCGGGGATGGATCCTCATTGCTCCATCCTGCCCACACGGAGGGTGGGAATGGGAGAAGGCGTAGGGATGGGTCTTCAGGGCTCCGTCCTGCATGGAGGGCTGGGAATGGGAGAATCCGCAGGGATGGATCCTCATTGCTCCATCCTGCCTGAACGGAGGGCCAGGAATGGGAGAATCCGCAGGGATGGATCCTCAGTCTGTCCCCAGTGCTCCATCCTGCGTGCACAGAGGGTGGGAATGGTAGAATCCACGGGGATCGATCCCCAGCGCTCCATCCGCAGTGCTCCATCCCCAGCGCTCCATCCCCAGCGCTCCGTCCCGCACGCACGGAGGGCCGGGAATGGGACGGGAGCGAAGCCGCGCTCTGACATGACGGCTTTATTGTGCGGGTGATGAGTGGGATGTTTTTCCCTCCTTTAATGAGGTCTTCCTCTGTCCCGAGGGCCCCGTGAGTCACCCGCACCATTGAGATGTTCCGCCTGGAGATTAGCGCGGGATAGGAGCCGTGCCAGCGGCAGTGCCGAGGGAGGGAGCTGAGCCCAGTCAGACCAGTATGGGCACGGGGAGCCCACTGGAACCAGTGGGAACAGGGACAGGTGATGGGGGAGAGCTGGGGAAGAAGCGAGGAGCAGGACGGTGTCAGGGCTGCTCCTGGAGGAGGAGCGGGGACAGCAGGACTCTCTGAGATAAGAGGGAATGAGGAGCAGCCTGAAACCCTCGGGGCAGTGCTGGAAAAACTCCTGGAATGAGAACATGGACAGGTTCAGAGTTCTGGGAGCAGCATGGACAGGTCCGGAGCTCTGGGGCAGCACAGACAGGTCAGAGCCTGAGCAGCACGGACGGTCGGAGCTCTGGGGGCAGCACAGACAGGTCCAGAGCCCTGGGGGCAGCACAGACAGGTCAGAGCCCTGGGAGCAGCACTAGCAGGTCTGGAGAGAACAGAGCAGCACGGACAGGTCTGGAGCTCTTGGAGCAGCACGGACAGGTCAGAACTCTGAGAGCAGCACGGACAGGTCAGAGCCCTGAGACCAGCACAGACAGGTCCGGAGCCCTGGGGGCAGCAAGGACAGGTCAGAGCTCTGGGGCAGCACGGAAGGTCAAGCTCTGGGCAGCATGGACAGGTCAGAGCTCTGCGGGCAGCATGGACAGGTCTAGAGCTCTGGGAGCAGCAGGGACAGGTCAGAGCTCTGGGGGTAACACAGACAGGTCAGAGCTCTGGGAGCAGCATGGACAGGTCTGGAGTCTCGAGCAGCACGGACAGGTCAGAGCCCTGGGGACAACATGGACAGGTCAGAGCCCTGGGGGCAGCATGGACAGGTCTGGAGCTCTGGGGACAGCATGGACAGGTCTGGAGCTCTGGGGACAGCACGGACAGGCAGGCTCTGGGGGCCAGCCGACAGGTCAGAGCCCTTCGAGCAGCACAGACAGGTCAGAGCTCTGGAGCAGCATGGACAGGTCAGAGCTCTGGGAGCAGCACAGACAGGTCAGAGCTCTGAGAGCAGCACGGACAGGTCAGAGCTCTGGGACAGCATGGACATCGCAGAAGGTTCGAACACTAGGATGAGGAGCTCCAGTTCCTCTCATCCCATGAGATCCACATCCCAAACCAGCCAGATTTAGCTAAAAACCGAGCTGTGATGGGTTGGGTCACTTTGTCCTTCCCGTTCTTAGTGGGGTCAGTCCCCTCAGGATTTTGTGCAGAGTCCTGGGACACAACAGCCCATCCCACCCCCATGACCTTCATCCCAGCCCTCAGCATCCATCCCATCCCTGCTGCTCCTCATCCTCCTGGGCAGAGCTCCACAAAGTGCAGGGCAGAACTCAGGGAACAGCAGCCTGCAAGGATCAGTGAGGGAGAAACGCAGGAGAAAGGGATTTGGTGGGAAAACGCTGAGTTCTGCTGAGACAGGGAAGTGGAGAGAGACGTGGAGAGCCCAGAGAAGGGACCGGCTCGGGGGAGAGACAGAATTTGGAGAATTGCAAAGACACAAAGGTGATTTCTTTCCTTTCAGAGAAGGAGCAGGGAGCCCAAGCAGGAGCTGGGCAGGGCCCCAGCGGGGTTTTTATCCAAATTCCCCCTCCCAAACCCATCAGGAAATCACCCAGGAGCGCTCCCGGTGCTGCCGAGCCCCGGGGAGGGTTCATTATTGTCACTCTCACGGTTCCAGCTCAACAACAACATAACCCCAGGCCAGGCCCTCGTGGTGGAGATCATCCTCACCTTCCAGCTGGCCGCCTGCATCTTCGCCTCCACGGACAACCGGCGCAGCGGCGTGGGCTCCCCGGCGCTGTCCATCGGCCTCTCGGTCACCGTGGGCCACCTGGTGGGGGTGAGTCTGGGGTGAGGGTCCTGCCAGCTCTGAACCACCCAAAATCCCCTCGTGGAGCTGGTCCTGAGGGCGCTGCTGTGGCAGAGGCAGCACGGGAGGTGCCGGGGTGTGACGAGGGGACATGTCCGGCTCTCAGGGACAAAGGCACCGCCAGGGCCACTTCTGTCCCTGCTCCCAGAGGGTGGCTTTGATCTCCTCCTTACCCCAGCGTGTCTCTTCCCACATCTCCAGATTTACTTCACGGGCTGCTCCATGAACCCGGCGCGCTCCTTCGGGCCCGCGGTGGTCACCAGGAGGTTCAGCCCCGCGCACTGGGTGAGCCTTGGTGGCGCTGGGGACAGGGACGGGTGGGGGGACGGGGCAGGGACTGACTGGGAATGATGGGTGGGGGTTTCAGAGCCCACCCCAGGCAGGAAGGGTTAACAGGGGAAGGGGAACAGGGAAAGTTTTGCCCCCTGACGCATCAGGAACGTTAATCCTCTGGTGCAGAGCCAGCGGGGGAGGGACAGGAATGAACCCATCCCTGGGTGCTTTGGGTGGGAACGACCTCAGAGCTCACCCAGTGCCACCCCACGCCACGGGCAGGGACACCTCCCACCAGCCCAGGCTGCTCCAAGCCCTGTCCAGCCTGGCCTGGGGCACTTGCAGAGATGGACATCAGCCGTGGTGCCCTCTGAGCACCATTGAGGGGAAGGGAGAGCACGGACAAGCCCGGCTTGGTCTCTCCTCTCACTCAGCACCTCCTGCAAGCTCAGCCCAGCTTTGCAGAGCGGGTTTGGAGCCTCAGTGAGCTCAGGGTGACGGGGTTACAGCCCAGGAGAGCTGGGGTGGGTGTTTCCCTTGTCCATGTGGTCACTGGGGTGGGTGTTCTCAGTCCCTGGGGTGGGTGTTTTCATTGTCCATGTGGTCACTGGGTGGGTGTTTTCCTCATCCACGTGGTCACTGGGGTTGGTGTTTTCTTCGTCCATATAGTTACTGGGGTGGGTGTCCTCGGTCACTGGGGTGGATATTTTCCTCATCCATGTGGTCACTGAGGTTGGTGTTTTCCTTGTCCATGGGGTCACTGGAGTGGGTGCTCTCGGTCAGTGGGGTGAGTGTTTCCCTTGTCCATCTGGTCACTGGGATTGGTGTTTTCCTCGTCCATGTGGTCACTGGGGTGGATGTTTTCCTCTCTCCAGTGGTCACCGGGGTAGGTGTTCTCGGTCACTGGGGTGGTGTTTTCCTCATCCATATGGTCACTGGGGTGGGTGTTTTCTTCTCTCCACGTGGCCGGAGCCGTGGAGTAGGGACGGAGAGTGGTGCCAGGAGGGGACCTGCAGCAGCAGCGCCAGGAGCCGCTGCCACAATGTCCCTGTCCCCATGTCGCAGTCCCCATGTCTCTGTTGCCATGTCCCTGTCCCCATCTTCCTGTCACCGTGTCCCTGTCGCTGTGTCTGTGTCACTAAATCCCTGTGACTGTGTCCCTATCACCATGTCCCAGTCCCCGTCTCCCTGTCCCTGAGTGTCCCAGTCCCCATGTCCCTGTTTGCCATATCTCTGTCCGTGCCTTGCCGTGTCCCCATGTCCCCAGTTGTGACCTCTCCAAATGTCCTTTGTCCAATTTAATGATGCCCTAGTCACTATATTTCCCTGTCACGTGTCCCTTGTCCCCAATTCCCTTTATCCCCATGTCCAATCACCTGAGTCCTGGTCCCTTACCAAAAGGGTTGTATACTGGGTCTCGGTCCCAATCCTCGGAGAAAACACATGCTATAGGCGCCTCCTACTGCTCTACTTTTTTAACATCCTGGTGCCCTACTGCATGAACATTGTCCGACAGAAGTGTGCCATATCATCAAGGCCCTACGAGGTACCGAGAGGAGGAGTGGGAGGAGCAAGGGGATGAGAAGAGGGAAGAAAATCCATGGAGTATGCAACGTCCCGCTTGTAGGAGCTCCGCCCAGGCAAAAACCGCGCCGAGGAGGGAGAGGAGGCTTCCCAGAGTGTTCTCCCTTGGGAATCATTCTACGCCGCAACCAAAAATATCACCGCGCCCCAACACAATCACCACCGGGCCCAAAATCATCCGCCGCGCCGCAAAAGCTGCAGCTGCAGACTCTGCCCCGCCGCCCTCCCCTCCAGGCCCCCGCAGGATGGGGAGCCCGGGGGGCTCTGTGTGTGCGCAAAGAACCCCCCTCGAGCTCGTCACCCTCTCCAGCTTCACCCTCACAAACCCCCCCAGCCCCGGCCCGACACCCTCGCTCCTTGCCCTGCCCTCCCAACATCCCAGGAACCTGCAGGACTCACCTGGGCCAGGTATGGGAACACGCTGGGGACCCCGGGGGATGGGCGACGCGCTTGGGGCAGGGTGCGCGCCCCCAGCCCAGGGGCTGCTCTCGTAGATGCTCTTTCACCTTTCCTGGTGCTGGGAGTCCTTTTTATTCCCAAAGAACGAGACTTTTTGGATTCTGTTTTGAGATCTTTGTATCCTTTCAGTTATTATTTGATTGCTCTGTAAAGTGAAAGTTTAAAAAAAAAAAAAAAAAAAAAAAGTCTAAATTCTGCTGTGTGAATCTGCCGAGGTCTCGAGTTTAGGAAGGGAAAAACAGGATTGAGCTGGTTGCAAAAACTCATCCCAAAGGGTCAGGGAGCAACAGGGAACAGGGCTGGGACCCCGAATCCTGTGGGAGCCAGTGGGTTGGGAGGGGGAAACGTTAATGCTGGGAGGGAAAAGTGGACTCGGAGCTGTGCGTGGGCAGAGCAGGAAGCGCGTCCAGGGCAGCACCTGCTCAATTCATCATGGTGTTAGGACTGGGAGCGATGCGCAGCAGCCGATTCACTTGACCCTTCGGATTCCGCTCTTACCCTCAACCACTTGCTCCCACCTGTCCATCCTGCCGCACCTTTCCCCCCCTCCACCTGTGGCCCATAGCATATTCCAGCCCCCTCCAATTGCTCTACCCCCTTATACATCCTTCCACCCCTGTCGCCTCTACACCCAAGGCTTCCAGTCCTTCTCACCCTGTCCACCCTTCCACTCTCCTGCCATCTGTCCACCCCTTCCATCCCTTCCCACCTTTCCAATAACCAGATCCTTACCAGTCTTCCTGCTCATCCTACTAGTCCCAACCCCGATACCACCAACCTTCCAAAGTAAGCTTTCCCACCCTTCCAACCTCCCTGCCTACCTTTCCAATCTGCCCACCTCTAGCCCACCTTATACCAGTCCCCTCCAATCACCTGCCCCACTCACTCTGACACGTCCGTCCCAGCCTTTCCACCCTTCCTACTTCTTGTCCCATTCTCGGGCCCCCTACCCTGTCACAACCCCTTGCTCCATCCATGCTTCATCCTGTCCACCTTTCACTCCTTGTGGCCACCCTGCCCACCCTGTCCACCCATCCACCCCTTCCCCCATGCCCACCGTGCCCACCCTGCCCACACGGCCGGTCTGGCTCCGGCCGTACCAGTTCTCCCGGCCAGCTCCGCGGGAGCCCTCGAACAGTGACCCACAAGTGCCCAGCCCCTCGCCTGTGCCAAACCCACACCTTCCCCTGCCCTGAGCTCCGGCCCTGCTCTTCCAGTTCTACCACAACCCTCTGCCAGAGCAGCGCGGCCCGGCAGGTGACGGGCTACTCATGCTGCATGGGCTACACGGACAGTGGGACACCGTGGCCAAAGGTCGCGAATTGTGCATCATTGTGGAGATGCGTGACAGGGGACATCGGACAGGGACATCTGCTCCAACATAGGAGAGGAAACTTCGGGAACGAGGGACACTCATGGGACATCTTAGCGGACAAGGAGGACGAAGGGGTGACAGGGGACAAGGAGGCAAGAGGATCCACACCAGATAGGGACATCGCACAGAATGTGACACAGTCGCTCCACAGTGACAATCCACCCTCTTGGTTCTGGCACTCGACACCCATCCATCCCCCCTGGGGCAGTGGAAATCTTGGGAATGGGGGTTATTTACATCCACAGCCCCCCAGATTGTTGCCCACGCAGTCGCCCTCCCCCTTCCGGCGTGATTTTCACGGCCCCCTCACAGCTATGCCCAAGCCCGCTCCACTGACATTTTCCCAAACACCACCCCAGATGTGACCCAGCCCCCCCCTCCATGTTTTCCCGGGCCCACCCCAGATGTGCCGCCCCTTCCCCTGTGGCCCCGCAGCTGTCTGCCCAACTCCTTGTATCCCGGCCCCCCGATTTTCCAGCCCACCCCCGCTATGCCCAGCCCCTCTCGGAATATTTCCGCCACCCAGGATGTGCCCATCCCCCCCCGATTTTCCAGCCCCCCCCCCGATTTTTCGTTCGCGCCCCCCCATGGATGTTGCACTCCCCCCCGATTTCCTGTCCCCCCCACCCCCTTTCCCGGTGCCTCCCAGGAAGGCAGGCCCGGGCTGGGTGTTGAGCCCTCCCCGGGCTGAGGAATGAATCAGCTCACTCCGGAATCTGCTTGGTCCAGCACCACCATAAAGAAAACATCCCAGAGCACCGCGCCCCCGCAGGCCCCGTGCTCTTCCCAAAAACTCTCTTGTGGATCTCACTTGCCAGGGGGTCTTGGCAGGCGGGACCCCAATCCGGGCAGGGGGCAGCTCGAGCCCAGCGGGGCACCCTCAGAGAAGCCGCAGGGAGCTCCCTCCTCACCCGGCTTCTCCAGGGCTGGGGATTGATCCGGGCACGGAGGTGAATTCAATCGAGAATTTTGGCATCCAGAAAACCCCATGACCTCACCTGGCCAGGGCAGAGCTGGGTCAGCGCTGGGAAAGTCTGAGGTCCTGTCCTCACCTGTCCAGGAATGGGAACGGCGGTGCTTCAAAACCGGTGGAGAATTTATGGCTGTTCCTCCTTTAACATCCCAGCTCCTCCAGGCGCATTTTTAATGGGATGGGGAGGCAGCAGAGCCCTTCTCACCCTCTGAGCAGAAATGGGCTCTTCTCAGAAAAATTCACCTTTATTTCAGCAGGAACAGCAAACTTGTGTGTTCACACCTGGTCTGCCGGCAGTGCTGTGCTGCTTCTCCTGATTCTCCCTAACAGGGAGTGGTCCATTGTGCAACATGCAGATCCCATAACCCTCCCGCAAACCCGTAAATCCTTCCCTTATCTCCATCTCCCATCCCATCCCACCCCAATCCACCCCAATCCACCCCAATCCACCCCACCCATTGCGCCGATGAGGATTCCCATCCCATTACCCACACAGCCCCACCACCATTTGGGGTATAAAAAGTTGAATTACACTTTATTACCAGCATTTCACCGCTGTTATTTAATCATATTATTTCTCGCCGGGTGGAACCACTTCAAAGGTGCCTCATTACCATTCCGGGGTGGTTTTGCTCTAATTAAGGGTTATTCCCTGAACATGCCCACGAGCAGCGCTTTGCTCTTAAGGAGAGTTTTTCACAGACAATTTCTCACTCCCGAGTACCTTTTCCAGTGATCACTCAGCTCAGCTTAAAAATCAGATTTTTTTTTTTTTTTTTTTTTCCTGGAGGGAGGGAAAACCTGATGATTTCAACAGGTTGCAGCAGTCTGGAAACCTGTTAAAATAATTTTTAACAATCAAAAGGCTTTCAGGTCTATTTAAGCCTGACAAAGGAAGGTTATTTAAATTCCCTGAGCCCCAAGTTTTCCATATGGGGAAGGAACCAGGGGCATGAGGAGAAGCAAACCCTGGTGGAAATGGCCCAGTTAAGGATTTTTCTGTGGGTTGCAGGAGCCTCTTTGTTGCTGCTCCTGGAAGAGAGTGAGGCCCAGCTCTGGCCAGGAGGGAGCAGGGACAGAGCTCATCTTTTGGAAGCACATGCAGGCGAGAGCTAACTGCTGTTTGGGGAGTCGACAGGATGGGGGAGCAGGGACAGGCTCACCAGAGTCGGTACCGAGGGGAGGGAAAGAGGGCTCATGTTTTGGAGTACAGGTCGAGGAGTACACCTCGGAAAGGGACGCTCTGCAATTTCGGGCCACTCATAGGATGAGCGCTGGCGGACAAGAGTTCCACATATTTGGGGCACAGGAAAAGAGCTCCACCAGTCGGCACAACATGTCGTAGACAGATGCTCCACATCGGGCAGAGGAGTAGGGACAGAACTCCCTATGCGAGACCTAAGAATATGATAACAAT
>VKON01002489.1:4582-15483 GCA_009741485.1 Malurus cyaneus samueli
GGAAAAAGTTCCTCAATAAACTCACAGGGGAAGCCGATCCTGGTGCTCCCTCTGGGTAGCAAAAGGAGCTGTAACAGGAACCTCAGAGGAGCAAACTGGGCAAAGAGAGGAGCAGAATCCTCTGGTTCTAGATGAGATTTATCAGAACTCGACCACTGTAGCTGGAATCACAGGGGTCCTGGCAAGGCAGAGGAGCAGAAGCCACAGTGTAGCAAGCGAAACCATGGCAGGATGCTGGGCTCTGCAGCAGTAGCAGGTGAGTTCTCCCCCGCAGGCAGCAGGTCTACTGTCCTCCCACAAGCCAGGCAAGGCAAGAGAGAGACTACCCCTCCCCCCCCCCACACATGCGCTCCCTGAGCCCAAAACTTCTCTCGAGAAACTCTGCCCTCGAAAGAGGAAAACTGTCAGGTAGGAGGAAATCCTCGAGAAGTCTTCTCCCCCCAGGGCTTGGCAACTTTTTTTGTCCCTAAGCACCTAGTCCTGAAGCAAAGACCTGGACATCAGTGTATTTAGTAACAAATGGGAAAAGAATTCCCCAGAAGGGCTGTCACTGGGTTTGTGGTTGGGTTGGGTGTTGCTATCATTGTTGTTACTTGTTTTACCTTGTTATACATATTAGTAAAAACTGTTCTTCCCTTTTACCCATATCCTTGCCTGAAAGCCCTGTGATTTCAAAGTTATAATAATTTGGAGGGAAGGGGGGTCATATTCTCTGCTTCAAGGGAGGCCCCTGCCTTCATTGGCAAACACCTGTCTGTTTCAAACCAAGACACAGACACAGATCCGTGCTGATATGGGGAAATGAAAGAGTTAATAACAACTGCTTAAGCAAGCTCACTTGGCTAAGCCTTAAGCAAGCTCACTTGGCTAAGCCTTCACTATAATGCTTAACATTTGTCTTGCCTAACATTATTCTTGCTGACCGAGTATTGTAAAGAGGAAGACACCTGTGACCGAATTCCTATTTTTTTGACCCTTAAACTGGTCAAAACCAACTAAACTGGTCAAAACGAACTCAGAGGCTTGGACTAAAACCAAGGAGCCAGGGACCATGCACAAGGACCAAGGGTGAAAAGTTGAATCCTGAGGAAGATGTCTTACTTCATCTGAGAAAGACTCTTACTTCATCAAAAGACCACCTAAAGGGCACCACAAGGGGGCAAGACACATGTGTAAACACAGGCAGGCTCATTAGCATAGGAAGTGGGAATAGGTTATGAATATGTATAGGCGTATTGTGTAATGCAATGAATATGTGTCCTGTAACCCAATATAAACCAAGAAGCTGTGCTGCGAAGGTGTGTGTGTCTTTGGAGGGTGACCACCCATGCACCCGGTGCTGAGAATAAGCATACCTACTTTACAACTTTGACGTGTTGTGAAGTCCTTCCGCGCATCACACATCATATCGGAACTGATGCTGGAAATTAAACATTATACCCATACCAAAATTACAATGCTAACAATGATGAGTGAAAAACCCAGTCCAAAAACTCAGAAACATACATTCCAGAATCATCAGAAGTCCACATTCCAGATAGAACAAAAGGGTATCCTGAAGTGCTAGCAGCCGGACACCCTGCTGTCCTGTGTCTCTTACGCTTTGTGACTTATGGACAGCACTTTCATGATCCCAAACCGGTTATAACCCAAATTTCATAGGAATGTTCTTACCTAAAAGGCTGGGACCTCTGTCTATTCCTACAGTGAGCCATTAGGAACAGGGAGAATCTCACCAGATAAGGGACTGGGTGGGTGCCCAGAGGGTCCTTGGTCTCAACGAATCCACAATCAAATAGAGGTGGGTCCCACCAGAGTTCGCCAGCTGAAAAAAAGGGCTGAAATAAAGGGTTTTAGACCACACAACTGTGAGTTGTGGGGTGAACATTCCTAATAACAACTCTGGCCAGCAAGTGGGGACATACAGTTATTTATTCACCAAGAATGTCTGAATAAACAAAAGCTTTCCAGGGTTTATAGACATTGCAACACAAAGGCTTCCCATAGCTCCCACCCCTCATATCCTCCTAGTTAGAGACGATTATTTATTTTTAAGACAAGGCCATGTCTCTTGCCATGGGCTTGTCGAAACATCTGCAGTCGACTCCTCTTCAAGTGGAAGACCAACATGTTCCAGTTTGCACACATCACACAGTGGCACCGCGGCAGTACAGAACGAAACTGAGACTGCTGTGGATTCCTATTCAAAGATGATCCGTGAGCGGAGAAGCCAAGGGGTGGTCAGCCAAGGCCCACTCAACTTAACAGCCCCTCTGGCCTGTAACGCAATTGAAGGAGAATGAGAGATTCGAACTGTGACTATCGTGGCGTAAATGAAAGTGAACTCCAATCCGCTGAGGCGCTGCCGTGGCCAGACATGCTGGGAGCTCCACGTAGAGCTGGAGTCCAACTGTGAATGGTCGCGTCCACCTACTGACAATCTCACGCCAACCCTTTCTCCTTCCTCTGGCAGCAAGAGTTGCAGGCCTCAGTTATGCTTTCACCTTATTTCTGGAGGGGTGGTGAGTACCCTTAGAACCAGCTGGCCCAGGGGTGGAAAGCACGCCCACATCTGCCCATGGGTTGATCCAGGCTGCACTGGGAAAAGGGTGAGGCTCCGGCAACATCTTCAGTATAGATCGATGACATCATTGTGTGGGGGGAAATACAGCAGGGCAGAAATATTTGAGAAGGGGAGAAGGATCATCCAGATTCTCCTGAAAAGCCCAGCTTTGCTATAAAAGGAACAAAGTGAGGGAAACCCTGCTCGACGAGAACCAGTTTCTGTTGGGGTACAGTGGCAAGATGGACGGTGTCAGATCAACCACTGAGGTCATCAATAAGATCACGTCGATGTCACCCACTGGACCAGCAAAAAAGGAGACAAGGCTTTCCTGGGTGCCATTGGCTTTTGGCGGATGGCCATCCCTGAATACATGCCAGATCGTAGCCCTCTCTACTTGGTGACCTCACAAGACAGAATTATTTCCCTGGGGCCCTGAAACAACAGCAGAGCCTTCGCCCAAGATCAAGCAAGAAGTCCGCTCAATCGCAGTAGCTCTCGGCCCATCAGGACGGACCAGAGGTGAAGAAACGTGCCTCTATTTGCAGCTGGGAGCAATGGTCTGTCCTGGAGCTTTGGGCAGAAGCCCTGGTGAGACTCGAGGCGGCCAACTGGGATTGCTGGAGCCGAAGCCTACCGAAGGTCTGAGTCCAACTACACGCCAAACAGAGAAGGGAGATCTTGGCAGCCTATGAGGGAGTCCAAGCTGCTTCAGAAGTGATTGGCACTGAAGCCCAACTCTCTTGGGCACCGCTTCCGATTAAACAAGTGCTGGGTGCGATATTCAAAGCAAGCGTCCCTTCTACCACCACGCCAGCCGATGCTACGGAGCAAATGGATTCGCTCTCAATTACTCACGCGCCCGTATAAGGAAAACCTGAATTGCCTCTGGATCCTGGAAATAATTAACAAATTGCCTGAAGTGAAGACTTTGGTCTTGCTGATGAAGAGGATAGAACAAAGTGACATGTGGCTGAGGAAATCGCTCCACTATCACAACCAACTGCGCGAGCAGAGGATAAAGACTACGCTCTCCTTCATGATGTTCCTCGTCGCATCGTCGGGACGAACCGAAAGTGGAAAAGCAGCTATATGGAGCCCTACAACGACAGGTTGCACAGGCCACAGAAGGAGGAGGTGATCAAGTCAAACTTTGCCGAACTCAAAGCCATCCAGCTGGACTTGGACATTGCTGAGAAGGGAAATTTGGCCAAAGCTCTACCTTACACAGATTTCATGGATGGTGGCCAATGCCTTGTGGGGATGGCTGGACAGAATGGAAAAGGCCAATTGCGCTACGTAGAGGAAAACCGGATTGGGGGCTGGCTCGAAAGAGTGGAAAGACATTTGCTGCCCGGGTGTAGAAGCTACCTGTGAAGTCCGCTCATGTATATGCCCATGGTCCTCAAGGTCGGCTAATGAGGAGCACGGAACAACGAGCAGGAGATCGGTACTGCAAAGATAGAGGTGCCCAGATTGGACCTGGATTGGGAAGGCACAAGGGTGAGTTGTTCCAGGCTCGATGGGCCCATGATGCCTCAGGCCACCAGGGCAGAGATCCACATATAAGTGGGCAAACGAGACCGAGGGGTTGATCTATACCATGGATAGTTATCTCCAGGTTATCCAGACTGTGAGACACTGCACTGCCAACCCAAGCAGGCCAAAACGGGTGAAGCCCCTGTGGTATGGGGGAAGATGGGACAAGTACAAGTAAACGGAGAAGGCCTGGCAGATTGATTACATCACACTAGCCCCAGTCCGTCCACGGTAAAGCGTTATGTGCTCACAATGGTAGAACCACCACTGATGGCTTGGAGACCTACCTGTAACTCATGCCACTGCCTGTAGCCCATCCTGGGCTTGAAACACAGGATCCTTTGGAGGCATGGGTACCCCCTCCGCCCAGACAGAATTGAGTCTGACAACGGGGGAACTCCTTTCAAGAACAGCTTATAAACAACTGGCTGGGAACATGGCATTGAGTGGGTGTACATATCCCTTACCATGCCACCTGCTGTGGCAAAGTGGAACGGTGGTAACGAACCTCTTAAAAACCATTTGACAGGCACTGGGCGGAGGCTACTTTTCAACTGGGAACAGCACCTAGCAAAGGCTACCTGGATGGTAAAGCACCAGAGGTTCCCAACCGGGCGGCCCTGCTCATTCTGAACCCTTGCACACAGTAGATGGAGACAGGGTTCCAGCAAGTACATCTCAAGGTCTTTTAGGAAAGAGTTGTGTGGATTAATCCTGCCTTGGCAAAGACAAACCCATCTGTGGGGTTGTTTGCTCAGGGTCTCAGGTTCTACATGGTGGTAATGAAGGCAGGATGTGAGAAACTCGTTGTGTACTCAGGGGGATTTGATCTTGAGTGGGAAAATCCCCGCATGTAAGTTGGGATGACTATGAATTAAATGTTTGCTGGGATGTCCACTATATTCGTATATATGTAATATACGTAATATATATATATATGCTGTGTGTTTTTAAAGTTCAAACGTATTAGTTTGGGCTTCAAAGCCACAATAATGGAATAAGGGGTGGAATGTGGTTGGGTTGATTTTTGTGCCAATTTTGTTCTGTATTCCTTTTTCTGTTGGCATATACGCCCAAAGGGTTTGTTCTTATCGTTTAAATGTAACCCGGAAGAAGCCGCGTGGGCTGCTGGGAAAGCAGCGCGTCAGGTTTAAAAGCCAGTGCTGGCACACAGTCCTAGCCTTTTTTCCAGCTCAGCTCTCGCTTAGCTTTCTCTCTCAAGTGGAGTCCTTCTGCTTGAGGAGCGCAGCGCAGCTTACATTGTTACACGTTTCGGCTGTTATGCTTCCGGCAGCTCTCCCCGGGCCCCCCCGTCTGCCTCTCCTGCATCCCCCTCCAGCCGGGAAGAAAAAGCGCGCGGCTTCACCTCGTCTGGGACTGGGGGAAAAGTGCCGGGCTGGCAAGCAGAAAACACACCGAGTCCTCTGACCCGCAACAGGGAAGAAAAAGACTGTGGTACAGGTTTTTTGGGGGTTTTTTTTTTGTTTTTTTTTTTTTTGTTTTTTCTTTTCTTTTTCTTTTTTGCCAATGTTTACGGAAACGGCCAACGTGGTTTGTTTTTTCTTTTGTTTCTTTTTCCCCGGGGACGGAGGGCGCCATCTGTCAGGCGCCAACGTGGCGGGGTTTCTTTTGAATATCTAAAAGCCATTACTACTTTTTATCTGTGTCCTGTGGGCATGTGTTTGGTAAATAAAGTTTACTTTTTTTTTCTCTTCACTTTCTGTTTTTGCCCAGTATCTATTTCTTGTTGGTGGGAGGAAAAATATCAAATTTATTTTCATTCAGAGGAAAAACGTTTCTCTGTAACATTTTTCTCCTAAAGCATTGTCTCAAACGAGACAACAGGTCCCAGCTAAGATGACAACAGCCGGGCACTCTCCAATCTCTATGTAGCATGTTTTAGTCTTTATGGTGGATACTTTCATTTAATCCCATTCCCGTTTCATCTCCATGTGGTAACGTCAGCCCAGCCTCGACGTCTGCGCTGTTTTGTCCATGTCTGAGTCCAGGCTGTTTTCCAGCCCACCCCCCACTAAGCTCCAAAAAACGGCAAAAGGCCACGGCACCTTTTGTTAATTTTTTTTCTCTCTTCGCTCTTTTCTACCCATTGTGGTGGTGAGGGAGAGCGAAAATGAGCAGGGTGTTGCTGGGGTGCCTGGCTTTTGGCCAGCATTCTAAACCACAACAGCCCCTCATGTGAATGTCCCCTAGATGGGGCTTTCCCAGGGTTGGGAGGCCTGCAGCTGAGCTAGTCTGCCCAATGGACTAAATGGGGCATCAACTACCTCCTCTGACAGAGGATTTTCACCATGCATACAAAACCCTCCTCCTGCCCGTTGGGTTTGGGTTGGGGGGAGTCTGGTGCAATCCTGGCATCAGATAAGCCTGGGGTATGGCCTCTACCCTGAAGCTGCTGGGCTTGATCATCCTGTGGAACTATTCTTCCCCAGACCAGACCTGAGAATAGTCTCACTTTTATCTTAAATACACATACAGTCCAGGGCCTCAACCCTGGGGGCCCATTCAGGGTGCAGTGGTGTCCTGGTTTCACTCGGTCCAATTTTTAATGGTGGGGGGATGGGACCAAGAAACCACAGAGATGGCTCCTGTGAGGAAAGTTCTAGAAAAGCTTTCCCTTCTTCTCCAGCAAAAGGAGTCTAACCCCCTGTGTTTAGACACATCCATTGGGCTCATGAGGTTGATCGGACAGGCGCTGGTCAGGCCTGGGCCAATTGCACATGCTGTTACACCTCTGTGATGAATATGGTCTTAAACTTAAGAAAGAATTTCAAAAACAAGCGTAGTTTGCGGCCGCATTTAGTTTTTAGGTGTTAGTATCATGCAATGGGGAAATACAAAACAGGAGGTTTAGGAGATGCAAGAAAAAAATGAGACCCAAGATCACAGTAAGAAGAAGACATGAATGCCTGTGCTGTGGTGCTCGACATGGAGAAAAAGGGCTGATCTCAGAAAAGGACTTTTCTTTAGTGGGAGATGTGTACAGAAAAGGAAGAGGCGACCTTCTTCTGAGAAAACCTAGCCTATGAGGACTGGACTGATCAGAAGCCAAAAGTGGCGAAAGAGGCTTGCCCCCAACCCGCCCCACCCCCCCACCCCCCCCCCCCACATCTGATGCAAGGTGGATCTTAGCAAGAGCTGTGTTCTGCCAGGAGATTTGTGATGTGGCCATCACGCCGCTGAAAAATAACACGGTTAGCCTTTGGAGAACTGTTTTCCTTTGTCCCATGAAGGTAAAGAAAAAGAATCCCCGCATGCCAATCAGCAGTTATACACTGACTGTTTTCTTGGAAAGGGAAACTTACCAGCAGCTTGGATCTTCTCCATGATAGCTGGAGTTTTGATCTATGCTTAAACTTTTTCATCCTGTCCGCTTGCATGCAGGAAGGCATAGGGGGGGCGGGGATAAGGGGCATACTTGGAAGAGAACCAGGTTTTGCAAGAAAGAATAACAGTGAGTCTTAAAATGTCCGTTTATATTTTCTTCTCCTTGTAAATTTTTCCCTATCTTTGTTTGCCTCCCCAGTGCGGTAAGTATTCTTAGTAGTTTTTAAGTAATAGAATCTAATTGTTGTCCACTGTATGATATTCAGCTGTCCTGACCCTTTTCTGGAGTAAATAATATGTAATCTTTCTCTCAATTATGTTTATTTTATCTTAAAGCCATAAAATTTTAGTGTTAATAGGGCTTTTGCTCTCCCTTCCACCTCTCCGGTGGCAAGGGGGGGGAGGGAACATCGTGGGCGTGGTGCTTTTAGCTTTCGGTCAAGTTCAAACCGTGACATTTTTGGTGCCGTGACTCGGAAAAGGGAAAAAAATGGGTTTAAACCCACAACAAGTGGTCTTTGGCACAGCTCTGTTGGGCAGCCTAGCTACACAGCCTTAATGGACAAAAATCCTTATAGAAATATTTAAGCCATAAATTATAATATTTCAGTCTCTGACAGTAGGGAAGCGCTAAGTTAACCTTTTGTGTCGTGGTTTAATGCGGCCAAAAGCGGCACCCCACAACATCTGCTCATATCGCTCTCCTCACCACCACTGGGTAGAAAAGAGCGAAGAAAAAACAAAATTAACAGAAGGGTTCTGAGTTGAGAATACCCGAGCAGGGAAGGAAACATTTGAACGGACAAAACAGGCATCTACTTAAAATATGAAGCTGAGTTTATTACTAACAAGTCAGAGGAGGAGAAAATAGAAATAAAATAAAACCCTCAAGACACCGATCTTCTCTCCACTCTCTCCCCACTTCCCATGGACAGTAAAAAGCAAGGGAGGTGGGAACAGGGTGTGCGGTTGGTCGGTTCATCACTGATCATCTGAGGCTGCTGAGGAGACGAGTCCCTTGCCTTGCTGTGGGTCGCCTCCCACAGGAGACAGTTTCTCGGTGAACCTCTGTGGTGTGTTCCACTCTCTAACGAGCAGCAAGCCCATACACATCTGCGGGCATGTGGGTCCCTCCACAGGCAAGACAGTCGTCCCAAAACTGCTGCACCGTGGGGGTCCGTCATCCACTGGGGTGCAGTGCCTAATGCCAGGCTGTTTAACAATCTCGGCGAGCTAAAGGCCTCTCTCTCCATTGGTCTCCTGCTGGACACAGCCCCCTACTCGGCTCCGCCACTCCGATGTGGGGAACTCCCCTCCTTCATACGGGCTGCGGGTAGATTCTGCACCTCTGTGGACCGCATGGGCCTGCAGGGGGAAAAGCCTCTTCTCACCCATGGTCGTCACCACGGCCCTCAAAGGAATCCCAGGTCCCGGCGCCTGGAGCCAGCTTCCTCCCTCTCAATCCACTGACCTTGGTGGTCTGCATTCCCTACAAATATTCTCGAACCTCGCATCTTTGGCAAAACTACTGTGTCTTCTCTTTGTTTTGATTTCTTCTTAAATTGTTTTCACAGAAGCGTAAACCACATCTTCCATTGGCGCAGATTTTGGTCAGTGCAGTCCATCATCTCAGAGCTCAACAGCAATTGGTTCTGCTGGACATGGTGGAAGCCCTCCAGACTTCCCAGAGGAGCATCTTTTTTAGCCCGCCCCACTTCAAAAACTGGGCCAAGCAAAACCACAACAGTACCTTAACTAAGAATGGATGAGTTGTCGTTGCCATAGTTAAAACAATAAAATAAAAGATTAGGTCTCAGCAAAGGAAGCACATGGCATGCCATCAAGAGGTGTCAGACGTGAAAGGCCACTCAGAGGATCGAATGACGTAGATGAAGGTAGGTGAAGCATGAAGATGCTTCCTCCTCAAAATTACCAGAAAAGGTAGCTAGATGGCAGTCCTGTTCCACTGTCATGGTTTTAACATTGTCGGATTTTGGTGGTGGGGGGATGGGAACCAAGAACCCCAAAGATGGGCTCCTTGAGGAAGTTCCTAGACAAGCTTTCTTCCTTCTTCTCTCAGCAAAAAGGAGACCTACCCTGTGTTTAGAAGCCAAAATCCATTGTTGGGGTGGCTCTGAGGTTGATGGACAAGGCTGCCCATAAGGCCTGGGCCAATTGCACAGGTTGGTTACACCTCTGTGTGACGTATTGTCTTGGTAACTTAAGAAAGAATGGCAAAACAAGATAGGGAGGCCGCCATGTAGTTTTAGGTGTTAGTATTTAGTTTTAAGTATCATGCAGCTGGGGAAAAGCAGAGAAAGGAGGGTGAGGAGATGTAGAAGAAAAAAATGAGACCCAAGATCAACAGTAAGGAGAGATGGATGGGGTTTTCCTGTGCGTTTCGTGTTCCTTCGGCATGGAGAAAATAGTTTTTCTCCAAAGGATATTTTCATCAATGAGGAGACACTCAATAGAAAAGGAGGAGCGACCTCACTCTGAGGAAAAAAACCTGGCCTTTGAGGATTGGACTTGATTCAGGAGGCCCAAAAAGGGCAAGAGGCTTGCCCCCCCCCCCCCCCCCCCCAAGACGTTTTGAAGCGGTTTATGCTTAGAAGAAAATTGTGTTATGCGGGGAACAGGAAGAATGGCCCCCGCCCTATGTTTGAAGTAAAGTGCGATGCTTAGAAGAAGTCTGTTGTCCTGGCCAGGAGATTGTGATAGTGGTCTTACGCTGCTGAAAACAACGCAGTTTTGGCCTTGATGAACATTTTCCTTTCTCCTAGAGGTTTAAAAGAAAAAGACTCCCTCGCCATTCAAGCAGTTATACACGGACTGTTCTAAGGGAAAAGACCTTCCACAGCTTGGAGCGTAAAGAACGTTCTCCTATGATGCTGGATGACAAACCGTTAATGAGTCGTTTTATCTATGTTAGACTTTCATTCCTGTCCCGCTGTGCGGGGCGGGAAGACATGGGGGGCCTGGAGAGGGAGGACCTGGGAAAGAGAACGGGTCCCGGAAAGGATAACAGGTGTCTTAAAGATGTCCGTTTTTTTTTTCTTTCTTCCTTGGTAAATTTTTCGCCTATCTTTGTTCCCCTCCCCCTACTAGTATTACTTAGTAGTTTTTTTAGTAATAAATCATTTTCAAACTTAGTTATTCAGCCTGTCTGACCATTCTCTAGAGTACATAACGTATCTTTTTCTCAAATTAGTTATGTTATCTGAAAAGCCAATAAATTTTCGTGATAATTGGGCTTTTGCTCTCCCTTCTGCCTCTCAGGTGGGGGGAAAAGGAGAGAACATGTGGGTGCAGTGCTTTTGGCTTTCGCACAGGTTTCAAACCACAACATTTTTTTGGTAGCCGTTTGACTTGGATTGGGAAAAATCAGGTTTAAACCCACAACATCCACAAAAGAGGCAAGAGAAAATAGACACCTATTTTGATGTAACATGCT
>VKON01002494.1:0-19509 GCA_009741485.1 Malurus cyaneus samueli
ATCCCATTGCACGCTCAGATCCCCGTTGCACACTCAGATCCTTTTGCACACTCGGATCCCGTTGCACAACTGGGATCACGTTACAAACCGAAGACCTCGTTGCACACTTGGATCTCGTTACACACTCAGATCCCACTGGAGACTGAGATCTCATTGCACACTCGGATCCCGTTGCACACTCAGATCCCATTGGACACTGAGATCTCATTGCACACTCAGATCCCGTTGCACACTCGGATCCCATTAAAAGCTTGGACCCCGTTGCACACTCAGATCGGATTGTAAACCGAGACCCCGTTGCACACTCAGACCCCATTGCACACGTGGATCCCATTGCAAAGTGAGACCCCGTTGCACACTCAGATCCCATTGCACAGACACCCCATTGCACACCCATCCCCATTACACACCCAACCCCACCTCCTCTCCTCTTTTTACACACTCGCCCCATTTTTACACATCACCCCTTTTTTACACACTCGTCCCTTTTTTACACACCCACCCCTTTTTTTTCCACACTCGTCCCCCGTTTTTCCACACCCCCTTTTCTCCACTCCCCTTTTTTACACACTCGCCCCGCGTTTTTTGCATAACCCCCCCTTTTTACAGTTTTTCCGCACTCGCCTCCCTTTTTTTACACACTCGCCCCGTGTTTTATCACCCCTTTTTTCCACACCCGCCCCTTTTTTTTGCACACTCGCCCCTATTTTTCCACTCCCCATTTTTTCCACTCCCCATTTTTTCCACTCCCTTTCTTTTCCTCCACTCCCCTTTTTTTCCACTCTTTTTCCACCCCATTTTTCCACCCTCCCTTTTTTTTCCCTCCCCCTATTTTTCCACTCCCATTTTCTCCACTCCCCTTTTTTTGACACATTCCCTTTTTTCCTCCCCCATTTTTTTCCACTCCCCATTTTTTCCTCAGTCCTTTTTTTTCCACACTCCCATTTTTTCCACTCCCCTTTTTTCCATTCCCCATTTTTTCCACTTTTTTTTCTCCACACTCCCCTTTCTTCCACTTTTTTTTCCCACACTCCCCTTTTTTCCGCCCCATTTTTTCCCACTCCCTTTTTTTCTCCACTCCCCTTTTTTTGTTCTCCCTATTTTTCCACCCCATTTTTATTCCTCCCCATTTTTTCCACTCCCTTTTTTTCCACACTCCATTTTTTCCCACTTTTTCTCACTTTACTCCTTTTATCCACTCCTTTTTCTCCACTCCCTTTTTTCTCCACTCCCCTTTTTTCACCCCCATTTTTTTTACACATCCCATTTTTTTCTCACCATTTTTCCCACTCCCTTTTTTTTTCCCACTCCCTTTTTTTTTTCCGCCCCATTTTCCACTCATTTTTTTTCTTTTCCTCCCCATTTTTTCCACTCCCTTTTTTTTCCTCCAATTTTCCAAACAGCTCCCCTTTTTTTTCCACCTTCCATTTTTTTTTCCACTCCCCTTTCTTTCTCCACCTTTTGTTTCTCACCTCCCCATCTTTTCCACCCCATTTTTTTCCACACTGCCCCTCTTCACCCCCATTTTTTTTTTCCACAACTCCCTTTTTCACCCCTATTTTCCAAGTTAAATTACTAATTTCTCTTTCTCCCCATTTTTCCACACTCCCCTCTTTCACCCCTTTTTTTTCCACACTCCCCTTCTTTTCACCCCCATTTTTTTTTACACTCCCCTTTTTCTTTTCCTCCCATTTTCCAACTCCTTTTTTTTTTTTTTCCCATTCCCCTTTTTTCCAACGCTCTCCTTTCTACCACCAATTTTTCCACCACGTTTTTTTTCCACCCCATTTTTTCCAGCTCATTTTTTTTCTTTTCCTCCCCAATTTTCCCACACTCCCATTCTTTCACCCCTTTTTTTTACCACACTCCCTTTTTCTTTCCAACCCCCCTTTTTTTTTGACACTCCGCTTTTTTCCTCCCTTCCCCAATTTCTTTTCTCCCAATTTTTCCACTCGTTTTCTCTTTCCGGCCTCCAAATTTCCGCCACTCCCCCAACATTTTCTCCGCTCCCTCCGTCCGTCCATGCGTCCATCCGTCCATCACCTCTGCAGAAGAGGCGCAGGGCGCGGTCGATGTTCATGCGGTGCCCGACGCGGGTCACGCCCAGGTCGATGTAATCCTCCTTGGTCAGCGCGGGCAGGTGCGAGCCGTCGATCTCGTTGTGCAGGAACCGCGCGCGGTGCTCGCCCAAATTCAGCGACTCCAGCCAGTCCGCCACGTCGAATTTGCTCCAAAAAGCCAAGGGTTTGGCGCCAAAAGGTTTGGTGGTGGTGGTTGGGGAGGAGGCCACGCCCACGGCGCGCGGAGGGGATAATGAGCGAGAAGGGGCGGGGTCAGGGAAAGGGGCGGGGCCTGGGCGCAGGTCCAGGCTAAGCTCCGTACAGGTGAGCGGCGGGCAAGGTGGGCAAAGAGGCGGGGCGGAGGGGGGGGCTCCGCGGGCGCTCCGAGGGGGGAGGGGCGGGGCTTGGGCGCGCGCGCGCAGAGGGGGCGGACCCTCCAGGTCGACCCGCCCCAACCCCGGCCAAGATGGCGCGGCCCCTCCCCCGGCCCCGCCCACCACGCTGGGTTTGGAGGGGGCGGGACCAATGGGGGAAAGAGGCGGGGGGAGGGCTTGGAGTGGGGGAGGGGCGGAGGATCCGAGGAGCCCTGCGAGAGATGGGGGAAGGGGAGGGAAAAGAAAAAGGGGAGGGGTAGTGAGGGAAGTGGGAAGGGGTTACATGGGAAACCCCGCCCACAACCAGCAAAAAAAAAAATTAAACAAATAAAATTTAAAAAAAAAAGGGGGAGGGTTTAGTGAAGAGGGGGAGGGGCCTTGCGGAAAACCCCGCCCAACACAGCAAAAAAAAATAAATAAAAAATTTTAAAAAAAAAGGGGTAAGGGTATAGTGAGGGAGGAGGAGGGGCTTGCGGAATAACCCCGCCCACATAATAAAAAAAAATTAAAAAAAATAAAAATTTAAAGGAAAGAAAAGGGGAGGGGGTTAGTGGAGGGAGGGGAGGGGCTTGCGGAACCCGCCCCACACAGCAAAAAAAAAATGTTAAAAACAAATAAAATTTTTTAAATAAAGGGGGAGGGTTAGTGAGAGAGGGGGAGGGGTTAGTTGGGGAAAACCCCGCCCACACCGCAAAAAAAAACCACATTTAAAAAAATAAAATAAAAATTTTAAAGAAAAAAAAAAAAAGGGTGGGTGGGGAACCTTCCCTCCGCCCGGACAGGTGACACCTGGGACATGGGGGTGGAACAGTTGAGAACACAGGTGACACAGGTGAGGTGGGTGCAGGTGACACAGGGGACACCTGGACGGTGACACTGTGGGGGACATTGGGGAGGGAATTGGACCGGTGGGTGGGGACCGGTGACACCTGGGACAGGTGACACGAGTGAGGTGGGGACAGGTGACACAGGTGACACAGGTGAGGTGGGGACACGTGACACAGGTGACACAGGTGACACAGGTGAGGTGGGGACAGGTGACACGGGTGACACAGGTGACACAGGTGACACAGGTGACCACAGTGACACAGGTGACAAAGGTGAGGTGGGGACCGGTGACCACGGGTGAACACAGGTGACAAAGGTGAGGTGGGGACAGGTGACAAGGTGACACAGGTGAGGTGGGGAAGGGACCACGGGCAGGTGACCAGGTGACACAGTGAGGTGGGTACAGGTGACACGGTGACACAGGGTGGGACACAAGGTGACACAGGTGAGGTGGGGACAGGTGACACAGCGACACAGCTGACACAACAGGTGATCAAAGGGAGGTGGGGACGGTGACACGGGTGACACAGGTGACACAGGTGAAAAGTATGGGACCGTGACACGGGTGACACAGGTGACACAGGTGACAAAGTGAGGTGGGGACAGGTTGACACAGTGACACAGGTGAACACAGGTGAGGTGGGACACGTGACACAGGTACACAGGTGACAGAGGTGACAAAGGTGAGGTGGGGAACAGTGACACCAGTGACACAGGTGAGGTGGGGGACAGGTGAACACGGGTGACACAGGTGACAACAGGTGAGGTGGGGACCACGTGACACAGGTGACACAGGTGACACAGTGACACAGGTGAGGTGAGACAGGTGACACAGTGACACAGGTGACAACAAGGTACAAAGGTGAGGTGGGGACCGGTGACACGGGTGACACAGGTGACACAGGTGACAAAGGTGAGGTGGGGACAGGTGACACAGGTGACAACAGGTGAGGTGGGGACAGGTGACACGGCGGGTGGACACAGGTGACACAGGTGAGGTGGGGACAGGTGACAACACGGGTGACACAGGTTGAACAGGCTGAGGTGGGGACACGTGACACAGGTGACACAGGTGACACAGGTGACACAGGTGAGGTGGAAACAGGTGACACAGGTGACACAGGTGACACAGGTGAGGTGGGGACAGGTTGACCGGTGACACAGTGACACAGGTGACACAGGTTGACACAGGTGAGGTGGGGAACAGGTGAACACAGGTGACACAGGTGACACAGGTGACAGAAGTATGGTGGGACAGTGGACACAGTGAACATGACAAGGTGACACAGGTGAGGTGGGGAACAGGTGACACGGGTGACACAGGTGACACAGGTGGGGTGGGGACGGTGACCACGGGTGACACAGGTGACACAGGTGGGGTGGGGACAGGTGACACGGGTGACACAGGTGAGGTGGGGACAGGTGACACAGGTGAGGTGGCCCCAAAATTTCCGGGAGAGGTGACACAGGTGGGATGGGGACAGGTGTGTCACAGGTGTGTCACAGGTGTGATGTCCCCCCAAGCCCATGCAGGGAGTGCCAGGTGCCAGGTGTGACGGGTGTCACAGGTGTGTCACCCAATCGTGCAGCAGGTGCCGCAGGTGTCACATCACAGGTGTGTCATAGGTGCACACTCGCAGGTACAATGGGTGCCACAGGTGTGACAGCTGTGCCACAGGTGTGTCACAGGTGTGTCACAGGTGCGATGGGTGTCATCACAGGTGCGATGTCCCCCCAAGCCCATGCAGAGGATCGAGCCGGAGCAACGCCCCCCAGATCCATGCAGGGGGTGCCACAGGTGCCAGGTGTGTCACAGGTGTGTCCACAGGGTGTGTCACAGGTGTGTCACAGGTGTGCCAAGTGATACAGATGACACAGGTGTGATACCCCACCCAAATCCATGCATGGGGTGCCAGGTGTGTCACAGGTGTGTCACAGGTGTGCCAAGTGATACAGGTGCCACAGGTGCGATGTTCCCCCAAATCCATGCAGGGGGTGTCACAGGTGTGTCCGGGGGGCCACGTATCCACACACATCACAGGTGTGTCACAGGTGCGATGTACCCCCCCCATTCCATGCATGGGGTGCCACAGGTGCCAGGTGTGTCACAGGTATAATGGGTGCCACCAGTGTGCCAGGTGACACAGGTGTGTCACAGGTGTGTCACAGGTGTGATGCCCCACCAAATCATTGCGAGGTGCCAGGCGTGACAAGGTCCAGTGTTGCACAGGTGTCCAGGTTGCAACAGGTGTGGCCACAGGTGTCAAGGTGGTGTACCAGGTTGTGCCACAGGTGCGAGATCCCCCAAATCCATCCAGCGGGTGCCAGATGTGTCACAGGTGTGTCACAGGTGTGACAGGTGTGTCACAGGTGTGATGCCCCACCCAGATCCATGCAACAGGTGCCACAGTGTGTCACAGGTATAATGGGTATCACAGGTATAATGGGTGTCACAGATGTCACAGGTGTGACACAGGTGAGATGTCCCCCCAAATCCATGCAGCGGGTGCAACAGGTGCCAGCTGTACCACAGGTGTGTCACAGTTGTGTCACAGGTGTGCCAGGCGTCACAGATGCAATGTCCCCCAAGCCCATGAAGGCGATGTCAGGTGTGTCACAGGTGTGTTTTCTGCCCAAGCCCATGCAGCAGGTGCCAGGTGCGCCAGGTGTCACAGGTGCCACAGATGCGATGTCCCCCCAAGCCCATGCAGGGAGTGCCAGGTGCGTCACAGGTGTGACAGGCGTGTCACAGGTGCCACAGGTGCGATGTCCCCCCAAATCCATGCAGGGTGTGCCACGTATGTCACAGGTGTGTCACAGGTGCGATGCTCCTCCAAGCCCATGCAGAAGGTGTCACAGGTGTGACAGGTGCCACAAGTGTCACACACATCACAGGTGCCACAAGTGTGATGATTCCCCACCCAATGCAGGCAAGGTGCCAGGTTGTGGTCACAGGTGTGATACCCCCAAATCCCTGCAGGGGGTGTCACAGGTAATCTCACAGCAGGTGTCACAGGTGTGTCACAGGTGCCATGTCCCCCCCAGCCCACGCACCAGGTGCCAGGCGTGTCACCTGTGAAATGTCCCCAGATCCATGCAGGGGGTGCCACAGGTGCAATGGGTGTCAGAGGTGTGTCACACGTGTGTCACAGGTGCGATGGGTGCAATGTCCCCCCTCAAGCCCATGCAGCGAGTGCCAGGTGTGTCACAGGTGTGTCACAGGTGCCATGTCCCCCCATGCAGCGAGTGCCAGGTGTGCCACAGGGTGGGGGGTGTCACAGGTGTGTCACAGGTGAGACATCCCCACCCAAATCCATGCAGGGGGTGGCACAGGTGTGTCACAGGTGTGAAAGTGACACAGGTGCAATGTCACCCAAATCCATGCAGAGGGTGCCAGGTGTGGTAGGGTGATACAGGTGTGTCCACAGGAGTGTCAGATGGAGTGTCACAGTGCCACCAGACTGAGATGAGAGTCCCTAACCCTTTCCAGCAGGGAGTGCCAGGTGGACGGGTGTCCACAGGTGTGATGTCCCCCAAAAATCCCATGCAGCAGGGTGCCCAGGTGTGTCACAGGGATAATGGGTGCCACAGGTGTGTCACAGGTGCGATGTCCCCCCAAATCCATGCAGGGAGTGCCAGGTGTGACAGATGACACAGGTGCGATGGGTGTCACAGGTGTGACAGGTGACACAGGTGCCACAGGTGTGATGTCCCCCAAATCCATGCAGCAGGTGCCAGGTGTGTCACAGGGATAATGGGTGTCACAGGTGTGTCACAGGCGCGATGCCCACCCAAATCCATGCCACAGGTACCAGGTGTGTGACAGGTACAATGGGTGGCACAGGCGTGTCACAGGTGTCATGGGTGCCACAGGTGTCACATGTCACAGGTGACACAGGTGAGATGCCCCACCCAATTCCATGCAGCGGGTGCCAGGTGTGATGGGTGACACAGGTGCGTCACAGGTGAGATGTCCCCACCCAAATCCATGCAGGGAGTGCCAGGTGTGCCACAGGTGTCACAGGTGTGTCACAGGTGTGCCACAGGTGTCACAGGTGTGTCACAGGTGTGCCAGGTGTGTCACAGGTGTGTCACAGGTGTGTCACAGGTGTGTCACAGGTGAGATGAATGTTAAAGGTGTCACAGCTGTTATAGATGTCACAACTGTCGTTGGTGTCATTTGTGTCACAGGTGTGTCACAGGTGTGTCACAGGTGACAAGTTCCCCAAATCCATGCAGGGTTTCACAGGTATGACAGGCGTGTCACAGGTGTGTCCCAGGTGTGTCACAGGTGTCACAAACGTCACAAATGCCACAGGTGCAATGTCCCCCCAAATCCATGCAGCGGATGCCACAGGTGTGTCACAGGTGTGTGACAGGCATGTCACAGGTGCCACTCATGCCACAGGTGTGTCACAGGTGTGTGACAGGCATGTCACAGGTGCCACTCATGCCACAGGTGTGTCACAGGTGTGTCACAGGTGCCACTCATGCCACAGGTGTGTCACAGGTGTGTCACAGATGTCACAGATGTCACAGGTGTGTCACAGATGCCACTCATGCCCCAGGTGTGCCACAGGTGAGATGAATGTTAAAGGTGTCACAACTGTCACAGATGTCACAATTGTCATTTGTGTCCCAGGTGTGTCACAGGTTTGTCACAGGTGTGTCACAGGTGCCACCCTGCCCCATTTCCCAGCCCCAATCCCAAAATCGCCTCAACCCCCTCAAATTCTCAAAAAAAAACCCCCCAAAATCTCCATCCCCTTTACCGCCTCCCCCACCTCTAAAATCCCCCCCCATACTCCAAAATCCCCCAAAACCCCACCCCTAAACACCACCAAAACCGCTCTAAACCCCTCAAAAAATCCCCCAAATCCCCAAATCCCCCAAATTCTCGCAAACGCCGTCAAAATTCCCTTAAACCCCACAAACCCGCCACCAAAAGCCCGAAATTCCGCACCTGCGCCCTCCCCCATACCGTAGGTCCAAAAATCCCCAAAAATCACCCCAAAAATCCCTCAAATCTCCCAAATTTTTTCCCAAATCCCAAAATCCTCCAGAACCCTCGAAAAGATCCTCAAAAAATCCCAAAAAGCCCCAAAAAAACCCCAAAAAGCCCCTCCCCCTCACCTGTGCCTGGCCCCGCCTCCTCCTCTGAAGGCTCCGCCCCAAACCTCAAAAAATCCCTCCAAAATCCCCCAAATTTTCCCGAAAAATCCCCAAAATTCCCCAAATTTCCCAAAAATCCAAAACTCCCCAAAAATCCCCCCAAAATTTTCCCAAAAATCCCAAAAATTCCCCCAAATTTTCCCAAAAATCCCAAAAATTCCCCCAAATTTTCCCAAAAACTCCCCAAAAAATTCTCGGCACAAATTTTCCAAAATTCCCAAACTCCTCAATTTTTTTCCCAATTCCCAAAAACTCCCCAAAAATCCCAAAAATTCCCGCAAAAACTCCCCAAAAATCCCCAAAAATTCCAATTTTCCCCGGCAAAAGCCCCTCCCCCTCACCTGTGCCTGGCCCCCCACCTCATCACCGCGAAGGCTCCCCCCAAACCCAAAAATCCCCCCAAAATTCGCCCCAAAATCCCCCAAATTTTGCCCACAAATTTTCTCGCCGAAATCCCCGAAAACCCCAGAAATTCTCCCAAAAATCCCCAAAAGCCTCCCCCCTCACCTGTGCCTGCGCCGCCCGCCTCCTCTGAAGGCTCGCGCCCCCAAACCTAATCCCAAAAATCCCCCAAAATCCCCCAAAAATCCTCCAAAATTTCCCCAAATTTTCCCAAAAAATCCCAAAAACTCCCCAAAAAATCCCCCCAAATATTTCCCGCAAAAGCCCCTCCCCCTCACCTGTGCACTGGCCCCGCCTCCTCCCTCTGAAGGCCTCCCCCCCAAACCTCAAAAATCCCCCAAAATCCCCAAATTTTCTCAAAATCCCAAAAACTCCCGAAAAATCCCAAAAATTCTCGACCAAATTTTCCCCAAAATCCCAAAAATATCCCCAAATTTTCCCAAAAATCCCCCAAATTTTGCCCCAAAAGCCCTACCCCTCACGCTGTTGCCTGCCCCGCCTCCTCGCCGCGAGGCTCGCCTCCTCTCCTCTCCCTCCGTGCCGGGTCCCAGCACAGACCCCCCGCACTTCCGGTCACTCTTCCTCCTCCACATTCCGGTCCTTCTCCCAACGCCCTCGGCTCTCCGCGCACCGCCCCCCGGGCTCGCGCCTCCTCTCCCCTTCCCGCCGCCCCGTTTGGGCGAGGGGCGTGGCTCCCAGCGGGAGGGGCGTGGCTCCCAGCGGGAGGGGCGTGGCTCCCAGCGGAAGGGGCGTGGCCTCGGCCGCTTCCGGCGGGTGGTCGGCCTGCTCTCCTGCTGTCCACTTCCTCGATCCCCGAATCAGTCATCACCACTTCCGGCGCCTCGTGCTGCTGGGGGTGGGGCCCGCTTCCGGCCGACGGTGGCCCCGCCCCCATGGTGAAAGCGGTGGGGGTGGCCCCGCCCCTCCGGCGCTGGCCTCCCCCGCCCCCTCCCTGCGTCAGCGTGGCCACCTCGCTGTCTGAACTGGTCCAAACTGGAGGCGGAGCCGAGTTCGCCCCACCGTGGGGTGAGGGGCCCACACAGCCCGCGCCCCGAACATCGGGGGGCGTGGGCCTCGAAGCTATTGGCGAATTCCAGCGGGCGGGGGGAGGGGCTCTGGCCAATAGGAGCTCTTCATTCGCCGTCACACGGACGGGGCGGGCCGGGGAAGTGGCGAGTAAAGCCCCGCCCCCCGCCGAGCTGGCCACGCCCACCGCAAGCAGCGTAGCCACGCCCCTTCGGCGAATCGCCACCGCGTCACTTCCGGCCCCGCCCCCAACCAGCTCGGCCGGGGATTGGGCGGGCGGGGGAGCGGCGGGGGCTGCCCGGGATGGGGAGGGGAAGTTTGGGGGAAGGGGGCGTGGCTTTGGGCAGGGTGGCGTGGCCGAGAAGGTGGAGGGAAGCCAAAAGCCCCGCCCCCCGCGCCGCCGCCGACAATGGGAGGGAGGCGGCCCCCCACGGCGAAGGAGGGGGGAAGGGGCCGGGTGAGGAGGGGGCGGGGCCATTGGTAAGCCCCGCCCCTGCGCCCGCCCCGCGGCGCCGGTGGGAAAAGGGGGAGGGGCCGGAGGGGGAAGGGGGTGAGGACCCGAGGTGGGGGGTGGGGCGGGAACCGGGCTTTAGGCGGGGCTTAAAACCGGGATGGGCGAGGGCTAGAGCGGATGGGCGGGGCCTAAACCGGGAATGAACCGGGCTTAAAAACTGGGAATGGGCGGGGCCCTAAACCGGGATGGGGGCGGGGCCTAAACCGGGATGGACCGGGGTCTAAGCTGGATTGGCTGAGCGCCAAACATGGGGTGGGCGGGGCTTAAACCCGGTGGCGGGGCTTAGCGCGGGGTGAACCGGGCTGAGCGCGGGGTGGCGGGTCAGAGCGGGGTGGGCGGGGCTTAGGGCGGGGTGTGGGAGGGCGCTGGGATGGGGCGGGGGAGGGGCGCCCCGCCCACGCTTGCTGAAATAGCACTTCCGGCCCCTCCCGCCACTCCGCCGAGGCCCGCCCCTGCCCCCCGCGCGGTAAACCCGCGTGATGGTGGTGATGGTGGGGGAGGGGACGCGGGGGGCGGGGCCTCCCTCCCCGCCCGCCACGGAAGCCCCGCCCCCCTCCCTCCCCCCACCCCCCACACACGAACATCCCCTCGTCGATGCTTTTGGAGTGACTTACCGCGGCGATGACGCCACCGCGTTGGCCACGCCCCCAGGACGCGAAGCCCCTCCCCACCCTCCTCATCCTCTCTCGGTGCTAAGAAGAAGCGCCGACCTTCGCCCCGCCCCCCACTCGCGAAGCCCCGCCGCCACCAGCGCCGCGCGAACTGTGAACGTTAAAATCCAGCGCGCCGGCGGCGGCGGGCGAGGGTGGGGGAGGGGCGGAGCCGGGTGGGGGAGGGGCGGCGGGGCCGGCGGCGGGTGGGGTAGGGGCTTCCCTGCCCGTGGGTCGTGGCCGCCCTGCCCCATGGGGATTCCCGCCCCTCCCCCATCCCCACGCTCCGGGGGTCCTTCCGCCCCTCCCCCACCCCGAGGCCCCTCCCCACCCCCGAAGCCCCTCCCCCTCCCCACCTCGGCCTCCACGCTGCCTGCCGCGGCTGCCTGCGCCCGGAGCGCTGGTAGATGGGCGATTTCAACCCACGATGGTGGGGAGGAGATGGAGCTCTTGTCCGCACCCTCCCCACCCCCCCGGGACCCCTCCCCCCCCCCTCCCCCTCCCCCACACCGAGACCCCTCCCCCACCACTCCTCCACTTTGGTTTGTTTTTGACCAAGGGGCCCTTCCGCGCAAAGGTCTGTTGGGGGGGGTCCCCCCGAGACCCCTCCCCACCAACCTCCCCCCCCTCCCCCCCCGAGCCGTCCCCTCCCCAAACCCAGGTTGTAAAAGCGCCACGGGGGGGGCCCGGGGCCCGCCCCTCCCCCACCCCCGCGGGGGAGGGGGCGCCCATGGGGGGAGGGGCGGGGGCCGTAGGGGGGGGTCCCCGGGGGGGAGGGTGGTGGGGGGAGGGGGGATCTCATCGGAACCGCGGCACGGAACCAAACTGCGGCTTGAACTTGGCCGAGGGGGCGTCCAGGTACTGGCTTGTCCCTCCTCGGGGGCGTTCCTGTAGGGGAGAAACAGAAGAGACCACCCACTCAATTTGGGGGAAAAAATAAAATTAAAAAAAATTAAAAAGAACCATAAAACAACCACAAAAAAACAAAAAACAGGGGGTCAGAAGGGGTTAATGGGGTCAGGTACGGCTTGTCCTCCTCGGGGGCTCCTGGAGGGGAGAAACAGAGAGACCACCCACTCAATTTGGGGAAAAAACCCGAAAAAATAAAAAAAAATTTAAAAACCCCAAAAAACCACAAAAAAACACCAAAAAAAATAGCCATAAATGGGTCAAGGAAAAGGGGTTATGGTCAAGGTACGCTTTGTCCTCCTCGGGGCTCCTGGAGGGGAGAAAAAAGAGAGACCACCCACTCAATTTGGGGAAAAAACCCGAAAAAAAAAAAAAAAAAAAGAAAAAACGCTGAAAAAAAACGAGTTTTGGGAAGAGTAAAAAACAAAAAAACAGGGGTCAGAAGGGGTTAATGGGGTCAGGGAGGGTTTGTCCTCCTCGGGGGGCTCCCTGGAGGGGAGAGAGAGAGAGAGACCACCCACTCAATTTGGGGAAAAAAATCCGAAAAAAATAAAAATACAACGAAAAAAAACTGAAAAAAAAGACCATAAAAACACCCAAAAAACAAAAAAAAAATCCCCAGAAAACCGGGACGACGAAGGGATAATGCTGGGGGGAGAGAGAGAGAAATTGGGGAGGGGGGGGTCAGAGACCACCCACTCATTTGGGGGAAAAAACCCAAAAAAATAAAAAAAAAACGAAAACAACCGAGTTTGGGAGAAGGAAAAATCAAAAAAACACAAAAATCAACAATAAAAAAGGGGTCAGGAAGGGGTTAATGGGATCAGGGAGCACCAACTCAATTCGGGGGAAAAAATAAAAAAAT
Source organism: Malurus cyaneus samueli (assembly GCA_009741485.1). Classification (NCBI taxonomy): domain Eukaryota; kingdom Metazoa; phylum Chordata; class Aves; order Passeriformes; family Maluridae; genus Malurus; species Malurus cyaneus. Next base: position 12,801 of record VKON01002494.1, read on the forward strand.
AATTAAAAAGAAACCTCGAAACTCCTCCAAAAAAAGCTGCAAAAAAAGCTTTCAAAATCTCATTAAATCAACACAAATTTACCCCCAAAATCCCCCAAAATCCCGCCAAAAATCTTCTCAAATCCCCCAATATCCCCAAATCTCCCCAAAATGCCCTCAAAAATCCCCTGAAGTTTGCAATTTTCATCCCAAAATCCCCTCAAATCTCCCAAACTCCACCCAAAATCCCCCCAAATTTTTCCAAAATTTCCCAGATTTTCCCGAATTTCCGGCCCAAAATTTTATAAATTCCCCCAAAATCCCCTCAAATCTCCCCCAAACCTCCTCAAAATCCCACAAATTCCCCCGAATTTGTCCCAAAAATCATCCCAAAATCCACCCAAATTTTTCCCAGAAATTCACCGAATTTTCAAAATTCCCAAATTTTCCCAAATTTTCCCAAAAATCCCCAAATTTTCCAATTTTTCCCAATTTTTCCCAATCCCCAAAATTCTCCCCAAAACCCCTCCGAAATCATCCCAAATTCCAATCCCACCCAAATCTCCCCTCAAAATCGCTCAAAATCCCCCAAATTTTCTCCAAAATCCCTAAACCCCTAATTTCCCAAATCCCCAGAATTCCCAAAGTTCCTGAAATTCACACCAAATGTCCCCAAAAAATCACTCCAAATTTCACCCAAAATCCCCCCAAAATGCCCTTAAAATGCCACCAAAATCCCTCGCCAATTCTTTCCAAATTTTCTCAAAACCACACCAAATTTTCCCAAAAATTCATGAAAAATTCCCGAATTTTTCCCAAATTTTCCCAAATTTTTCCCAATTTCCCAATTTTCCGACTGACCGATGGATTTCTGGTGCAGCATCAGCCTGGGGGGAGGAAATCTCCCCAAAACGTCCAAATTTTTCCAAAAATCTCCCCTAAAATCCCCACCAAATTCCCCAATCCCCCAAAATTCCAAAATTTTCCCAAAATCCACCCAAAATTTCCACCAAAATTTTTTTCCAAAAATTCCCAAAATCTCCCCCAAATTGCCCTCAAAATCCCCTAAAATTCCCCCAAATTTTTCAAAAAATCCTCCAAATTTTCCGCACAAAAATCCCGGAATTTGTCCCATCTCCCAAATTTTTCCCGGCAATTAACCAAAATTTCCTGAATTTTCCCAATTTTTCCGACTGACCGATGGATTTCTGGCGCAGCATCAGGCCGGAATCTCCCGAAATTTCCCCAAAATGCCCTCAAAATCTTCCAAATTTTTGCAAAAAAACCCCCAATTTTTTCCCAAAATTCCCATTTTCCCAAATTTTTCCCAAAATTCCCATTTTCCGATTTTGACTGACCCGATGGATTTCCTGGCGCAGCATCAGCCCGTGGGGGGTCCCGGGGGGAGGAACGGGCGCTCGAACGGCCCCGCCCGGTGAGAATCGAACGGAGCCTGCGGGGAGGGGAGAGGCAGAGACCCCCCAAAATCACCCAAATAATAAAATTAAAAATATATTAATAAAAAAAATTAAAAATTGGAAAAAATTGAAAAAAAAGGGGAAAACAAAAGTGAAAAGCCCGCCAAATTTCTGCAAACCCCTCCTCAAATTCTCCCCATTTTGTCCCAAATTTCACGACGTTTTTTCCCCAAATTCAGCCTTTTTCACCCAAATTTTTGGAGACCCCTCCCCAAATTCCCCGTGACACCTCCCCAAAATTCACCCATTTTTCAACCATTTTTTTCAACCTTTTTTTTCCCCAAATTTCCCGATTTTTTCCCCAAATTTTTGGGGACCCTCCCCAAATTTTCATTGATTTTTTTCCCCAGATTTTCCCCGTTTTTTCGCAAATTTTCGCCGTTTTTTTCCCAAATTTTCACCATTTTTTCCCATTTTTTCGCCGTTTTTCCCCCAATTTCACCCCAAATTTTGAGACCCTCCAATCAAATTTCCCGGGACCCCTCCCCAATTTCATTCCATTTTTCCCCATTTTTTCCCCATTTCGCCCCCAAATTTTCTCCGTTTTTTCACCGTTTTTCCCCATTTTTTCCCCATTTTTCCCCGTTTTTCCCCAAATTTCGCTCTGAATTTTTTTGGCAGCCCCCTCCCCCAAATTCCCGGCCCCCCTCCCCACCTCGAAGAATCTTTGGGGCGCCCCTTTGCCCAGGGGGGGGTCCCAGGGGGCGCCCCCGGCCCCTCCGCCGCGCTGAGTTCGGCGGCCCCTCTCCCAAATTTCCCCTTTTTTCCCCAAATTTTCCCATTTTTTTCCCCAAATTTCATCCCAAATTTTTTGGAGACCCCTCCCCCAAATTCCCACGCGACCCCTCCCCAAATTTCATCCAGTTTTCCCCATTTTTTTCCCCAAATTTTCCCCATTTTTTATCATTTTTTCACCTTTTTTTCCCAGATTTCCTCGATTTTTCCCCAAATTTTTTTGAGGACCCCTCCCCAAATTTTTTGGACACCCTTCCCCAAATTCTCCGTGACCTCTTCCCAAATTCTCTGCGACCCCTCCCCAAATTTAACCCATTTTTCTCCAAAATTTCACCATTTTTTCACCATTTTTCCCCCATTTTTTTTTCCGATTTTTCCCAAATTTTCCCCCGTTTTTCCCCAATTTTCGCTTCTGAATTTTTCGCAGCCCCCTCCCAAATTCGCCGGGACCCCTCCCGCAAATTCCCCGGACCCCTCCCCACCTCGAAGAAGCTCTTTGGGCGCCCTTTGCCCAAGGGGGGGTCCCAGGGGCGCCCCCGGCCCCCTCCCCCGACGCTGGAGTTTGGGGCTCCCCCTCCCCAAATTTCCCCTTTTTATCCCCAAAATTTATCCCAAATTTTTTGGAGACCCCTCCCCAAAATTCCCCTGCGAACCCCTCCCCAAATTTCATGATTTTTCCCCAAAATTTCCCCATTTTTTCCCCATTTTTCCCCAAATTTGCGTCATTTTTTTTCCCATTTTTTCACCCTTTTTCCCCATTTTTTTCCCCATTTTTTCCCCAAATTTCGCCTTTTCACCCCAAATTTTGGAGACCCCTCCACCAAATTCCACGTGACCCCTCCCAAATTTAACGAAGCCATTTTTTTTTCAAGCGTTTTTTTCACTGATTTTCACCAATTTTTTTCACCTTTTTTTCCCCAAATTTCCCCGATTTTTCCCCAAATTTTTTGAGGACCCCTCCCCAAATTTTTTTGGAGAACCCCTCCACAAATTTCACCTATTGTCCAAATTTTCCCCATTTTTTTCACCGTTTTGCCCTCCAAATTTTCGCCATTTTTTCATTTTTTCCCGCCGTTTTTTCCCCAAATTTCGCCTATTTTCACCCCAAATTTTTCACAGCCCCCTCAACCCAAATGTCCGGGACCCTCCCCAAATTCAGGACCCCTCCCCACCTCGAAGAAATCCTTTGGGGCGCCCTTTGCCCAGAGGGGGGGTCCCAGGGGCGCCCCGGCTCCTCCCTCGCACACGGCGAATAACGCGCTGAGTTGGGCTCCCCCTCCCCAAAATTTCCCCGTTTTTTTCCCCAAATTCACCCCAATTTTTTGGAGAACCCCTCCAAATTTCCCCCCGCGACCCTCCTCAAATTTGATTGATTTTCCCCCAAATTTCATCCATTTTTCCCAAAATTTTCCCCATTTTTTCACCATTTTTTCCCAAATTTTCACAAGTTTTTTCCATTTTTCACCTTTTTTCCTAAATTTTGCAATTTTTTTCCCCGAATTTTTTGCAGCCTCCCAATTTTCCTGGCCGACCCCTCCCCAATTTCCTGCGACCTCTCCCCAAATTTACCCCATTTCCCAAATTTTTCCCATTTTTTCACCGTTTTTTACCATTTTTTCACCGATTTTCACCATTTTTACCCCGTTTTCCCCCAAAATTTCAGCTGCTGAATTTTCCGCAGCCCACTCCCAAATCCCGCGGGCCCCCCTCCCGCCCACCGTCGAAGAATCCTTGGGGCGCCCTTGCCCCAGGGGGGGGTTCCCAGGGGCGCCCCCGGCCCCTCCCCCGCGCTGATGCTCTGCTGCGCCGCCGCCAAAATCTCGTCCAGTTATCTGGGGGGGGGCGACAAAATTGGGGAGGGGGCTCAGGGGGAGGGGCGGAATTTGGGGAGGGGGCGAGAGGGGGAGGTTGTGGCGGTGCGGGAAAAAAAAATGAAAAATCCGGGAACGCGAAAATTGGGGGCGGAATTGGGTTGAAAAGAAAGGAAATGGGGAAATTGCGGGAAATTGGGACCCTCCCAAAAAATAAAAATCGGGAACCCCCGTCCCAAATAAAAACCAAAAAAAAAATCCCAAAAAATCCCAAATTTCCCCAAAATCGCCTCAAAATCTCCCAATCGGGACCCTCCCCAAAATAAAAACAAAAAAAAAAAATCCAAAAAATCCCCCAAAATTCCTCAAATTCCCCCCAAAAACCCCCAAATTGGGACACCTACCAAATAAAAAACCCAATTAAAACCCGGGACCCCTCCCCAAAATAAAACGAAAAAAAATTCCAATTTCCAATAAATCCACGCCAAATTTCCCCCAAAAAAAACCCCAATTTGGGACCCTCCCCAAAATAAAAAAAAAAACCCCAAAAAAATTTCCCGGGGACCCCTCCCCAGAAATAAACAATAAAAAATCCCCAAAAATCCCCAAAAATCCCCCCCAAAATTCCCCAAATTGGGACCCTCCCCCAAAAATAAAAACAACCCGGAGCCCTCCCCAAAATAAAAACCCAAAAAATCCCCAAAAAATTCCCCCAATCCCACCAACCAACCCTAAACGCCCAATGGACCCCTCCCCAAAAATAAATCTAAAAAAATCCCCCCCAATCCCTCAAATTCCCCAAAATTCCCCAAATCCCCCGAGACCCCTCCCTCAAATTCCCGAGACCCTCACCAAATTCCGAGACCCTCCCCAATTCCCCAGACCCCTCCCCAAATCCCGTGGAATCCCGAATGGAAATGGCCAAATCAGAAAAATTGCCAATTCACCGAAATTTCATCCCCAAATCGCCCCAAATTCCCGAGACCCTCCCCAATTTCGGGACCCCTCCCCAAATTTTGGCCCCTCCCCACTCACGTGAGAGACCCCAAAAGCCCCCTCCCAAACCCCAAAAATCCCCCCAAAATCCCCCAAATTCCCCAAATTTTCCCCAAAATGCCCCCGAGACCCCTCCCCATAATTCCGCCAGACCCCCTCCCCAAATTCGCGGCCCCCCACTCCACTGAGCGCCATCTGATAGACCGCCAACCCCCCCAAAATCCCCAAAATCCCCTCAAAAACCCCTCAAACCCACCCGAGAACGCTCCACCAAATTCCCGTGGAATCCCGATGGAAATGGCGGCAAAATCCCAAAATTGCAACACCCAAAAATTCTCACGAATTTCAACCCCCAAAATCTCCCCAAAAACCCCTGAGACCCTCCTCCAAATTCCCCAGACCCTCCCCAAATTCCCCCGAAGACCCCTCCCCAAATTCCGAGACCCCTCCACAAAATTTGGCCCCTCCCCCACTCACTGAAGCGCCATCTGAGAGACCCCAAACCCCCCCAAAAAATCCCCAAAAAAACCCCCCCCCAAAACCCCCTCAAATCCCGCCCGAGACCCTCCCATCCAGAGACCCCTCCCCAATTTTGGCCCCTCCGCCACTCACTGAGCGCCATCTGAGAGACCCCAAAACCCCCCCAAATTTCCCCCCCAAAATCCCCCTAACCCCCAAAACCCAAAAAAATCCCCATATCCCTCAAATCCAAACCCGAGACCCCTCCCCAAATTCCCCAGAACCCCTCCAATTTTGGGCCCCTCCCCCACTCAATGGAGCGCCATCTGATAGAACCCCAAACCCCCCAAAATCCCCCCCAAAACCCTAAATTTCCCCAAAATTCCACCAAAAACCCCTGAGACCTGCCTCCCCAAATTACCGAGACCCCTCCCAATTTCCCGGGACCCCTCCCCAAAATTTTGGCCCTCCCCCACTTGCAGTATCAGCATGCCATACACTGAGCGCCATCTGATAGACCCAAATCCTCCAAAAATCCCCAAAACCCCCGCAAAAACCCCTATCCCCGAGAACCCCTCCCCAATTTCCTGAATCCCTCCCCAATTTCCCAGGACCCCTCCCTCAATTTGCCCCTCCCCACTCACGGAGCCGCATCTGAGAGACCCCAAACCCCCCAAATCCCCCCCAACCCCTCCAAACCCCCAAAAAAAACACAAAAAAAAATCCGCTCAAATCCCCCCGAGACCCCTCCCAAATTCCCGGTGGAAACCAGATGAAATGGCCCAAAAATCAGAAAAATTGCACCAAAATTTCCACCCGAATTTCACGCCCCAAGAATCCCCGTGACCAATAATCCCCCTGAGAAACGCCATCCCCAAATTCCCAAAAACCCTCCAAACCCACCCGAAGATCCCTCCCCCAATTTCCCCGAACCCCTCCCCAAATTCCCTGTGGAAAATCCGATGGGAAATGGCGCAAAATTCACCAAAATTACACCAAAAATTCACCGAATTTCACCCCCAAATTCCTGAGCCCCTCCCCAAAAATTCCCGGGAGCCCTACCCCAATTTTTGGCACCCTCCCCCACTCACTGAGCGCGATCTGAAGAGACCCCAAACCCCCCCAAAATCCCCCCAAAATCCCCTCAAAACCCCCTAAACGCCAAAAAAATCCCTCAAATCCCGCGAGACACCCTCCCCAAATTCCGGGACCCCTCCCCAAATCCCGCCCCTCCCCCACTCACTGAGCTCC
>VKON01002496.1:0-20680 GCA_009741485.1 Malurus cyaneus samueli
CAGGTCTTTATGGTGTAGCTGTTTTTTACCAAGTGTGGGTCCTATAAATAGAAGGCTGAATCACAGATCATTAGATTGCAGTGATTGTTAATATATAATGGGAGTTGAATAATTGAAATCACATCCCATAATGTCAACCAAGTTACAAACATAACACTTAGAGGGATTCCTTGTTTTACAGAAGTGTTAGTTGCATGTGTGGAGGCACAAGGAGTTCTCATATAAGCATATTCTCTAACAATACATATAATAATAATATAATTAGTTCCTTGTAATTTTCATTAAGATCTATCCCAAAATGACAGAAATCTTGTTCCGTGCCAAGACACATCTCTTGAGCTTTGATGGTGTTACTTTCACCAATGAACCCTTGGTGTTTTTGCACAATTCACACAGCGACATCAATTCTTTGCCACTGATTTCCATTTCATCCGGCCCTCACTCTGTGCTCCAGAGGATGGAGTAGAGTTCTTTTGTGGTTTAACCCTGAAGCAATGCTTGGCTGTATGTCATCTGCCAAACCATTGTGTGTCATTAAAATAAAAATTGTGTCTGGGCTTATTGTGGTTTGAATATCAGGGCTGCTGATAGATTCATAGGGAAAAAGGACTAAGTTACTAGGATTGCAGTTTCTTCTCAAGTTCACTTAAGTGATCCCAAGTTACCTTTCGAATTTCAATGGCTAAGTTACCCTCTTCACCTTCCGTCACGATTGTGGCTGTCATTGAATGCCGCCACAGTTGGGCTTGGATACAGCCAAGAGCTAAACAAACATGTGTTTGGACTTCACCACGTGCATCTGTGATCAACTGGTCCCTTTCATTAATTCGCTTTCACTGAGGTAATAGATCCATTTATTATTCCCAGATTAGTAGATGCCATTGATTAGTTCCCAGAACCAAAAGGGAAGATCATTGAGCATGTTTCGGTTTGCTCAGGTCGCAAGTTGTCCTGCCCAGTTTGTTCATTAACACCTCAGAGTCGATGCCTTTCAGAACTCCCAAACTGGTTCCCAGGATTTCACATCTCTTTTTGCTCATCCTTGGGGAAAGAGAGTATGTTTATGAAACCGTGAAACATGCAACCATGCTGTTCATCCTGCTTCAGAGGTTTTTCAGGAATGGTGGATAACTGGTTGGATTGTAGAAATGTTATTCTGCATCAAGAATTAAACTTATTTCAAAAGACCATGTCTCCAGGTTAAACAACGTTTGTTGTTGACCTCTGTTTTTGATTAAGTAGGGACCAATGATACAGATGTGAGGAGATCGTTTGACTGGAGGCTGAGTTATGTGAGAAAGCAAAGAAAGGAAAAAATTTCAGTTGAAAATGCAACTGGAGGTGTTGATTTAAAAGAGGGTAAGTTCCACTGAGCAGTGATTCGGTGTATTTTCCTGGAGCAATCTCCAGCTTCCCAAGCATAGAGACTCTTAGGGACGACTTGTACTCAAGGCAGTGTTAACAATCTGAGGCATTTTTCCTGAGACAGGCTAAGTAGGATAAAACCCAGGAGGATATTCCCCCCGGTTAGTGTGGACCTTTTAAATACTTCTGTGAGCAGGTGTGCAAAAGGCTTTTGTTTCCAGTATTCATCTCTGCTCCATATGCTCCATATGCTGAGATTGTCTAACACCATATGCGTTGGCACATGGTGTTAGACAATCTCAGATGCAACCCAGGTTTATGAGTTTTATACTCTGATTTGTCCCATATTCTTTCAGATTCTGTTTCTATCCCTGCCAATCCAGTGCAACTCCATAGATCACCAGTCGGGAGTTTCAGGCTCACCCACAGTCAGTCAAATCCTAGAAGGTTTCTCTGGGTGACCTCAAGAAGAGCTTCAGCTCTAGTTCATTGTTTTTCTCCTGGAGGCCAGGCAGACATTTTTGCCATGGGACATTCCCTCATTATACCATCAGTTCCAGTAATTTCAATTTTTGCTGACTGGCTGTAATTCCCAAGGTATCTGCTGATTTCTTTGTGTTACTGACATCTGAGCTCTGTATCTATTAGAAATTCAACAATAATGATTGGAGGAACAACTGGAACACTATGTGAAGGTTTGGCTCATTCATTAGGGAGCCACAGTAGTGCTACTCTGCTCAGGCAGGGTAGCTCATTGCCCTTCCTGGGGATATGAGGTTTTATCGCAATTTCTGCCAGACCCATTTAGTCCTGTCTCAATGCAGAGGGTACATGCCCATCCCAAGGCAGAAGCATTTCCTAAGGTTGTTTTTACTTATTCCCATTGTTTATTTTTATTGGTCATAGACTGAATTCACTCACAGAGGCACCATTAGAGGCACCATATAACCAAAACTGAGGGGCTCCCAGCTCCTGAGCCTGACACCACAGGTCACCCTGCTTTTTGTGGATTTTCAATCTTTCCTTAGTCCTTGCACTAAATTTGGACTGGGAATGTTAAGAGTGCAGACTTGCCCTGTATGGTCTGGAGTCTTTTCAGCAGGTTGACTCAATGGTTCAGCCTATTATGCATCTCCAACCAACAATTTCTTGTCCAGCCTCATCCCAATCGGCAATGGGGTCTCGCTGGCTCTGTCTGTAACTGTGACTGGTATTTCTGTTCCTTTGCAAGTGCTCTTGGATATTTGTCCCACATGTCTTGAGCCTTCAGCAAAACACAGAATGAGAGGGGTTAATGGTGCTGGCTCAGTGGGAGCTTGCCTGGGAGATCTGGGTGTAGGATCTGTGTCACCCATGGCCTGTGTGCCTGCTGCCTTCTGCCCTGACACAGCCAACTCTGAGAGTCTGTGTCAGTGACCGCCAGGTCTCCTCTCTCCTGAGGATCTGCACCCCTGCCCAGTCCACAGCCCCTGCACTTAAGGCATAGCTGTGACCTCCCAGCGTGGTCATCAGCAGCGCTCCAGGTCCCCAAAAGCCTCTTGCTTCCTCCTCGTTCAACAAAACTCGATCTCCCCTCATGAGGGAATCTTGCCACATATAGGCAATTTCATATTCCTCTGATCACCTTGAATATTTTTCCTGAATTTTAATATTCATTTCCAGGGGGTTGCACCACACACCATGGTATGAATTTCATCTGCACTGTCAGCAGCAGGCCGAGTCTTCTCTAATGGTCAAAAGGAAACAAGTGGAGCGTTGGAATTGGGGCTCCCCCTAATTTACCCATCATCACTGTCACTCCAAATATCCCATTCCCAGGTCTTGGCATCTGAATAGGATACTGACTTAGGGAGCTGCCGGACTGAAACAGGAGGTTCTGTCTCCAGCCACAGTTTCTCTCCATACTCTGCTTCAGCCAGCAGAGTTTTAGGGTGGCCAACCTCATTGTTTAAGATGATCACTTTCAACCATGTGTTTATCAGTTTGGATTCCCAGTTTTCTTCATGTCCTAGCCTCTCAAAGGCTAATGATGACTTCAACACCTCACTTTCTTATTTCAGAGTGGCACAGTGTATGTGATAAATCCACTTTGGAGCACTGGAATATTTCCCTTTTTTCTGTGCACAAGACAAACCAGCTCCTAAAACTGCACTAATGACACCTTTACCTTGTCCCTCTTTAGACTTTTGCTCAGCCTGGCATTGTTCAGCTCACACAGGATATGGTTTTAGCTCAGTCAGTGTCCCTATGGGAGGAAGACGTGTTCAGCCCATTGACCAGTCCAACAAGATGCAATGGAGTCTTCTCAAAGTTCTCCCTGTTCATAACTTATTTTTTTTACTATTTCTTTACATTTTTAGTGACCCTAGCCGTATATACCTTCCTTACCGATTGGTGTAACAGAGTCTTGCTTCACTCTTAATGGCATGGTCAATAAAATGCAGAGCACATGACCAGTAAGGGGGGTGGTACATTGTAGGGGGATAACTCTGGGATGGAGGGGTGTGTTAGTATTACAAGGAAGTGATAATGAACCAAGTTCATCTGGGAAAAGCAATTTCACCTCAGTTGCTGGTTCAGCACAAGACTTCTCCTCTCCCCTTGGCTGGGAGCTGCTCTGAGCTTTATCAGCTACAAGGCACCATCGAGTTCCCCTCCCTGCAGGGATCACAGCAGAGTCTGCCCGTGGTGTCTCCACTCAGCTCCACCTTCTGTTTCATCCCCCTCAGCCTGTGCCTAAGGTTACAGACTCGGTGTGTGTGTGTGGAGTCACTGGGGAATAGGTTTTGCATATGCTGAGCTGAGCCGATCCTGGGAGTAGCTGCTCTATGTCACCCTATAATTTCCATGCTGTTATAACTTCTGTTGGTTTGTAAATATCCCAGTTTTATCTGATTCGCCCCACGGTCATCTTCCTACAGTCAGCTAGCTCTCTTTGGATCCCCCCAGCAAGCCTTGACAAAACCATTTTATTTTTTCTTTTCCAACAGAGTGTCGAACAGCTGAATACTGCAAAGGTAAGGACAGGGGAGATGAGGAGGTGAGTACACAGAACATGAGTGCAGCTCTGGAACAGACATCCAACCCCCTCAGAGAGCTGTTTGGAGAAGAAATACACTCAGGAAGGGGGGGGGGGGGTTTGATGCCTTTTTTCACTGCCCTGTGCTGCCCAAGGCTCTGCCTGTGCTTGGCAGGAGCTTTTTCAGCTGTGGGCAGCAGGCACAGCACCTTGCAGTGGCCACTGCAGCCCCAGCTGCCACTCCTGATTTGGTCTCTTGGGCCTCTCAGGAAAAGTGTCTGGAGCTCATCTTGCTCCATGGCAGCAGCAGCTCCTTCTCCTTTCAATGTGAGCTGAGCCAGAGGCCCTCAGTTCATGACACTGCAATCATGTGTTTATCAGTTTGGATTCACAGTTTTTCTCTTGTGTCCCTCTCAAAGGCAAATGATGACCTCAACACCTCATTTTCTGCTTTGAAAGCAGCATAGTCTATGCCAGAAATCCATTCAGAAGCACAGCAATCTTTCACTTCTTTCTGTACACAAGACAAACCAGATCCTAAAGCTGCACAAATGACACCTTTACCTTCCCCCTCCTTACACTGTTGCTGACCTTACATTGTTCAGCTCATACAGGATATGGTTCTATCTCAGTCAGTGTCCCTTTGGGGGAAAGACATGTTTAGCCTCTTGACCAGTCCTAGACAATATAATGAATTCTGCTCAAACTTTTCCCTGTTCTTCACTCAATTTTTTAAAATTTCTTTACATTTGGGTGGAGCTTGAGTGACACAATTCCTACCATCCTTTGTTACTGATTGGTTTAAAAGAGTTACTTCACTCTGAAAGACATGGTCAATAAAACCTAGAGCATGTAACCAGTAAGGGGGTACCTTTTAGGTGGGTAAATCTGGGATGGAGGGGTGTGTTAGTATTACAATGAAATGATAATAAACCAACTTATTCTGACGAGAGCAATTTGGCCGCAGTTTCTGTTTGAGCACAAGACATCTTCTCCTCTCCACTTGGCTGGGAGCTGCTCTGAGCTTTATCAGCTACAAGGCACCATCGAGTTCCCCGCCCTGCAGGGATCACAGCAGAGCCTGCCCATGGTGTCTCCACTCAGCTCCACCTTCTGTTTCATCCCCCTCAGCCTGTGCCTACGGTTACAGACTGTGTGTGTGTGGAGTCACTGGGGAATAGGTTTGGGGCAAGCTGGGCACAGTCAATCCTGGGAGCAGCAGCTGCATCTCACCTTATAATTTCTAGGCTCTTATAATTTCTGCTGAATGTGACAATCCCAGTTTTATCTGATTTTCCCTTAGACAGCAAGTTCTGTTTAGATCCGCCCAAATCCACTCATTGCCTACTTTTTTCTTTTCCAACAGAGCGCAAAAAACGACGCATGTATAAAGGTAAGCACAGGGGAGATGAGGAGGTGAGTACTCAGAACATGAGTGCAGCTCTGGAAAACACACCCAAATATCCTCAGAGAGATTTTTGGAGAGGCATATACTCAGGGAAGGGGCGGTTTATGACTTTTTTCTCTTCCATGACCTGCCCAAGGCTCTGCCTGTGCTTGGCAGGAGCCCTCTCAGCTGTGGGCAGCAGGACAGCCCTTGCAGTGGCCACTGCAGCCCCAGCTGCCACTCCTGATTTGGTCTCTTGGGCCTCTCAGGAAAAGGGTCTGGAGCTTATCTTGCTCCATGGCAGCAGCAGCTCCTTCTCCTTTCAATGTGAGCTGAGCCAGAGGCCCTCAGTTCATGACATTGCACCTTGCTCGAGTCCTGCCAGGGCTTCATCCCATCCCCTGATGAGTGTGGAAAGCTGAGGACAGAAACATTCCCTTATCCTTGTGGCAGTGCAGATCACTCACATGATGCACTCCTTCCATATCCCAATGGAATAATCAAAACTTTCTTTCTATTTTCTTGGGCTTGTTTCAGAAAACACCTCAGGTCTTTATGGTGTAAATGGTTTTTTACCCTGTGAGGCTCCTGTAAATAGAAGGAGGCCATGAGTCTTGAATCACAGTACAATAGACTGTGCAGACTGATAAGATAGAAGGGGAGCTGAATAATTGAAATCACATCCCATAATGTCAACAAAGTACAAAACACAACAATTAGAGTGATTCCTTGTATTTACAGTCACACTGTCTACGTGTATGGAGACATAAGGATTTCTCATACTACTCTCTACCAATATATATATGTAATAATAATCACTAAACAAGGGGTGTTTCCAGTTTTATTAGATGGATCTCAAAATGACCAACACTTTGCTCCGTGTCAAAACAAATCTCTTGAGCTTTGATGGTGTTACTTTAACCAATGAACCCCTGATGTTCTTGCACAATTCACACAGCAATATCAATAATTTGCCACTGTTTCCAATTCAATCAGGCCCTCCCTCTGTGCTCCAGAGCATGGAGAGAGTTCTTTTGTGGTTTAACCCTGAAGCAGTGGCTGGGTGTATGTCATGTACCAAAGCACTGGGTATGATTACACACAAAGATGTGTGGGTGTGATGTGATCATAGCAAAAAAGGTCCAAGTGTCACTAGGACTGGTGACATCACTTGGCGTAATCCCAAACTATCTTTTGAGTTTCAGTGGCTAAGGTACCTTCTCACCTTCCCTTAGGATTGCAGCTGTCACTGAGTACAGCCACAGTTGGGCTTGGGTAGCCAAGAGATAGATTTTGGATTCACGGTATATCTATGATTAATTGTCATTTTCATTAATTCCCTCCCACTGAGGAATATCCATGGGAAGTCATTGATAGTTCCCAGAGCCAAAAGTGGAGATCACTGAGGGCATTGCATTTTTTCACACCACAAGTTGTTTGAGGTGTCATCTCATTGAGATGATGTCTCCTTTAACTCTCTTTAGAGATGGAATGTGTTGATTTTCACTCTCATCTGTGATGATCCACGCTTGTTTTCATAGGATGATGTTGAGTAGTGCTACTGCTAATTAGCTCAGGTCAGGTATAGTTATGTCAAGCAGGATGAGCCCCTCTCTCCACGGCCAACCTGCTGCACACAATTTCCACAATCTGGGTTTGACAATCAGGAAATCCAAGGATAGTTCCATACTCTGTTCTCCCCATGAGCACTATGTAAGCACAGGTTGTGTAAAAGGAAAATTTTACCAACAATCTGGTTCTGATATCTGGTACCAGCATTTCTCGTTGTTCCTTGCTTTAGTAAAGTCAGTAATGTTTGATTTTCAGTGAGGTTTCTGTGGGTTGATTAATTTGTTTCACAGCAGCACCCCATTTTGATTTCTTCCCAGCATTTCTTAGAGTGTCAATAGTTCAGAACCATCATGGTTGTCACAAGTTATTCCAATTCCTTGTCTATCCATTTCCACCCATTCCCACCCATTCTTTAGATAAAATTCATCTTGATGTACAACCACACTAGCAAGGTTAAGGCTAGCTTTTTTTTTTTTTTTGAGGTGGAACGACAGCAGTTCTAGTATATTTAACATAAGCTTAGGATCATGTCTGCGCTGGGCTTTGGTTATAAATGAAGGGGAACTGTGTTGTCAGTGAATAGAGGAATATTGTAAATCCAACCTGTTTTTTTGTTATCCTCACAATTTAGATTTCCAGATAATCATGTCCAGCAGAAATAGTGTTGCAGCCAAGACTAAGGACAGGAGTTCTTGTACATATTCATTCCCAAGTTTTGTGTGGAGCAATTGTGTGAGCAGGTGTACAAAAGGCTTTCATTTCCAGCAGCCATCTCTGCTCCATGTGCTCTTCTGTTGGCACACGGTGTTCGGCAATCCCAGATCCACCCAGGTTCATGGGGTTTATAACAGCGCTTAACCAAACCATTGGTACATTCAACAATACCATTGGCTTGGGGGTAGTTTGGAGCAGGAAACACTCATCAGATTCCATCTTCCTAGGTCCTGTGTTCCCTTGTTCTAGTCCAGGCTGTTTCCAACTATCACTTTTCCACACTGGGACTCTGTTTACCTGCCAGTCATTGGCTGCCCAGTGGCCGATCCACTCAATGTCTCCTTTGAATATGGCACATGGGTCAGCGTCAACATGGCCAGTGCTGTGTTGTGCGGGTGGTGGAGCTGGTCTCCGTTCTCTGACTTGTTGTACTTCCTTTCCCTGTTTCATTTAATCTGCCTCCTGTGGCCTCTTCTCTTGCCATGGCCTTACAGTTCCATTGTGTGCCCTGTCTGTAAGATGGTGCATCAGGAAACCACAGCCCTGTGAGATTCCTGTCCTCATTCAGTGGATGTACCTCCTGAACTGGGGATATCCTGGCAGTGTCAGCTGAAATACCAATGGACAATCTGTGTCCTTTTGCAGTTTGGATACTTTCACATGACTTTCAGTGTCTGCCATAATTGCATTAATACCTTCCAGAGAAGCAATGCCATTTATGGACTGTAGATTGCTGAGCACTCCCTGCAGGCACCATTGCGCTTTTATGAACCATACCCAGGACACAGAAAGATTCCTGAACAACCACCCTATGTGTTCTCCTTATGTGTTCTGTTTGTTTCACTGTTCACACCAGGGAGACCAAGCCTTTCTCAAGGTCTGAAACTCTCATTTTGGTATCACAGGCATTGTTAGTTCCAAGATCCCGTGCTCTTTGTGGCCATTCTGCTCCCTTCTGCCACAGGTTGCAATCAGACTGCTGTTCATGGCCATGTTCCTGGAATCCCCGTTCCACATGGACAGGGTGAATCTGCTGGAATAGTCTCAGTTCTTTTATTAATAACTCCAGTGCATTTGTATGCTGTCCATTCCCAGGGTTTTTCCTTTGTGAACACATTGCATCAGGGACAGGCAATGACAGAAGTGCCAGGAAGATGTTTATACCAATGTCCTAAAGTTCCCAAAACTTCCTGTAGCCTGTAGCTCGTTTACATTAGCTATGTTCTAACCAAGCTCTGTTTTTTTCTGGAGGAAGAGAAGCAGTTCCTTTAATCTGACAGATTCCTAAGAATTTCATCTCTTATTATGGCCCTTGGCATTTTGCTTATATAAGTCCCCATCCCAGTTCAATTACTGTTTCACACTTGATTTTCATTGTGTGTGTTGCATTTTTTTTGATCATCCCCTTCTCTTAGGATATCAGCAATGTATTGATACACTGGAAGATTGGGTGGGATGGGAATTTCTGCTAAGACTTTACAAAAGCATTGTGAGGAGTAGTTGATAAATGTTTGTATTCTTGTGGGAGCCTGTTGAAAATCTATGGAGTCCCTCTGCAGGTAAAAGCAAACTGCGCTTTATCCTGTTCACAGAGGGGAGTCATGGCAAACATGTCCTGGATATCCAGGGCAGCCATGCCAGTAGGAGCAGCCCCTGTGTCAGTGTCACTGCCTGTGTAAGGCATGGAACCGTGGCAGTTCAGGGTGCACTGTTGGCATTTCACTGTCAGGAATCACCTGTACAATGCACTGCCCTGGCAGTTTCACCTCCTCAGTAATCTCAAAGGCAAAAGGGTCCTCTCTCTTAACATTCCCAGTCCAAATTTAGTGCAAGGACTAAGGAAAGATTGAAAATCCACAAAAAGCAGGGTGACCTGTGGTGTCAGGCTCAGGAGCTGGGAGCCCCTCAGTTTTGGTTATATGGTGCCTCTAATGGTGCCTCTGTGAGTGAATTCAGTCTATGACCAATAAAAATAAACAATGGGAATAAGTAAAAACAACCTTAGGAAATGCTTCTGCCTTGGGATGGGCATGTACCCTCTGCATTGAGACAGGACTAAATGGGTCTGGCAGAAATTGCGATAAAACCTCATATTCCCAGGAAGGGCAATGAGCTACCCTGCCTGGCAGAGAGTAGCACTACTGTGGCTCCCTAATGAATGAGCCAAACCTTCACATAGTGTTCCAGTTGTTCCTCCAATCATTATTGTTGAATTTCTAATAGATACAGAGCTCAGATGTCAGTAACACAAAGAAATCAGCAGATACCTTGGGAATTACAGCCAGTCAGCAAAAATTGAAATTACTGGAACTGATGGTATAATGAGGGAATGTCCCATGGCAAAAATGTCTGCCTGGCCTCCAGGAGAAAAACAATGAACTAGAGCTGAAGCTCTTCTTGAGGTCACCCAGAGAAACCTTCTAGGATTTGACTGACTGTGGGTGAGCCTGAAACTCCCGACTGGTGATCTATGGAGTTGCACTGGATTGGCAGGGATAGAAACAGAATCTGAAAGAATATGGGACAAATCAGAGTATAAAACTCATAAACCTGGGTTGCATCTGAGATTGTCTAACACCATGTGCCAACGCATATGGTGTTAGACAATCTCAGCATATGGAGCATATGGAGCAGAGATGAATACTGGAAACAAAAGCCTTTTGCACACCTGCTCACAGAAGTATTTAAAAGGTCCACACTAACCGGGGGGAATATCCTCCTGGGTTTTATCCTACTTAGCCTGTCTCAGGAAAAATGCCTCAGATTGTTAACACTGCCTTGAGTACAAGTCGTCCCTAAGAGTCTCTATGCTTGGGAAGCTGGAGATTGCTCCAGGAAAATACACCGAATCACTGCTCAGTGGAACTTACCCTCTTTTAAATCAACACCTCCAGTTGCATTTTCAACTGAAATTTTTTCCTTTCTTTGCTTTCTCACATAACTCAGCCTCCAGTCAAACGATCTCCTCACATCTGTATCATTGGTCCCTACTTAATCAAAAACAGAGGTCAACAACAAACGTTGTTTAACCTGGAGACATGGTCTTTTGAAATAAGTTTAATTCTTGATGCAGAATAACATTTCTACAATCCAACCAGTTATCCACCATTCCTGAAAAACCTCTGAAGCAGGATGAACAGCATGGTTGCATGTTTCACGGTTTCATAAACATACTCTCTTTCCCCAAGGATGAGCAAAAAGAGATGTGAAATCCTGGGAACCAGTTTGGGAGTTCTGAAAGGCATCGACTCTGAGGTGTTAATGAACAAACTGGGCAGGACAACTTGCGACCTGAGCAAACCGAAACATGCTCAATGATCTTCCCTTTTGGTTCTGGGAACTAATCAATGGCATCTACTAATCTGGGAATAATAAATGGATCTATTACCTCAGTGAAAGCGAATTAATGAAAGGGACCAGTTGATCACAGATGCACGTGGTGAAGTCCAAACACATGTTTGTTTAGCTCTTGGCTGTATCCAAGCCCAACTGTGGCGGCATTCAATGACAGCCACAATCGTGACGGAAGGTGAAGAGGGTAACTTAGCCATTGAAATTTGAAAGGTAACTTGGGATCACTTAAGTGAACTTGAGAAGAAACTGCAATCCTAGTAACTTAGTCCTTTTTCCCTATGAATCTATCAGCAGCCCTGATATTCAAACCACAATAAGCCCAGACACAATTTTTATTTTAATGACACACAATGGTTTGGCAGATGACATACAGCCAAGCATTGCTTCAGGGTTAAACCACAAAAGAACTCTACTCCATCCTCTGGAGCACAGAGTGAGGGCCGGATGAAATGGAAATCAGTGGCAAAGAATTGATGTCGCTGTGTGAATTGTGCAAAAACACCAAGGGTTCATTGGTGAAAGTAACACCATCAAAGCTCAAGAGATGTGTCTTGGCACGGAACAAGATTTCTGTCATTTTGGGATAGATCTTAATGAAAATTACAAGGAACTAATTATATTATTATTATATGTATTGTTAGAGAATATGCTTATATGAGAACTCCTTGTGCCTCCACACATGCAACTAACACTTCTGTAAAACAAGGAATCCCTCTAAGTGTTATGTTTGTAACTTGGTTGACATTATGGGATGTGATTTCAATTATTCAACTCCCATTATATATTAACAATCACTGCAATCTAATGATCTGTGATTCAGCCTTCTATTTATAGGACCCACACTTGGTAAAAAACAGCTACACCATAAAGACCTGAAATGTTTTCTGAAACAAGCCCAAGAAAATGGGAGAAAGACTTGAATTATTAGATAGGGTTGTGGAAGAAATGCATTATGTGAGTGATCTGCACTGCCACAAGGATAAGGGAATGTTTCTGTCCTCAGCTTTCCACACTCATCAGGGGATGGGATGAAGCCCTGGCAGGACTCGAGCAAGGTGCAGTGTCATGAACTGAGGGCCTCCTCTTGAAAGGAGAAGGAGCTGCTCCTGCCATGGAACAAGATGAGCTCCAGACATTTTTCCTGAGAGGCCCAAACCACCCTTCTTTGAGTGCATTGTATTGGGTCTGACAGAGGTAAAGCTCGAGCCTTTCCAGTGCTGTGCTTTGCATGAGTGGCTGGACAGGGGCTGAGAACAGAGCAGTGTTTTGGCAATTGCCAAGCAGTGCTGTCCCTCTGACACTCCTTCCCCCTCAGAGGGATGGCAGTGGCCAAGATCCTGGGAGGGGACATGACCAGGCCAGCTGACCCAAAACAACCAAAGGGATATTCCACACCATATGACGTCAGCTCAGATATGTCAGCGAGGAGAGAGAGGAGGAAGGGGGGGCATTCACGAGTTTTCAATGTTTGCCTTCCGGAGCCAGCACTACGATGTGCTGAAGCCCTGCTTCCCGGGAAGTGCCTGAACAACGCTGCTAATGGGAAGTAGAGATTGATTTCTTTTTTGTCCCTTCTTTTGTGCACGCAAATCTTTGCCTATTTTTGCATCTTTGTTGTAATAAAATTCCTTTATCTCACCCTGTTGGCTGTTCGCCATCTTACATGTGTTCTCCTCCAACCCGCGCTCTGAGGGGCTTGGGTGTGTTTTCCAGAGTTGTGCTCAGGCTCTGAGTACTTACCCCGTCATTTGCCCTATGCTTACCTTTGTAGCACTGAAGTCTTTTGTAACCTGTTGGAAAAGAAAAGGACAGTGACTGGTTTTGTCAAAGTTTGCTGGGGGGATCCAAACAGAGGTCTCCAACTATGGAAAGATAACTGGGAGGTAAATCAGATAAAACTGGGATATGCACATTCCAACAGCACAGAAATTACAGGGTAACATAGAGCTGCTGCTCCCAGGATTGACTGTGCCCAGCTTGCCCCAAACCTATTCCCCAGTGACCCACACACACACACACAACACTCACACACACACACACCACACAGATCCTGTAACTCAGCACAGGCTGAGGGAATGAAACAGAAGGTGGAGCTGAGTGGAGACACCATGGGCAGGCTCTGCTGTGATCCCTGCAGGGCGGGGAACTCGATGGTGCCTTGCAGCTGATAAAGCTCAGAGCAGCTCCCAGCCAAGGGGAGAGGAGAAGTCTTGTGCTAACCAGCACTGAGGTGAAATTGCTTTTCTCAGATGAACTGGGTTCATTATCACCTCACTGTAATACTAACACACCCCTCCATCCCAGATTTACCCACCTACAATGTACGACCACACTCGCTGAACATGTGCTCTGTGTTTTTGACCTATGTCTCTCAAAGAAAAGTGAGAGGATTGTACACCAAACAATAACAAATGGATATATGACTGGAGTCACTGCTAGCTCCACCTAAAAGTTATAAGAAGAGTATAAAAACAAGTTAGGATATGGGAAAAATTCATGGAAGACTTCAGAGTAACTTCTGGGACCAGTTTCATAGGCTGAGCCTCTCTCTCCTCTATAGGGACATTGATTGTGTAAGACCTTACCTGTGTGCATTGAATGATTTCTCCTTGACCTTCCTCTGGTATTGCTATGAATATGTTTTTTGCAGTCAGTCACTGTCATTGACAGTCCCCTCAAACCTTAACCTGTCAAATGTAATTATCTGGGTATATAGACATTAATAAATTATGTACTCTAAGAATTGTCAGTGTCAGTCCCTACACAAGCACTGGCAGTCGCTGGCAGTGGGGATCATAATGGGAATAAATTGTAGAGACCCAGGAGAGTCTCCTCATATTTTGGGATGTGTGCCATGAAAAACTCAGTCAAACCGCCCTCCAGTCAGGGATGGTTCCAATTGACTCCACATGAAAGGTCAGGACACCACTGGTCCTGGCATTGGGGCATGACAGACCAAGGAATCCCAAAAGGATTGGGAAAAATCTCCCTTTACATGTGACACCCAGCTCTGTGCCCTTGGTGACACTGTTGCCTCCACTGTTGCTCCCCCATTGCCCACCACAACACACACACACACACACTGTTCTTTAACCATTCTCTCTTTCCTTCTCTCTCTTCTCATCTCTTCTCTTCTCTTCTTCTTTCTCTTCTTCTCTTCTCTTCTCCTCTTCTCTTTCTCTTCTCTCTTCCTTCTTTCTCTTCTCTTCCTCTTCTCTTTCTCTTTCTCTTCTCTCTTTCTTTCTCTTTTTCTCTTCCGTCCCTCTTCTTCCTTTCTTTCCTTTTCTCTTCTTCTCTCTTCTCTTTCCTCTTTCTCTCCCTCCCTCCTCCTCCCTATCTCCCCTCCTCTCTTCTTTTCTTTCTTCTTCTCTCTATTCTCTACTCTCTATCAATCTCAATCTCATGCTCATCTCATCCACTCATCTCATCTCATCTCATCTCATCATTCATCTTACCTACATTTCTTCATCGAGTCTAACAGAGAAACAAATATATATGCCAACATTGAACATGTTATTTCCCAGATGTGGGCACGACTGGATTCCACTTGCTCTGAGGTCCTTAAAGGGATCTACAAAGCTGCTCGTGAAAGATAGCTCGGCTCTCCTTTCTTTCCAGATGGCAAAGAGATGCCCAGATAATGGCCAGCCCAGGGACTGAAAAGGAATCTGGCTTCACCAGAGAAGGCTTCCTGAGCCCAGGTACTTTGCTGCACCCCCATTTCCCCTGGAGACACTTGTCAGGACTCGATCGGCCACTCCTGAGCCATGGAAGGGAGCACGAGCTTGCCCAAGCTCTGAAACCTTATGCAAACAGGATGTGCAGAATGAGGAATGGGCAGCTCCTTTATATAATAAATATTCCCTGGGTGTTTCTGGAAAAGGCATGGCTGCACCACGGGGCTTTGGGACGAGCCATACCAGCCTTCCCCCAGGGAAAAGCCAGTGTCCCTGCAAGCAGGACACCCCAAAGCACAGCTGCAGGGAAAGAGGCTTGGCCTGACATGTCAGGGAGGGTGGGATGGAGCCTGGACACAGTCCAGCCTGTCCCTGGTCCCCCTAGCACACCGGCCTGGCTCCGTCCTCTGGGCACTCTCTGTCCAGTCCCCTGTGCATGGGCCATCTGCATGGGGGGGACCAACATGCCTGGCGAAACAAAAACACTCCGCTGAGCCTTTGCCCAGGGCAACCCGGGGTGCGAAAGAAATTCCAGGAATGGAACAGCGCCAAATGCCACCAGAGAGCCTCTGCCAATGTCACCAAAATGGCCTGCTCAGGTGGGCTCTGTCAGTGCCCAGAGGTGTCTCCCACAGCCCCATCTGCCATGGCTTCATCAGCTCAGCTCTTTCCTTCCCTTGTGTGATCAATGGGTGGTGCTTCCCGGGCATTTGTCTGCCCTTGGGGGACCTGTCCTGGTCCAGATGAAGCTCCATGCACAGGTGTCAGAAGATGTGAGTGCTGTGAGCTCAGGAGAGCTCTTAGGGAAGGCTCAGTCCTGTCTTGCTGTGAGTAAGCATTTCCTGGGGCTGGTTTGGGCCCTTGGCCATGACCATCTGCCACAGCTTCCCCAGGCTCAGCAGGGTCCTGCTCCAGCTCCCATCCAGGGAGGAAAATAAACCCACAAAGGCATCCTAGAAAGGGCTGAGCAGGGCTGTGCCCTCTGACACCACAGAGCTGGAACCCCTGGCACTGGACCAGGGAAACAGGGCCTGTCCCCAGCCATGGCTGCAGAGGCAGAGATCTCTGCAGAGGCCCTTGCCAGGGTGGGAGGCTCCATCGACACTTCTGGGAAAAAAGGTCCAGCTCTGATGGATGAGCTCCACTGCAAGCTGGGCGAGGATGAGACCAATGGAGGCAGAGGAAGGGACCCTTCTAATTCACCCCAGGAAACATCCCCCAATGCCATCCTCCTTCCTGCTCTTTCCTCTGGGTGCCATGATCCACCCCAACTCTCAGATGCATGCAGAGGCATCTCACTTCTGCCTCTGGCTGACAAATGAGACATGGGAAATTTCTACCTGCAGGAGAGCTCAGGGTGAGGAAGCTCTGCTGCTTCTGTGGGCCAGGGAAAGCCTTCACTGGGTATTTCATCCAGCTTGTCAGATCAGTCTCACAAGGGGCTCAGAAATGATCCCTTACAGTAAAACAGTGAAATCAAACCCCAGAAGGGACCTGTAAAACCCTCAGCAACTTCACCTGAGCCATTTGTTCACAGCCTTCCTCTACCAGGCAGCAGGAACACCCTCTGCCAGAGCAGGTTCTGCAGAGAACTTTGTCACAGGGATTGACCTCCCATGGCCCTGCTCCCAAAAACATGAGGGCCTGATAGCCAAGAGCTCTTACCTTTAAATGCCAGAACAGCACCAGCAGCCAGTGTGAGAAGGAGTAAAGTGAGTAGCGTCCACAAGAAAGGGAGGCATAGAGATACATGTCGACAAACAGCATCTTTGAAAAGAAAACAGATGTTTTTGAGTGTCATGTGGCAATATTCAACATTTCCCCCAAATTTCAGTACCCACTCAAAGACTTCCTGTGGAGATGATTGGAGAACTAGTCCCAGTCCCAAGATGAGTTTTTGGGGGGGCCCCCCCCCAATGGCCCCCCCCTTGATTCCTGGGGCATTATGCACAGCATGGGGAGCAAGAGGGACCCTGCTCATTTTTCACTGCATCCTGTCCTGCCCGCTGTGCCCTGTGGTGCTCTGGGATGGGTCTGGCTGGACTGGAGAGCTGTCACCTTCTCTGGCACTGGAACAATGAGCCTCCAGCAAAGACTGCTCAGGATGATGGCACTCACCTGAGACAAGCACAGTAGTTTTCTTCTCCACCTGCACCAGGGGGTTCAGGATTTCACAGGTGACTTTTCCCCCTTGCTCTCCTGTAACTGTGACTCGACTCCACACACTGAAGAGTTTCCTGCTGTCCTGGTGTATTTCAGTGTCTGCAAAGAGCCCCTGGCCATACTCAGTAACCCACTGGACAGTAGGTTCAGGGAACCATCCATGTGATCTGCAGCCAAGCTCGAGCCCTCGCCCTTTTGGGCCCAGAATTTCAATGAACACTTCTCCGGTACCTGAAAGGCAAGAGAGTTTGTTAGTGGGAGAAGTTTCCATGAAAGCAGCTCTTCCTTGGATTCACAGCTCCTGCTTAACCCAGAGTTTCCTGCCAGGTTCTGACAGTCTTCCACACAACCTCCAACACAATGGCCTTTCTGTCATCCCACGCTTTATCTGCCATAAATGCCAAATCTCCTTTGGCTGAGAAAGAGCTCCCGTGTGGGATGGGTTTGCCTCTCAGCTCTCCACTATTTCATGGAGCCGGCAGGGAGAAGGTGTGTGGTTTATATCCCTGTTTCAGTAAAACTCTCTAGGAGCCTGGAAGTGTTCAAGGCCAGCTTGGACAGGGCTTTGAGCAACCTGGTCTAGTGGATGGATCCCTGTCCATGCAGGGAGGGCTGGAACCAGGTGATCTTTGAGGTCTGTTCCAGCCCAAACCCATTCTATGATTCCATCATTCTGTCACTTTCTGCTGTTTTTAATCAATGAATTCAGGCTCACCAGCTCCTCCTGACATTATCAATACCCACACACAAATGGTGCTGACTGTCCAGCTGAGGGGAACTGGCAGCCCAGGACATCTCCTTAGCCCAGCTGAGAAGTCACAAGAGGGAGGGCCCCCATTCCCGTCAGTCCCACAGCCAGGGATGCTGAGCACTTGGCTGTCTCTCAGCTGGGCTCACAGCTCCCCAGCAGGGATTATTGCAGCTCACCAGCCCCATGTGGGTCAGAACGGGGCTCAGGCTGGGCATGGAGCTTGCAGAGCAGCTCTTGGCACAGGAACTCCCCCCAGGCTCTTTGCAGCTTTTCCAAGCTGTTCCTGCCTGCTGCATTTCACCAGTCTATGCACCTGCCTTCGAATGTGCAGTCCAGGCTCTGGGTCTCCTATAACTTTTGGGTTTAGAGCTCCTTCCTGGCCTAAAACAACAAGGGCTGCCATGGCCCTGTGGGGGCTGCTGAGATCACAGTTCCTGGGTTCCCTCCTGGCTGGTGGCATATGGGTTGGGTTTCCTTAGCTCTTTACAGACCTCTCAGTGATTTAGAAATTAAGTGTGACATGGATCAAAAGGCAGGTGCCATGTGCCTCATGGGCTGCTGGGAGTGGGGAGGTGACGCGTTGGGTCCTATGAGGGGGCATCAGCTGGGGGACAGTGACCTTTGGGAGAGCTCCTTTCCCTCTCTAGGCGCTTTCCCCCTTCCCCACCCAGCCCAGGGAGTCTCCCACCTGCAATGCTGAGCTTGGTAGCTGTATCAGCACTCCAGTCCCTGGATATCACAGTGCAACTGTAAATTCCTTCATCTGCTGGCTGGACATTCTTCAGTGTCAGGGACACGTTCCCAGTGGCAAATCCATCTCCTGGCATTGATGTCCTCCCACAATATTTCTGTCCTGATTCTCCCCCAAGCTGTCCCATATAGGTATAGATGTTCTCTGTGTGCCCATCTGTGATTTTCCCCCACTGCACTTGAGGATTTTCCAGTGGCTTTGTAGAGGAGATGGTGCAAGGGAGGATTGTATCCCGGCCAACAATTCCAAGTACATTCTGGAGAGGGGTGGGCTTGAAATGTTCTGTGGAAACCAAAGGTGAGTGAGCATCTGGTCGAAATCAATCAGGAAATATACTGGTGTGAAGGGCACAGAGGACTGGGAGAAATAATGGGGAAAATTTAAAAGTTGTAAATATTCACTAATGTCATTTGACCATTCTGTTCATATATTTTAAGGTCATGAGACATTGGAGAAAATAGTGAAACAACAGGAACAGATAAAAGCCAAAGCGATTTTTAGGGGGATTTGTCAGTTTTGTAGAAAAATCCTAGAATGCATAATTTATGGTTTGATGTAAACTCTAACACCACTTTCTCAGTTTTTATAAAAGAGAAGTTGATTTTGCTTTGAGGCATTCACTCTTCCACTTCCAATTTTTCTTCTTTTCTCTGAGGCAAAACAGTAACTTGTAAAAATTGAAAGCCTAGAATATTAGAGGAAAGGGAGAAGCCAGGATGGTACAAGTTGTACAGGATGTGTTTACTTCAAAGAAAAATGAAAAACAAAAAGCATAAAACCATGTGCAGAGCCATTTCATGCAGCTTCCCAGCCGGCCTGTCTCCTTTGCAGCCCTGTGCCACCAGCAGTGGGGCAGCTGTGCCAGTGCCAAGTGCCCGTGCAGGCAGGGAAACGCTCCTGGCACTGGGGCAGGGCTGGACAGACAGAGCTGCCTTGGCTTGGGGCTCCCCTGGCTCCACCAAGCCAGAGAAACTGAGGCTGCAATGGGCTGGATTCCCCAAGAGCACAGGGGCAGGGCAGCTCTGGCTCCTGTGGAGTTCACATCGGGGCTGCTCAGGACACCATGGCCCTGAGCTTCAGCACTTGTGATCATCTGCAAACTGGAATGCCCAGAAAGGAGCAGAACAGCTCGTGGAAGCGTTACCTGAGAGAGGGATGGCCAGAAGCAGTGCCAGAGCCAACACGAGCCATCTCCTCTGCTCCATCGCTGCACTCCCAGGGTGGGACAATTCCACAGCTGACCTGGAACAGGCACAGAAGGGAAGTGAGCAAAGAAGGGAAATCCTGGCCCAAACCCCTCTGATCTCTCTTTCCTGGCACTTGCCACCCGCTGTGACTTCTGCAGGTGCCAAGTGCTCAAACAGCTGACTTCAGACATCAAGAAAACTTGAGCCTTTCCAGAGATCTCGATTACCCCTGCAGATACTGGGAACTTCTCTCCATCCAGTGTGCTCCCTGGAAGGTATGACAGGGGATGCAAGAGAGGAAAACTCAACCAAGCCCCCAGTGCCTGCTGTGGAATTTGATGTGTCTTGGGTTGAATATTTTGATGCAGTTGTCTGTATTCCTTCTGCCGTTGTCACATATGCCCAAAAATGTTTATCTCTTTAAATACAACCCGGAAGGAAGAAGCAGGGTCTAGGGTCCTCGGCGTTGCCTTCCTCTGTGAGCCCGGTCCACCCGAAATCCGGACGGGATGGGCGTGAGGCCCCTCCCTCCGCGGGACCGCTGGAGGAGCAGCAGGAGACCAGAGGGATGTTAGAAGAAAACCGCGAGCACAAACTCGAGCTAGCAGAAACTGCGACAATGTAACTCTGTTCCACGTAGCAAAGACGAGAAAGCCGAGAGCCAGCGAGAAGCGCAGCTCGAGCACACAGACCACCGCGCCAGCCTGGCGTTAAAAAACTGTCCTCTGTGGCTTCCCAGC
>VKON01002498.1:974-34074 GCA_009741485.1 Malurus cyaneus samueli
TCCAGCAGTAGTATACTAGAGCAGTACTATTGTTAGGAAATTATCAACAAGACCAGAGGTTTATGTCCAAAAAGGAGACAGAGGAGTCCCGCAACTTTATTCATTATAAGGGAAGGTCATGGGCATTCCCATGGCGGTCTCTCAAATTATAGAGGATGCAGCCTCCTTTTATCCCAATTCCCGGCCGCAGTTCCTCTTTCTTTCCCCATTGGCTGAGGTACTTGAAAGTTACAGGCTCCCCAAAACGCCTGATGGAAACCCCCCTTCTATCATAATTTGCCCCCCCCCCCCCCTCAGTTTACATCTCTGTGTCTCTGCTCTGGTAGTTTATTTACATAGTCATAGATAAGTCAATCAGTGGAATTCTCTGAAATCCTTCCCATTGTTTCTTTTTTTATCTCCCAGTATCAGCCTTAAGCCTTATCTCACCCCAGAGCCCAGAGTCAGAGTTTGTTTAAAGACATTTCCTTTCAATCCCTCTCTTTTTATTTTATCAATTATTGTCTTTACAACCTTTAGTTATTCAATTGACTTGATTTTCTTCTCCTGGTCCTTTTTTTGTTTTTGTGATTGTTTTGTAGTACATGATTCTCTGACCTTTTGTAGCCATTTCTGGATCATGGCATGCCACCACTTGCATCCCTTGATCACTGATGGAATGAGCTGCACCAGGCAAGGGATCATGCTGGTAAAAAGATCAGAGTTGCTATAGCACAAAGGAGGAAAAAAAGTATTTGTTTAACCACAGTCTACCAGGTAAACATTGAAACATGTCCCATTCCCATCCTTTCCCACGTTGGACGGGTACATGAGCTAACTTTATATTCCCTTTGTTATTTGTTTTACCACTTTTCCATTGTCATCTATTTGTAACAGAATTGAGTCATTTATTTTCCACATACTCCCCCTTCTTCTGTAATAATAATCCATAGTACCATTCGATGTTGAAATACTGCACTTCTCATCTGAGTTAATTGGTCCGCAAAATTCAAGGGCTGTAGCTGTCTGGTTGATTATTCGAAGACAGTTTGAACCTAATTATCCGATTAAATTATAATGGGTTCTCTGGCACCTGATATTAATTCATTAGGATTCCAGTGGCTGGTCCATAGTGTTGTATGATTCTCTCGGTGCATCATTCTTTTCCATTTCTGGGTGCTCCCCAGTCAAGGATGTATCAACTGACCTCTTTTCTCTAGCTAGATCATCATACCTTGATTCCTAACTGATTCCCTGAACTTGTGGTAACAAAAGAACAATGGTCTAATATTCCTACATAACATATTCCTGACCAGTTTGGGGTAACCTGCGATAAGAATATTGGCCACAAATCAGTCATGCCCTTTCAAAGCCCAGGTTCCATTAGCAAAGGGGCCTTTCCAGTTTCATTCAATTGGTGGATCAAATACAACTATTTCCTGGGCCTAAGGTCCCCCAATAATAGTTGCCCCACCATAAGATCACAATATTACCTTCCAAGCTCCTACATGAAGTTTCCACTGGCAATTACATCCTAGATCTGTTTTGTTAGATCTGGACCAGAACCTACTAAAAAGGGTTCTGGTTCATTGGTGTTGCCACTTCTAGTGATAGTCACGGACAATATGTGTCCTACTTGTGAATTATCTCGGGGGCAGGTTAAAAATAAATGGTCAAAGAACCTGTCCTCCCCACTGCTTTACAGCCTTCAAAATCTCTCTGATAATTATGATAGGACACCTTACCCAGCTACCATTAGTGAGCTTAACATTGTTTGATTCATCTGCCTGATATCGGAGCATTGTAAGGAGGACAGTTGGGGGCCAACAACCTAAACCCAAAGATAAGTCCAGTCACAAACACCTTTTCCCACATATACACCCCTGTTTATTTAGACAAATGCCTTTTTCAGAGGAATGAAGTCGCCACGGGCTTCCTCCTTGTCCCAAAACCCTGTCTCATTATGGACTTCACTTAGGGTGCTAACCACCATTTAGGTTCGACTGGGCTGGCCACCCATGGCCAGTTTTCAGATCCTCCTGGTCTCCACAGACCCAAAAATTGCTGAGGTTAAAGGTTTTTGCTACTTCTTCTCCTAGGGTTAAAAAATGATTCTCCCACCTCTGGCCTAAACCTAAGTGATAATATAAAGGTTAAATTACTAAGAAAAACATCTAATTGTGAATCTATCACTTAACCTATTCTCACTTTTACTTCTGCACCACCTGTGGGCGGCAATGCACAAACCACTTAACCTAAAACAAAGACAGCAAGGATTAACCCCTGATGTCTGGAGACCCACAAGGAGGGATGCCCAACAGACTATTCCAGCAGTCTGTAGGTAGGCACAGGGCTTCCCCGATGTCACACCTGCCTGCTGGCTCCAGTCCGCTCCTGCAGAGTGTCAGTTGTGGCCTCCCATCCTTCTCCTCCAGCTGAAGATGTCCAAATCTCTGGGGCTTTAGGGACCTTGACCTGAGGTTGATGGGTCCACACGTGTTCAGTTGTCTTGATGGCTGTTTCCTTGGTCAGTAACACTTGGAAAGGTCCACGCCACTTCACTACCCGTGGTGCTTCTTTCCACTCTTTAACCAGGCCCTAGTGTCCTGGTTGGATGTGAACAGCCAAAGTCCAAAGGCAGGCTCTGTGCCAGCTGAGTTTCCTGTCGAAGAGATTTCAGAAGAAACAGTATCCTGGCCACATATTGTCTTAAATATACATCACTGTTCCTCCATTAGGCTGACAATTACAAGTGTAAAAAAAAAAAATCCAAACATCCTGAATATCTTTAAAACCAATCCTGTAGTTGCTGAAGCAGTTGGAAATGCTTCTGGCCTCCCTGTCAGCTGACATACTATTACCAGAAGATATTTTAACCTTGCCACTTGGGGCATTTCAGTAAAATCATCTGGCATTTTTGGAAGGGACTGTAGCCCAAGGTTCCCTCCCCTGGCAATTTTCTTGCAACCCGTCATTGGTTAGCACAAATCAAACAACCCTCAACAGCTCATTTTGCCAGAGTAAAAACCCGAGCAACATATTATTTGAGGAAGGCTTCTGCCAAACTTGAGAGCCCCAATGACTCCTTCGTGGAGCTGCTTTAATATTTGTAAGGTCAGAGCTTTTGGTATCCACTGTTTGCCGTTTCTTGTGTAGAGATGTTTTGGCAAGCAGTGGCACTTTCTGACCCTCTTTGTCAGCCAGGTCGGTTACCTAGTGCTTCTCTGAGGCACACCGCCTGCTGTGCCCCTTAATGTGTATCTTGTACTCTTTTTGGTAAATTCACCACCTCCAATAGTGAGAAATTAAGCTCTCAGAGCTAAATTTTCCTAGCAGGTTAATAAACCTTACCCCTAATTTCCCAAATGCATGTATCACCCATATGCATATTAGAATCAGGAAAAAATATTATCTTTTCTGATGTACTAATTCACAGACTCTTACAAGCGCATACAGCTCTGCTGTCTGAGCTGACCATTTGGACAGACAACCTCCCCCCTTCCTTTAATTCCCTTCCATTGATGATAGCATTCCTGTAAATCGCTTCCTTCTGTCACCCTCGAAGGACCCATCAATAACACATTCTCTCCTCAGCCAGGGAGAGTCCATAAGTCTTCCCTAGCCCGGGTCTGGAGATCTATCACACTTGAATGCATCATGGTTCCTACCGTGGCCCCCCTCTCCAGGCCATCAGCAGGGAGGCCGGGTTAAACCCTCCCCCACTTTTCAATTTTAAGTCCTCCTGCTCCATTAAACAAGTTTCATATTGTAGTAACCGAGCACTGGTCATCCACTTAGTGGCCCTTTCAGTTAACAAAGCTTTAACTTGATGTTAACTTTTACAATCAGATACCCTCCCGCTGTCAGCTTTTGGGCCTCAGTCACCATCAAAGCCGTGGCTGCACAACTCTGCAGACAGTGTGGCCACCTTCTCGCCACTGGGTCTAGCAGTTTAGAAAAATAAGCAACAGGTCGCTGCGTACCCCCATGCTCTTGTACCAGAATTCCTCTAGCATGGCCCTGTTTAACATCCACATACAGCTCAAACTCCTTTTCTGAGTTTGGAAGAGCTAAGACAGGGGCATTAAACAATTTGTCTCTTAATTTTCTAAAGCTTTGCTCCGCTTCTGGTGTCCATACTACAACATCAGGACTGTCTTGTATTAAAAAGTCATATAAGGGCCTAGCTACAACAGAAAAATCCTCAATCCATGCTTGGCAGTACCCCACCAACCCTAAAAACTGCCGTAACTCCTTTTTCTGGAGGGTATGGTACTTGTAAATTCCTGTTATTCTTTCTGGATCAATTACACCGTAAACCTTCAGTCAAAATGTGTCCCAAATATTTGACCTTTTTTTTCTACCACTTGTGCCTTCTTTTCAGACACTCTAAGCCCCTTTTTAGCAAGAAAATTAAGCAATATCACAGTCGCTTCTCCAACTACCCTTCTGCTTTTGCGGCTCGAGCGGCTCCTTCTCGCGTCCGTGTGGATACACCCAACGTGTTGGAGCGGGGAGAGGGATGAACCCTAACAGTTACTCCTCCCCGCTGTGGAAAGCCCTCCACCTTGCAAGCAGGAGGGCTCCTGTATTTGCAAGCAGGCACAGCCCCTGTATATATCAGCGGGGCACCCCTGTATTTGCAACAGGCACAGCCCGGGTCGAGACACACACATCGTCCACACCTTTCCCTTAGTAGTGTTCAATTTGCATTTCCAGACCTCGCTCCTGGCCGCTTGGAAGCGGCCCCTGGGCAGCCCACACACACACACATAAAGAATCTCCAAAACAGGTACTCAGTAAGCACACACTAGAATAACAGATACACCAAAGTTATGTTTCACACACTCTTTTTAGCAAATGACTTCTATTTCATGGCGTCCTTGCCCTGTATTTTCCGGGGGAAACATAAATTACACACACACACACACACAGGTAATTGCGTTCACTCACACAAAAATTACTAGAAAATTTCAAAAGCACTTGAGCAAACCCTGCTCAAAAACATGCACAGCACACCATGCAGGACTAAACTGCTGTTTTCCTTTAGTTGGAGCTTAAATCCAACGCTTTCACGCAACAGCAAAAAGGCCACTTTAACTCTACAAACACCAGAGGGAGATTGAACCCCTCAAAAACCACAGATAGAACTCAAAATCCTCAAAACAACAGAGGGACTCCGACACCCTCCAAAGACTTGAACCCCCAAAAACATCTCATGTTGCACTCTGTATATTTTCACAATATTAATTTGGATTCCTACTTTAGCCATCAATCCCTTCCAGTAAGTTACAATTCACATTAGATTTCATGCATATCAAACTATCCCCTACATATACTAATAGTGGTTGGATAAAGCACACCCTTTTCCACTCACCCCTTGAATAATCAACGAACTTTTTGACAATTTTCTCCCCCTTAGGGATTAAAATTCAAAGCGATCGAGAGGACTCCATGTCTACCAGGAAACTACCTCCTCCCGATCCAGACCAATTTTAAAAATTATCAAGATTCCTGGTGTGGTGGGTCCCTCGTATAATGGGATCCCCTGACTCGGCTAACATTCCATCTCCATATCCCTGGATTTCCTCCTCTTGAGATCCAGCTGTTTCTGTTGAACATTGCTGCATACAGTGTCCCTCCCCACAGAGAGCTGATTCCTTCCTAGCCACATTATAGGGTTTGCTCTCCCCTGGGGAGGAGGAATGCCTTTACCACATCCTTGTGGCCGACCCGTCCCCCCTCTCTCAGTGCCCCTTTCTGTGGTTGTAATAACTCTGTCCATCACCTTTTCCTTACCCCTTCTCCGACAGATCAAAATCACTCGTTTATCCAGTGACTCAAACAATCCTTAAAAGAAAATCCTGCTTTTCCATGCACAATTTGCATTTCTCAGATATTCCTTTCGCAGTGTCCAAACACAGAACACAGCCTCGCCGGCGTTCCCAGGAGACACTGCCAGCACCACCACAGGCGGCCGGAGTGTCCTGCAGCCTCATGGGACTGAGGCCGCTGCTGCCCCTGCCCGGGGCGGATCGTGAGAGTCAGGGACTGCCCGGCACTGAGCCCGCAGCTGACCCACAGTCCTAGCCCGGCCCGGTGCCTCCCCACAAGACCCCAGCCCGTGCTCTCAGTCCGGCACTTCCACGCCCGTCTGCCGCCCTTGCCTTAACCATGCTCTGTACTCCTCTTATTGCCCCCCTGAGCATGGATTGTCGAGACCCCTTCTCGACTTCCCCTATTGCCCCCCTGGGCATCCAATGTCCTTGGGAGAATGTGCAAACCAACTCGATATTCTCCCAGAGGACTCTTCAGAGATATTTTGGGATCGTCATCCCTTTTGCCAGGCCCCCTTCCCAGATTTACCTTTGCAACCCTCTATGGGTGCCCTCCCAGTTTACCTTTGAACCTCCTTGGTGCCCTCCCGGTTTACCTGTGCACCCTCTTGGGTGCCCCCCAGGTTTCCCCGTGCTCACCCTCCATGGGTGTCCTCCCAGGTTACTTTGCAACCCTCCTGGGGTGCCCTCCCAGGTTTACCTGTGCAACACTCCTTGGTGCCTCCCAGGTTTCCCGTGCTCCTCCCATGTGCCCTCCTAGGTTTACCTTTGCAACCCCTCCTTGGGTCCTCCCAGGTAACTGTCGCTACCCTCTGGGTGCCCTCCCAGGTTTACCTGTGCAACCCTCCTTGGGTGCCCTCCCAGGTTAACCTGTGCTACCCTCCTTGGGTGCCCTCCAGGTTTACCTGTGCAACCCTCCATGGTGCCCTCCAGGTTACCTGTGCTACCTCCTTGGGTTGCACCCTCCCAGGTTTACTCTGTTGAACCCTCCTGGGTGCCTCCCAGTTTGCCTTTGCAACCTCCTGCTGCCTCCAGCTACTCCCCAAAGTTCTTCTTTACCACCCGTTGAGATTTTCAGTTCTCCTTCCTGCAGACTCTTCACGACCCCCCTGTCCGCCACTCGTCTGTCTCCTGACAGTCTCGGAACCCAATCAATCGCCCAGTGCGGCCACACCAAGGGAGCTGATCACCAAAACTGGGTGAGGCACGCCTTCAGCTCCACTTGCTGCCCGCCACGCCCAGACGGTGGAAGACTCTCGGATGACGCCCCATTTGCTAGGAAAATTAATCCACAGCACCAGAGGTTATGTCAAAAAGGAGACAGAGGAGGTCCGCAACTTTTCATGGAATAAAGGAGAGTCATGTGGCATTTCCCATGGGGTCTCTCCAAATTCATAGAGGACGCAGCCTCCTTTTATCCCAATTCCGGCCGCAGTTCCCTTTCTTTCCCCATTGCTGAGGTACTTGAAAGTACAGGCTCCCAAAAACGCCTGATGAAACCCCCTTCTATCATACATTGCCCCCCCCCCCCCCCCCCCTTCAGTTTACATCTCTGTGTCTCTGCTCTGTTATTTATTACATAGTCAAAGTAAGTCAATCAGTGGAATTCCTATGGATATCCTTCTCCATTGTTTCTTTTTTTCTCCCAGTATCAGCCCTTAAGCCTTATCTCACAGAGCCAGAGTCAGAGTCTTGTTTGTAAAGACATTTCCTTCTCCTTTCACTATTAACTCCTTCGTCCCCTGTTATCAATACCCCTTTTCTATAAGGTTAGTAAATTCTTTTACTAATACACAGATTCTTCCTCTAAAAGGCTTCTACGATAAGTGTCCCTTAATGTTTTGCCAGTGCTCAGAAAAGTGAGGCTCAGTAAAGACCCCAAAACTAATCAAAGTTGAAAGGTAGGTATGTTTATTTGCAGCACTGGCTACAGAGAAGTCACCCTCTAAGGAGACGTAGGCCTCTGCAGTAGAACTTTCCGGTTTATATGGAGTTACTGGATACATATGCATTGGATTTTGCAATATGCCTATAACATTATCACCTGTCCCCTCTTCCTATGCTAATGAGTCTGCATGTGTTTATGCATGCATCTCGCCCCCTGGCGGTGGTCTTCAGGTAGTCTTTTGATGAAGTAAGAAGTCTACCTCAGGGCGGGACCTTCTGACCTTTGGTCTTGTTTGTGGCTTCCTGGGTCCTTGGTATCAGTCCAAACTTCTGGGCTGGTTTTTAAAGTTTGAGGTCCAAAGAATGCACTTGGTTCTGCATGTCTTCCTTCCTACAATATCTTATCGATATGATTAATGACATCTTTATTAAACTTGGGTTTCCCTAAGCAAGACAATGTACATTGAGTTCCAGCAGAGTTAGCTAACATAAACAGTTACTATTAACTCCTTAGTCCCCTGTACCATAAAGTAATTAAAATGGATAACTCCCTTATCATCCTATAATTCCACAAAAGTAACATCAAAGATAGCAAAAGGCTAACTCCTACCAAGATCAACAAAATAATTATGCGGTGACACAACATATTCAGAATATCAGTTTCAGAAGGCGACCATCCAAAAAGTGCATCCCACTAATTATGGCTTGCATCTTGTTTCACTCTTTGCAGAACTTTACTTGTTTCTAATGTGTTGTGGTGGATGGTGACTAAAGTCTTATTTCCATTCTTTCAGATTTCTTCCAAAATTTAAATTAGATCCTGATGCCTCAGTAACTGCCTTACTAAGGTAAGGTTCATTCCAATAGGTGCAGGTAACAATTTGTGATACATGGTGTAGTCAGACTTTATTAGTTGATGAGACACAAGTGGTGCTGAATGTGTAAAGTCGCACCCAACAATCCTGGTAAAGTTACAAGTACAAAAATTAGAATGATTCCTAGCGTCTACATCTATATTTCTATCATCTATCATCACAAAGGCACACATAGTCCTTAAACATATACAGCCTTGTCCTATATATATATATACAAGGACAGTCCTTGGGGTTGTGTTTGGGTGAATCTCAAAGTGGCAAATGCCTTGCTCCATGTTATGGGGGAAAAAAGTGGCCCCACAAGTCCTGAATCTGAAACTCAGCCAATTATCGTGTATGACGGAGTCCTGGGAAAAGAAAAGGAGTGTTAACAGCCTGCATGGAGGAGGAATACCACATCCTTGGCTACTTTTGAGAGGAGATTGGAATGTAGAATTGATAACCCAGGTGGCTGAGAATTATAAACATTACTAATACTGTAGCTTTTGCAAACCTACCAGTCATATACTGATGATTAATTAAACAGCTGTCTCTTAACCAATGTATGTTTGACACAAATGTATACACTGGTTGCTAAAGTGGATAAAAGGCTTGTCCCACAATAAAGTACTCTCTCTCTCTTTTTCACCCTCTTTTTCTGTGTGTTTTTGTGTCTCTTATTTTGTGTCGCTGTTTGGCCAACAGTGACACCATGTCAAGACATATATCTTTGGCATCAGTTGTATTGCTCTCACAAATAAATCCTTGTTGTCCCCGTGTAACACAGGGTTCCAAATTTACAGTCTGCCATTTCTTACCTGCTTTCCGAGCCCATACTCTGTGCTCAGTGGGATAAAAGACCATTCCCTCATGGTTTAATCCCAATGCAACAATGGGGTGTATAACATAAATAGTAGCATTACGTATGGTCAGCACAAAGGCTGTAGCTGTATTAGCAATTGGATCATAAGTAAAGTTTACTAAGGTCAAACAGGACTGGAACTTCCTTTCTAGCTCAGTGGCATTACCCCAGACAGCCTTCCAAATGTCAATAGGAAAAACGCCTTCATTCCCTTCTCTTATAATTAAGGAAGCTGCTGATTGCATCCACAATTGTGCTTGGATACAACTTAGGGCCAATGATATGTTGTCCTGAACTACACCAAGAGCATCGATCATAAGTTTATGATCCTTGTTGTTGGTTTTTGCAAAATCCACTAATACGTCTGAAATCTGCCACTGGCCATTTCCTAACGCTGAGAGAGGATTGCAAAGGCTGCTTCAGCTTAGTCAGGTCATTAGATGTCGTGGTCAATTTATTCATTAGTATCTCTGAGTTTATTCCATTCAGAACTCCCAGTCCTGTTCCTATTGCACCAGTTAGGTCTCTCCGCTCTCTACCCTTAAAGGTCGGTGTTGCTCTTTGTAACCATGCTGCCCACGAAAGGAGAATGAGAAGGTTTTGTGTCTTTACCAAAGAGACTGATTCTGGGGGATAAGATAAGGGCTGATACTGAGAGATTAGAAAGAAACAATGGAAGATTTCCATAGGAATCCTTGATTGATTTATCCGACTATATTACTAGACACAGAGCGAGATACAGAACTGTATATTGAAAGGGGGGTAATGTATGATAGAAGGGAGGTTTCATCAAGGCACTTCGGGAGGCCTGTACTCTCAAAAGTTACCCTCAGCAATGGGGAAAGAGTAGAGGGAACGCTTGGCCGGAATTGGCGATAAACAGGAGGCTGCTCCTCTATGAATTGAGAGACCCCATGGGAATGCCCATGACCTCTGCCCTTTATTAATGAATAAGTTGCAGGACTCCTCCTGTCTCCTTTTTGGAATAAACCTCTGGTGCTGTGATTAATTTTCCTAGCCAAAATGGGGGCTCATCCGAGAGCCTTCGCACCGTCTGGGCGTTGGGCGGGCAGCAGTTGGAGCTGAAGGCGTGCTCACCCAGTTTTGGTGATTCAGCTCCCCTTGGTGAGTGGCCGCACCGGGCGATGATTGGGTTCCCAAGACGTCCAGGAGACAGACACGACTGCGGACGCAGGGGGTCTGTGAAGAGTCCGCAGGAGAGGAACATCTGTAAAACCTCACTGGTGGACGTGAAATGGAACTTTAAGGGAGTAAATTCTGGGGGGCACCAGAGGTAGGGTAGCACCGGTAAACCTGGAGGGCACCCATAGAGGGTTGCAAAGGGAAGCTGGAAGGGCCCTGGCAAAAGGGATGACGGATTCCAAAATATCTCTGAAGAGTCCATGGGAGAATGTTCGAGTTGGTTTGCACATTCTCCCAGGACATGACGCCGGGGGGCATAGAGGAGTACCAAAGCAATGTGGTTAAGGCAAGGAGTGGCGGCCGGGTGTGGAAAGTGCGGACTGGGAGCAACGGACTGGGCTCCTTGGGAGGTGCCGGCCAGGCCGGATGTGGGAAAAGCTGTGCTCAGTGCGGGCAGTCCTGACCCTCATGACCCGTCTCAAGCCAGGGCGCAGCCGTGGCCTCCAACTCCATGAGGCTTGAGGACGCCTCCGGCTGCCTGTGGTGTGCTGGCAGTGTCCCCTGGGAACGCCGGGCGGGCTGCATTTGGACACTGCGAATTGGAAATCGGAATGCAAATTGTGCATGGGAAGATCAGGATTTCTTTAAAGAATTTGTTTGAGTCACTGAATACGAGTTGATTTATCTGTCTGAGAAGGGGTTAGGAAAAGGTGATGCAGTAGTTATTACACACCGGAAAAAAATGCGGGAACGCAAGGCCCCGAAGAGGGGGATGGGTGCACAAGGATGTGGCAAAGGCATTCCCTCCTTGGCAGGGGAGAGCAAACCCCTACAATGGCTGGGAAGGAATCGGTGTGCTCTCTCCAGGGCAGAGGGACACTGGAAGCGGGAATGTCTGCAGAAACAGTTGGATCCTCAGGAGGAGGAAATCCAGAGGTTAATGGAGATGGATTGTTAGCTGAGTCAGGGGATCCCATT
Source organism: Malurus cyaneus samueli (assembly GCA_009741485.1). Classification (NCBI taxonomy): domain Eukaryota; kingdom Metazoa; phylum Chordata; class Aves; order Passeriformes; family Maluridae; genus Malurus; species Malurus cyaneus. The sequence continues at coordinate 12,515 of VKON01002498.1, forward strand.
ATACCAGGGACTCACCACACAGGAACTCGTGATAACTTTTAAAATTGGTCTGGATCGGGAGGAGGTTGCCACAGTCCGCAGGAAAGTCGACACGAACTCCGAGAGAAGCAGGTCCAGGTTCTTCGTTATTCACCTCACTACCAGCAAACTATCATGAGTTATATACACTTTTCTTATCTCCCGCACATGCAGTTACACCAGCCAATTGCCTCAGCCAATCACATGGCCAGGCAGCTTCCAATGTCCATGCCCCATGATCCCTGTTCCAATTCGTGGGCCAGCTTCATTTGACCAATCCCGTTCACCTCCATGGCTGGCTGTGTCAGCTTATTCCGGCCCTTACTACGTCAGTTAGGCCATGTCCACACTACTCAGTTAGTCCGGCCAATACTAAATCCCAGCCCAGCCCCCATACACAGCTGTAAGACAGCAAGCGCCACCACAGGAGGTATGTTTCCTGGTAGACATGGCGTCCTCTTGATCGGCTTTGAATTTTATCCCTAAGGGGGAGAAAATTGTCAAAAAGTTCTTTGATTATTCAAGGGGTGAGGGGAAAAGACGAATGGGTATGCTTTATCCAACCACTATCAGTATATATAAGGGATAGGTTTGAAATGCACGAAATCCTGTTTGTTCCTAATTGTCATTGCAATTTACTGGGAAGGGGTTTGATGGCTAAAGTAAGAATGCAAATTAATATTGTGGAAAATTATACAGAGGCTAACACTAGGGTGTTTTGTGGGGTTCAAGTCCTTGAGGGGTTCGAGTCCCCTATGTTGTTTTGAGGATTTCGAGTTCTCTCTGTAGTGTTTTGAGGGTTTCAATTCCTCTCTGTGGCGTTTTGTAGGGTTAAAGTGGCCCTTGTGCTGTTGCATGAAAGCGATGAGTTAAAATCTCAACTAAAAGGAAATGCAGGTTTTAGTCCTGCATGGTATACTGTGCATGTTTTTGAGATGGGTTTGCTCAGGTGCTTTTGAATTTTTTTCTAGGAATTTGCGTGTGCGTGTATGGGAATTACCATTGTGTGTGTTAATTTATGTTTCCCCCGGAAAATAAAATCAGGGCGAGGACGCCCATGAAATAGAAGTAATTTACTAAAATTGTGTTGAAACATAACTTTGGAGTGTCTGTTTTGGTCTTGTGTGTGCTGTTTGAGTGCCGTTATTTGAATCTTTGTGTGTGCGTGTTGTGGTGTGTGTGTGGTGTTGTGGGTTTGTGTGTGTGGCTGCTCGGGAGCTGCTGTTCCAAGTGGCCAGGAGCGCGGTCTTGGAAATGCAAATTGACACTGCTAAAGGGAAAAATGTGGACAATGTGTGTTCTCGAACCCCGGGCTGTGCCTGCTTGACAAAGATGTTGAATGGTGGAGGGCTTTCCAGAGGGGAGCAGGATAACTGTTAGGGGTTCCATCCCTCCCCGCTCCAACATGTTTGGGTGTAATCCACGCGGATGAGGAGCCACTCAACGCCGCAAAAGCAGAGATGTAGTTGGGGAGGCTACTGTGAAGTCTGCTTAATTTTCTGCTATTAGAAGTGGGGGCTTGGCAGTGGACTGGGGAGCCCGCAAGTTGGCAGAAAAAAGAAAAAAAATTTGGCACGCATTTCTAGGAGCTGGATATTGTGGTGCGTGACTCCGGAAACAACAGAAAAAGTATTAAAAATTGCCATTACCCAGACACGATAGTGAGTTCAGTGCGAGTTCTGATTGAGTGTGTGTGGTGTGGAATGGAAGGAGATCAGCGCCACTGATGATGCAGACCTTTATATGACTTTTTAACAAAGACCGTGTGTATGTTGTGTAGATGGATGCCAGAAGAAGAGCAAAGATAATGTGATGTATGATATCGGCTAAATAGAAGACAAATAAGTTTAATATGCCCCAGTCTTAGTGATCAAAGGAATTGAAAAAAGGAAAAAAAGATCTTTTTGAAAAAACCAAAAAAAAATCCCCCGGAAACCCCTTATATAATTTTAAGTGTGAGTAGGTACGTTTATTGCAGCGCCGGTGAGCGGCGATACGTCTCATAAGAGTAGGCTCAATCGAGCTCCCACAGCAATCGGGTAATCGCTTGTAATATTGTGTTAACATGTTACCATTCACCGAGTTTCGCATTCACCCTATACATACTGCAATGACCTACCCCCCCCCCCCCTCCCTCCCGCTTCGTATTATAATGAGTAAAAGCATTTCCATGGCTCACGCCCTTGCAGTGTTATTTTGGGTAGCGGGCGTTCGGGGTCTTGGGGAGGAAGTAAATATTCATTCCTCTTGTCTTGAACTTTCACCTTTCTGTCTTGCGCATGCTCTCTGAGTCCCTGCCAAGTCCAAACACCAACTCTGGTTTTTAGGCCGGGCATGAGGGTACAGGAGCCTGGAAGCTGGGTCACAGTCCCTGCTTTGTCCAATATCTTTTACTTCTCATTCTGCTTTGACAAACACAATCATGTTAAGTGTATGAAGCAGAACACTATGAGCTCGAGTGAGCATTAGTGGATGTATACGTTAGGCAAGCAGTTTCTTAAAAGTTTAACCTTAAACTTTTTAACTTCATGCATCATGCCCCCTTTTCTACAAAATTGTAAATTATTTTACTAATCATGTATTCTTCTCTAGCAAACTTCTACGAAAGGTGTCCTCCTCAATGCCTTACCATGTGCAATTTGTCAGAGAAAGTCAATCGCTATCGTTTGTAAATTCTCCAATTCCAACAAATAACACAAAAGATAAAATGAAAGATGATCGTATAGAGATAGGGTGAGGCGCGACGCAGTAGGGATGCACGCGATTAAAACGAAGAATCGCCTTCTAGTACTCGGCCGCAAGTAGCCATCTGTGGGAGATTCTAGGAGGCGTCGACTGGTCTACGGTTTATCTGTATTCATTCAACTGTAGTGTGATGAATCCTGTCGCTAGTAGACTTGCCCTCAAGTCTAAAGATAAATTGTAAGCTAACACAAGACTAATAATAAGTAACAATAATAGGTGAACAAAGTGTAAATTTAGAATTACCAGTTGCGGTAAGTGACCACCCAAAGAGCACATCCACCAGTGATGACTTGCATCTTGTCTTGCCTTTGCAGGAATCTGCTTATCTTTTTCTGAGTTCACTGATTTATAGTAATTAAAGTTTTCTTTCCCATTTCCTGGATTCTTTCAAAATTTCAATCAGGTCTTGATGCTTTACTAATTGTCTTAATTAATGTAAGGTTCCATTCCAAAGGTATGGGACAACTTGTGGTACATAGTGCAATTAGACTTTTATCAATTGGGTTGGGGATATGCAAACTGGAAGCTAAATACGAAAAGTCACACCCAATGGATCGTAAACAAAATTAACAGATACAAATAGAAAATTTCTTACATTTACGGTTATTTATCACGATCTATCTTTACAGAAGCACAAACGTCCTTAAGCAACCAACACATTGACAAATAATACACAAGCACAGTCTTTTGGGACTGAATACTGGATGGACTCAAATGGCAAAAATGCCTTGCCTGTATCAAGGCAAAATGTGGGCATCAATTGTATTGCTTTCACAGATAAAACCCTTGTGTTCTCGTGGTAAGTTACAGGAATTCTAAACTTCACAGTTTGCCACTTTTTCTCTACTAGTCCGGCTCAACCCTATGTTCAGAGAGATAGAGCACTGGGAACTCTGATGATTAATCCTAGTGGCGACCAATGGGTGGATATATGTAGACAGTAAGCATTACGTATAGTGAGCACAAAAGGCTGTGGACTATTGGCCAAAAGGGTCATAGGCGTAAAAAGTTTACCAAGGGTCCAACCAAGACTGAAATTTTCTTTGCTAGGAGCAGTGCATTGAGCCAAACAATGTTTTTGAATTTCAATGGGAAAAGGCCTTCACTACCTTCTCTTATAATTAGGGCAGCTGCTACTGTGTCCAAGTTGTGCCTGTATACAACTAAGGGCAAGGATACATTGTCTGGCATCTATACCAAAGTGCAAATTTCATTATTAATCCATGGATCTGTCTTAACTTCTTCCGTTTTTGGGTAACACTTTTTGAACTGCCACTTGTTTACTCCCTAGAATAAATAGAGAAACTGCGAGGGTTGTTCTAAATCTGCCAACAAATTAGTTTATGGTGGCAATTTATCCACTAATATTTCTGAAGTCAATGTTTGTTCTAAGAAACTCCTAAATCCTGTCAAACACTGCCATTTTAAGTCCCTTCGGTTCTACCCCTTGAGGGGCACTTGTTTCCTCAGCCAGTTATCCATCCCTTTGAAGGATGTTTGGTAAGACAGAACTCAAGATCCTACTTCATCAGAACATTGATTTGCAGTGTCAGTTCAACACGCTGAGGAATAACTCTGGCTTCAAACAAGAATGTGTTGACCTGTGTTCCTTATTACATATAGCGGCCATTATATAGACGATATATATTTGGAAGTGAGCTTGGTGGGGAGGGATATAGGTGGTGGCATTATTTTAATTGAAATGGAGCCTATGTAGTCTGGCCAGACACCACCTACAGTCCATACTACGTATTAAGTATATACACTTGATCTAGTACAATTTTGTCATGCTTATCAGATACGGGTAGTCGAGACACTTTATTTGGATTACTTTTCATAAGGCAATACAATATGATAGAGTACTCATCACTAGAGTCCCTAGGTTGCCACAACCTTTTGTTTTTCCCATTCTTGTCTTGCATAATACCTGATTTTCGTGCATAACCACAGTTAACATTTAACCTTATATAGAATACCTCCCATGGACAGTATACCCGCCAGTACTTGAGACCAAGGCCAATCAACGTCATAGCCTTGGCAAGGAGAATACTAACTTTGACGCGGCGCACACAAAATAATTATCCTGGTTGAACTTGCGTGACTTTCCATGGAGAATTATGAGCCTTCTTCACTCTGTAATGACTGAATCCAGGCATTCTGCTCCTTGTTTTAAATTGCGGTGAAAGTGGTATCTGAAATGGTCCTTCCCATGCGGCCTCCAGAGTTTTTTCTGCAAAAGACTTAACATATACATAATCCCCAGTTGAATATCATGTACAGGACCATCTAAACTGACTTTGGTTCCGGCACGTGTTTTTCAATCTTCCTGACGTTGCGTTACCTAAAGCACCATATAGTGGTCATTACTTTCTTCTTCCCACCTTGGGTAGATATTCTCTTTGTGTAAAATCCATATGGTTCGTGTCTTAGAGTATTTCATTCCAAATGGCTTAACCTGTTCCTATTCTGGTTGGGCTCCAAATTCCGTAACAATGAAGTGGGAGGAGGATTTGGGGCCAGGGTAATTGGCTTGCTCGCCCTACGTCTCAAATCTTGCTTGGCATTAATGGCTTCCATTTTTCTCCACCTGACACTTATTGAGGATGGTACGGGTATGGAGTTTCGAAGATTTTAGGCCTAATTGGCACGCTCGATTCTGCTTGACCACCCTGTGCAATAAAGTGGGGTCCTCTTGTCCTGAGATATTGTGGCTGGCACCCCAAAGCGGGATTATTTCTTGTAGCAATACTTTGTTACTTTCCGCGGGCCTTAGATCTGGTAGGTAAAGGCTTTCTGCCACGCCTGAAAATGTATCTGTTTATACAAGAAATTATGATACCCTCCTTTTCTTGAAGTTCTGTGAAATCCAATTCGACCTGCTGTCCAGTCCATGGCCCCTTCCAGTCTTGACCCAAGTTTTCTTTTGCGAGTAATTTTCTGAGGTTTAAGAGTCTGGAGCAAAGTAAGTACACAGTGACTGCCAGGGTTCACCTGCTGATGGTATTTTGCTAAATGCCTGGCAATAACTTTTCCATTTAGATATTTATACAGAGCAGTCTACACCCACAGTGTGTTTTCTGATGTTCCCTCTCTAATTAATGACCACAATAAAATGAGAAGGGATATTATCCTTCCCTCTGCTGTAATTGCCCATCCCTCTTGGTTATATGTTCCTTTTTCATCCTTATTAACTTCTATCTTCTCATTGTATTTAGGCTTACTTTCTAGGGAGACCTGCCCTCTGGGATCAAGGGCTCTCTTCTGTTGTTATCTGACCTTTTTGGCTGCCTTTTTTGCTCTCTGTCCACCAGCTCATTTCCTTCCTCCAATTCGAGCTCACCTTTTCGTGTGCCTTAATGTGCATGATTGCCACCTGTCTCAGGTAGCTGGACTAGCTTCCAACACAGCAGCAGCAATATTTCTTGAGCGTGTTTTGTGGTTTGGATGCGTGCCAAATTAAGGTCCAGCACACACAAACACCTGCCATGCCTCGCTCCACTCCCACCAAAATCATACACTGGGTGAGAAAAGCGAAGAGGGAAAAAACTAACAACAACAGGTTCTAAATGGAGTAGTTGAAAAATATAAGGAAACGGGTGAGAAACCACTTGACTGACATAAATCTAGGCACTACGTCTATAAATATGCGAAGTATCACTTACTAACAAAGAACAGAGAGGACAGAATGAGAAAAATAAAAGTAAATAAACCCTTCAAACTGACCACCGATCTTCGACACTTTCCCATTCCTCCCTTCCCAACGCCACCAAACAAAGCAGGCAGTGAACGAGTGGGTTCAGTGGTGTTGGGGTGGTCAGTTCGTTGGTTGTATCACGATCCAGATCTTCTGCGCTTCTGAGGGAGTGAAGAGTCCTTCCCTAATGCGATTCCTGGGAGTCCCTCCCAACCATGGGAGACAGTTCAGGTGAACCTCTCGTGTGCTCCACTCTCACGAGAGCAGGGCCACACACATCTGCTGCAGATGGAGTCCCCTCCCACGGCAAAGTCGTGCCCAGACTGCTGCACCGTGGGCTCTTTGTCCACCGGGTACAGGCCTAAGGCCAGCTGTTCCATCTTCGGAGCAAGGCCTCTCTCTCCTGGGTCTCCTGCTGGACACAGCCCCCTTCTCGACGCATGCCCCTGCTCCGGCGTGGGGACTCCCTCCTCACGGACTGCAGGTGGATCTCTGCACCCTCTTGGACCCCATGGACTTCAGGGGGACAGCCTAACTGAAGTCCACCAGGTCATCACCCCGCAACCTGCCTGCACAAGGATCCCGAGCTCCGGCGCCTGGAGCAGCTGCCTCCCCCCTGCCATTCCACTGACCTTGGGTGTCTACATTCTCACATGTTTTCTCAGCCTCCTCCACTGGCAAAACTACTGGTGTGCCCCCTTGTTTTTGATTTCTTCTTAAATAGCTTTCACAGAGCCTAAACCGCCGTATCTTGCAGTTGGCCCAGGTTTGGTCAGTGGCATGTCCATCATCCTCAGAGCCAACAGCAATTAGCTCTGCTGGACATGGTGGAAGCCTCCAGAAGCTTCTCACAGGAGCCATCTTTTTGGCCCCCCCACTTCCAAAAACTGGGCCAAGCAAAACCAACACAGCATGTTTGATATTTTTTCCTTGTGAGTTCAACAGTCCCCTTTCTTTCCAAATGGCTCCATGTTCATGTACAACCCCAAATGCATACTTTGAGTCTGTATAGATGTTTATTTTCTTTCCTTCTGCCATTTCCAGGGCACGTGTCAGAGCAATTATCTCAGCTTTCTGTGCAGAGGTGTTTGTTGCCAAAGGTCCAGATTCTATTACCTTTTTGCAGGTAGTAACTGCATACCCAGCGTGTCGCTTTCCACTAATAACCTAACTACTCCCATCAGTGAACCAGGTTTCTGTGTCATCTAAAGGGGTATCCTTCAGATCCCGACGACTGGAGTATGTAGCTTCAGTGGTCTCCAGACAATCGTGGTGTACCGGCTCTCCTTCATTTCCGCTGGGGAAAGAAGCTGGGTTGACAATGTTAGTCACCACTATTTCTACATCATCTTGTTCCACCATGATGGCTTGGTATTTCAACAACCTCTGTGGGGAAAGCCAGCGGCCGCCTTTCATTTCCAGCAGTGCGGACTCTGTGTGTGACACTAGCACAGTCATTTTCTGGCCCAATGTAAACTTCCCTGCCTCCTGAATGTTCATCACGACTGCTGCAACAGCCCTGAGGCACCCCGGCTATCCTTTGGCTGCTGTATCTAGTTGCTTAGAGACTTAAGCAACTGCCCGTCAGTACGGACCCAGGTCTTGTGCTAATACTCCCAAGGCAATTCCCTGTTTCTCATGGGGGAACAGAAAGAATGGTTTACTCATGTCTGGAAGTCCTAAAGCTGGAGCTGACATGAGGGCATTCTTTAGCTGGTCAAAGGCCTTCGTGGCTTCTTTTGTCCACTGGAGATCCCTCTGTTCCATGTTTATGAGAGCATATAGGGGCTTTACAAGTAAGCCATAATTATAAACCCAAAGTCTGCACCAGCCCCTCATTCCCAAGAATGTTCTGAGTTCTTTCACAGTCTGAGGTTTTGGGGTCTGGCAGATGGCTTCCTTGCGATCCTGCCCCAAGCTCCTTTGTCCTGCACTGATCTCATAGCCCAGGTAAATCACCTTTTTTTTCATTACTTGGGCCTTTTTCTTGGAAACCCGGTATCCCTGCAGTCCTAGGAAATTTAGCAGGCTTACCGTCCAGGTAAGACAGGCCTCTTCAGTCTTGGTAGTGTCTTGGGTTGATTCTGTGCCAATTCTGTTCTTTATTCCTATTCCCGTTGGCTTCTATGCCCAAAAGGTCCTTGTGCCTTTAAATGCAACCCGGAAGAAGGGGCAGGGGCGGCTGGGAAGGCGGCGTGGGCAGTTTAAAAGCCGGCGCTGCCACGCAGCCTGGGCTTTTTGGAGCTTGGCTCGTTTGCTTTTGCAGCTCAGCTCTGCGCCGTGGGAGTCCTTGCTCGCTGCGTGCAGTGGAGTTACACTGTTGCAGTTTTAGCTAGCACAGGTTTGTTAGCTTCAACAGCTTTCTCTGGACAGACCCTGCCTGGGCCTCCTGTGATTCTGCTTCTGGAGCAGTTCGGAGACCGGCGGGGAGAAAGCCGCGTGGGTCCGTCTCGTCCGGGATTCCGGAAGAAGCCAAGCCAGCAACAGAAACACACACCGAGCCCTGCGTTCCATCCACAGTGAAGAACGGACTATAATCCAGGTTTTTGAAACTGTTATGGGAGCGGCCACATGGGTTTCTCTTTTTGTTTCTTTTCCCGGGGACGGAAGCCACCATCTTTTTCTCCGCACCACCACATGGCGAGCGGGAGGGGGAAGCGGGCATTCCTGGACTTTTAAATATCTAACGGTTACTTTTTATCTGTGTCCTGTGGGCGCTGTGTTTTGTTAATAAACTACTTTTTTTCTCTTCACTTTTTGCCCGGTATCTATTTCATATTGGTGGGAAAAATTATCAAAATTTTTTCACTTCAGAGGAAAACATTTACTCTGTAACGTTTTCTTTAAAACATTGTCTCAAACCGAGACAGGTAGCTATCAAGAGGTCATCCACATACTGCAACAGTTTTCCTTCTGATGCTGGGACCTCCCAGGATTCCAAGTCCTTCAAGTTGATCCCAAATATGGTAGGACTATTTTGAACCCTTGAGGCAACACTGTCCAGGTGAGCTGGGTTTTACCCCACTTTTAGGGCTTTCCCATTAAAGCGAATATTTTCTGGCTGGCTTGTGGAAGGAGGCAAAGGAAGGCATCTTTCAAATCTAGAACAGTAAACCAAATTAACTCCGGTGTTAGTTCAGTTAGTAACATATATGGGTTTGCCACTACAGGGTAGAGGTCTTCTGTAATCTTATTTACAGCCCTTAAATCCTGTACTACCCGGTACGATCCATCAGGTTTGCGAACGGGTAGTATAGGGGTGTTAAAATCAGACTGGCATTCTCTCAGTAATCCTAGCTGCAAAAAGTTTTCTATTACTGGGCTAACTCCTTCTCTATCTTCTTTTCTTAAAGGATATTGTTTAACTCTAACTGTCTGTTTTCCCTCTTTGAGTTTAATTTGTATGGGAGGTGCATTCTTAGCTCTCCCTGGAACATCAGTAGCCCAAACCCCAGGAAATACCTGATTTGTTATTTCCTCACTAATTCCTTCTTCGGTCTCAGGTGTTGTCAATAATAAACTTAATATTTCTACATATTGTTGATCATTCACCTCCAGAGTAATTTCCCCATTTTTAAACATAATGGTTGCTTGTAATTGTTCCAATAAAACCCTACCCAAGAGTGCTTTTGGGGAATTGGGCATATACAAAAACTTATGAATTCCCCATTGTTTCCCAAGTTTATACTTCAAAGGCTTACAAAAATAAACTTTTTCAGAGTGACAAGTGGCCCCTTTTACCATGATATAATCATCCCCCACAGGTATCAGAGTTTTATTCAAAACTGAATAAGTTGCCCCCGTGTCTACCAGAAATTCTACTTCTTTCTACTTTTCTCTGTTGTGGGTTTAAACCCGTTTTTCCCTATCCGAGTCACGGCACCAAAAATGTCGTAGTTTGAACTGGGCCAAAAGCACCGTACCCATGACATTATTGGTGGAGAATGCCGGCAAGCATCAAAGAATGAGTGACGTTTAGATGGGAGGTAATGGAAAGATTCATGGAGGAGGATGAGTCCTCCTAAACACCGTCCTCTGCTAGCATATGGCAAATTGAGAGAAAGATATGTAGTCGGTCAGACAAGTTTAAGCTCCACTCTGCTGCTGTATTCTTTTAAGGTAGAATGAAAAGTTCTAGGGGTGGATACTTCTGTCTTTAGTTTATTCTTTGTTGGTGTTGGTATAATTTCTGTGTTAAAAGTAAGAGGTAAAAGTAGATTTTAATGATTATTTTTTAGAAAATGTCATCACAGAGGTGTAGGGGTGGAATGTCCTGGTTTTACTCGGTCCAATTTTTGTTGGTGGGGGGATGGGACCAAGAAACCACAAAGATGGCTCCTGTGACAAAGTTCTAGAAGCTTTCTCCTTCTTCTCCATCAAAAGGAGCCCTAGCCCCTGTGTTTTAGAGCCAATCCATTATGGCTCTGAGGTTGATAGACACGCTGCTGGTTAGGCCTGGGCAAATTGCACATGCTAGTTACACCTCTGTGATGACGTATGGTCTTGTACTTAAGAAGAATTCAAAACAAGATAGGGGCGGCCGCCATGTAGTTTTTAGTATGTTAGTATCATGCACTGGGGAAAAACAGATCAGGAGGGTGAGGAGATGTAAGAAAAAAAATGGAGACCCAAGATCACAGTAAGGAGAAGATGGGATGGGTTGCTGTGCTGTTGCTGTGGTTCTTGGACATGGAGAAAACAAGCTGCTCTCGAAAGGACTATTTCATCAATGAGAGACCTGTATAGAAAAGGAGAACGACCTTGCTCTGAGGAAAAAAACCTGGCCTTTGAGGACTGGACTGAACTGATTAGAAGCCAAAAAAAGAGGAAGAGGCTTGGCACTCCCACAATGTTTGAAGCGAGCTGATGCTAAGAAGAAAATGTGTTCTGTGGGGAGGAAGAGATGCCCCCGCCTTATGTCTGAAGCAAGTGGATGCTTAGAAGAAGCTGTGTTCTGCCAGGAGATTTGTGATAGTGGCCTTACGCTGCCAAAACAACGCAGTTCGGCCTTGGAGAACATTCTTTCCTTTCTCCTACGAGGTAAAGAAAAGAATCCCTTGCCATCAGCAGTTATACACGACTGTTCTTGGGAAAAGAACTTCCACAGCTTGGACTGTAAGAACGCTTCTCCTATGATGCGAGACAACTGTAATGAGTAGTGATCTATGTAGACTTTCATTTCATTCCTGTCCCCCTTTGTATGCGGGAAGACATGGGGGGTGGAGAGGGACGACCTGAGAAAGAGACGGGTCCCTGGAAAGAATAACAGGTGTCTTAAAATGTCCGTTTTTATTTTTCTTCTCCTTGTAAATTTTCCCTATCTTTGTTCCCCTCCCTGGTGCAGTAGTATTCTTAGTAGTTTTTAGTAATAAATCTATTTTGCAACTTAAGTTATTTCAGCCTGTCTGACCATTTTCTGGAGCATATACGTATCTTTCTCTCAATTATGTTATGTTATCTAAAAGCCATAAATTTTCATGTTAATTGGGCTTTTGCTCTCCCTTCTTCTTCTGCCTCTCCGGTGGGGAGAAGGGAGGGAATGTTGTGGATATGGTGCTTTTGGCTTTTGGCCAAGTCCAAACCACAACATTTTTGGTGCCGTGACTTGGATAGGGAAAAATGGGTTTAAACCCACGACATTATTGGTGGAGAATGTGGGCAAACATCAAAGAATGAGTGATTTTTAGATGGGAGTTAACGGAAAGATTAATGGAGGAGGATGAGTCCTCCTAAACATGTCCTTGCTACCATACAGTTAATTGAGAGAAAGAATTATAGTCGGTCAGACAAGTTTAAGCTCCACTCTGTTGCTGTATTCTTTTAAGGTAGAATGTACACCAGTGATGTGGCAAAGACTTGTACGACTTGGGCCAACAGAATACGCTTCTGCTTTAGTAATGATGAAGCAAGATGATGGGCATGAGACCATGCGTGACATGTCAAGGAAGCTCCGTGCATATGCAGATGCTGTGCATGGCCCAATAAATGCAAGAATCTCAGCTGTGGAAACATGTCTGCAGAAACTCAGTGAGAGTCACGAGAAACTCTGTGAGAATCATGAGAAACTCAGTGAGAAACTCAGTGAGAGTCACGACAAACTCAGTGAGAAACTCAGCAAGGAGATTAAAGAGGGCCTTTTCCAAATCTCGGCAGTACAGATCAGAGGTCCTGTTACCCGATGCGGACGTTTCCCAGCTAGGGGAAGCATGTACACCCCCCGAAGTGAGCTATGGTATTTCCTGTGTGATAGTGGAGAAAATATGAGGAGATGGGATGGACAACCCACCGCTGTTCTGGCACGACGAGTGCGTGAATTGAAGGAGTGCAGGACTCAGACAGGAAGGTCCCCCAGGAAGGAAGCAGCTCCAATTGACATGTCTGATCCCTTTGTAGGAACTTCTTACATGTATGATTACCAGAGCTAGTGGGGCCCTGCCTCTAGCCAGGTAGAAGCCAGGGGAAACCGTGTTTTTTGGGCTGTGTGTATTCGGTGGCCTGGCACAGCAGAACCACAAAAATATGATGCTTTAGTTGACACTGGCGCGCAGTGCACGCTAATTCCATCACGACATATGGGAGCAAAACCTGTTTCTATTGCCAGCGTACAGGAGGATTGCAAGACTTGACTCTGGTGCACGCAGAGGTGAGCCTAACTGGGAGAGAGTGGAGGAAACATCCTATTGTGACTGGTCCAGAGGCCTCATGTATCCTGGAAATAGACTTTCTCCAAAGTGGGTATTTCAAAGACCCAAAAGGATTCAAGTGGGCCTTTGGAATAGCTGCTGTAGAGACAGAGGGCATGAAGCAATTAAACACCTTGCCTGGCCTGTCTGAAAATCCTTCTGCAGTTGGACTCCTCAAGGTGGAAGAGCAGCACATTCCAGTCGCCACCTCGACAGTGCACCACCAGCAGTACAGAACAAATTGAGATGCTGTGATCCCAATCTATAAGATGATCTGGGAGCTGGAGAGCCAAGGGGTGGTCAGCAAGGCCCACTCACCCTTCAACAGCCTCATCTGGCTTGTGCGCAAATCTGAAGGAGAATGGAGATTGACTGTGGACTATCGTGCTTTCAATGAAGCGACTCCACTGCTGGCTGAGCGCTGCTGTGCTGGACATGCTGGAGCTGGAGTACAAGCAAGTACAAGCTGGAGTCCAAAGCAATGAAGTGGTACGCTACCATTGACACTGCCAATGCGTTTTTCTCCATTCCTCTGGCAGCAGAGTGCAGGCCACAGTTTGCTTTCACCTGGAGGGGTGTGCAGTACACCTGGAACCGGCTGCCCCAGGGGTGGAAGCACAGCCCCACCATCTGCCATGGGCTGATCCAGGCCACACTGGAAAAGGGTGAGGCTCCAGAACATCTTCAATATATTGATGACATCATTGTGTCGGGGAACACAGCAGCAGAAGTATTTGTAAAAAGGAGAAAAGATCATCCAGATTCTCCTGGAAGCCAGTTATGCCATAAAAAAGAACAAAGTGAAGGGACCTGCTCGAGAGATCCAGTTCCTGGGGGTAAAGTGGCAAGATGGACGGCGTCAGGTCCCCACCGAGGTCATCAACAAGATCACGTCCATGTCTCCACCAACCAGCAAAAAGGAAACACAGGCTTTCCTCGGTGGCATTGGCTTTTGGAGGATGCACATCCCCGAATACAGCTGGATCGTGAGCGCTCTCTATTTGATGACCCGCAAGAAGAACAATTTCCAGTGGGGCCCTGAACAGCAGCAAGCCTTTGCCCAGATCAAGCAGGAAATCGCTCATGCGGTAGCCCTCGGCCCAGTCAGGACAGGACCGGAAGTGAAGAACATGCTCTACTCTGCAGCTGGGAGCAATGGTCTGTCCTGGAGCCTTTGGCAAAAGGTGCCGGGTGAGACTCAAGGCCGACCACTGGGATTCTGGAACCGAAGCTACCGAGGGTCTGAGGCCAACTACACCCCAACAGAGAAGGAGATCTTGGCAGCCTATGAGGGAGTCCAAGCTGCTTCAGAGGTGATTGGCACTGAAGCCCAACTCCTCATGGCACCCCGGCTACCAGTGCTGGTGTTGATGTTTAAAGCAACGGTCCCCTCCACCCACCATGCCACCAATGCCACCTGGAGCAAGTGGATGGCCCTAATTACACAGCACGCCCGTATTGGAAGCCCGAATTGCCCTGGGATCCTGGAAATAATCACAAATTGGCCCGAAGCTGAAAACTTTGATCTCGCTGATGAAGAGGAACAAGAACAAGTGACCCGGGCTGAAGAAGCTCCACTGTACAACCGACTGCCAGACAAAGAAAAACACTACGCTCTTTTCACTGATGGCTCCTGTCGCATTGTAGGGATGAACTGAAAGTGGAAGGCAGCCGTATGGAGCCCCACATGACAGGTCGCAGAAGCCAGTGAAGGAGAGGGTGGATTGAGTCAATTTGCTGAACTCAAAGCTGTTCAGTTGGCTCTGGACATTGCTGAAAGAGAGAAGTGGCCAAAACTTTACCTCTACACTGATTCATGGATGGTGGCCAATGCTTTGTGAGGGTGGTTTGAATGGTGGAAAGAGAACAATTGGCAACGTAAGGGAAAACCAATCTGGGCTGCTGAAGAGTGGAAAGACATTGCAAGCCGGGTGGAGAAGTTACCTGTGAAAGTCCGCCATGTAGATGCCCATGTCCCCAAGAGTAGAGCTAATGAGGAACACCGAAACAATGAGCAGGTAGATCAGGCCGCAAAAATAGAGGTGTCACAGGTAGATTTAGACTGGGAACACAGAGGGGAGTTGTTGCTAGCCCGATGGGCCCATGATGCCTCAGGACATCAGGGCAGAGATGCCACTTATAAGTGGGCACGAGACCGAGGGGTGAATCTAACCATGGACAGTATTTCCCAAGTTATCCATGACTGTGAGACATGCGCTGCCATCAAGCAGGCCAAACGGGTGAAGCCCCTGTGGTATGGGGGAAGATGGGACAAGTACAAGTACGGAGAAGCCTGGCAGATTGATTACATCACACTGCCCCAGTCCCGTCATGGCAAGCGCTATGTACTCACAATGGTAGAAGCCACCACTGGATGGTTGGAGACCTACCCTGTGCCCCATGCCACTGCCCGTAGCACCATCCTGGGCCTCGAAAACACAGGTCCTTTGGAGGCATGGTACCCCAGAGAGAATTGAGTCTGACAATGGGACTCATTTCAAGAACAGCCTTATAAACACCTGGGCTAGGGAACATGGCATTGAGTGGGTGTACCATACTCCTTACCATGCACCTGCTGCTGGCAAAGTGGAACGGTGCAACAGACTACTGAAAACCACCTTGAAGGCACTGGAGGGGGACTTTCAAAAACTGGGACAATCTTAGCAAAGGCCACTGGTTAGTCAATACACGAGGTTCCATAAACCGAGAGGCCCTGCCCAGTCTGAACCACTCATACAGTAGATGGAGACAAAGTCCCTGAGTGCCTCAGAGGATTATTGGGTAAAATGGTTTGGATCATTCTGCTTTTGGTACAGGCAAACCCTCCGTGGGGCGTCTTTGCCCGGCCAGGTTGCACACGGTGGGTAATGCAGGAGGATGAACAACCCATTGCATACCACCGGGAGATTTGATGTTGAGGGAGAACCATATGTAAATACCATTGTTGCTGAATAGTACTGCCATTGTCTGTATGTAATCTGAATATATATGTATATGTGTGCATATAGAGTAGGAGAATATTAGTTTGGATATTAAGGTGATGATATGGAATAAGGGGTGGAATGTCTAGGTAGCTGAGTATTGTATTTCCTATCATCTGCTTATGTTAGAGGAAAGTTAAACAACCTTCTGTAACTATACATTAGTTGAGACTGCTCTGGTTTGTTTCTGTGTTCCTCCCTTCAAGGACAAGGGGGGGAAAGGTACAAGACACACATTCTTGGAGGAGTCTGGGCTCAGCGGCGGGGAAGAAGCTGCCTGCTCTCTGGGACTGCTCCTTTTTTCTCCCTTTCTTGGGACTTGTTTTTCCTCGATTCTTTTTTCCTTCATCATCTGAGAATTGGAGGATTCCCGTGGCACGACAGGTGAGAAAGATCCTTCAGTGAACCACCGGAGAGAATCTGTCCAACCCCTCTGGGGGCCCCGGAGGGGAAGCCACTCCCAGGAGGGAAGAGAAAGACTTTAAAATTTAAAAGCTGGTCCCACAGGGTTTTTTTGTTTTGTTTTGTTTTATAATTTATTTTTTTTTCCCTTCTCTTCTTTGTGGGCATATTATTTTGTTGTTGTTATTGTTTTGTTTAAAAAATAGGGTTTTTTTTTCTTTTTATTTTCACTTTCCTCTCTGTGGAAAAGTTTGTCTCTAGGACCTGGGTGGGAAAAGAAGTGGGGTTTTGCTGGAACTTGGGAGTGTTTGCCCCCATTAAATTCGTTCAAACCACGACATTCCCCTAGCTTCACTATAGCCAGGGGATCTGCTAGGTTGGAATCCCCCGGTCCTCTTCAGTCTTCCCTCACATATGCAATCTCTTTCTCCTCAGAATTATCCCGTCTCTTATTGGGATATGTATTCTTCCTCTCTGGGCATTCATTCTTCCAATGCCTGAATTTCTTGCAGCATGCACACTGGTTTTTGTGCAGTTTGGTTTTTCCTTGCTTCTGACTCCCTTTCTGGTTATTCCCTTCTACATTTTTTTCCACCAATGTCACTAACTTCTTGACACCCTCTTTATATTTTGCTTCTCGGTTACTGTACACCCTCCAAGCCTCATCTAATAATACCTCCAAATTTCTACTCTCGGCTGAACGCAGTTTCTGGAGTTTCCATCTAATGTCCTACTGTGATTGGCTCAAAAAGAGAGACACTAGCTGTTGTGTCCCCACCTCTGACCCAGGGTCCAGTGTTGTGTTTCTGCGCATAGCATCTTTTAATCGTTCCAGAAAGTTAGTGTGAGACTTGGAGGGGCCACGTTTGATTGCATAGAGTGCTGACCAATTAATGGTTTTAGGAATTGCCTTTTCCACGGCTTTTACTATCCACTCCTGGTAAGCCTGTAGTTTAGCCATTTCAGCTGTTCTATTTGGATCCCATTTCGGGTCCTGGAGTGGCAAATATTCTTTGTGATCCTCCTGTCATGCTTTATAATAGTCTTCAGCCAAATCCTGTGCTGTTTTCAAAATTAATTGTTTTTCAGTTTCTGTTACGGCTTCCAATAAAAACTGAATATCATTCCAATCAGGATTATGTTGTTTCATTATAAAACGTAAATGTTTACTTACAATTATTGGATCAGTTCAATAATCTTTTGCAAACTTTTTCCAAGCTTCTATGTCAATAGTAGAAAAAGGTACCTTGATAAGCATTGTATTGCCTTCAGGCCCTACTGCCTCCTAGGGGTGCTTGCAGGACCTGCCCCCTTGTTCCCCCGTGTTGTAAGGCAGACCGCGGCTCCCTGCGTTGGAGGCAATGGCGTGCTCCTCCGAGTCATGCCTCTACACTCTAATGCCTTCTCGAAGGGGTGTGGTGGTGTGTGTGTTCTTTGTGTTGCTGCCTGATGAACCTTTGTCTGGTTGAGTACATCTTATGACCTTATACTGGCATGTGAACAGCCACCTCTTGATGAACAACAACCACCTGATGATTTTTGCTTTCTTTTTCCACCGTTGTCAACGTACCCTCTATGCATTCCCACGCAGTAGCACCCTGAATAGCCACCACTGCTTTAATTCCTGAAGTAGAATATAACAGCTTAGTTAGAAGGAGTTTCTGACTGGCCAAACCGAAGACCAACTTCCTGAGAAAGGACAGAAAGTGTACCCTGTTCTTTAATCCCCTTAACCCGAGGCTTCCAGCCCTGGGTGAGCCTATCTGTACAGAACATCTTGTGTAAACAGGCTCTGGGCCTCATCTAGGAAGACAATCTCTATTAGCGAATAGAAAGACATTACTGCATTTGTTAAGTTTCTTATTAGAGAATCCTAGATAGATATGGCTAAATTCCCGAACCTATAAAAACTTGTACCGTGCTGTACACGGGGTGAATTCTCCATCAAGGATGTGCACCTCGGGATCCAAATATCCAAAGTAAAACCCTTTTTATCCCCTTAAACCATATCTGCTGTCATATTAAACACTGGCCTTTCCAAGAGCAATATCTTAAGTCTGATTTTAGTACTTTATTTTCTCTTTCCAAAGCCACAGTAACATGCAGAGGTCTTGTCCCGGTCAGGCACCATCCACAGTCTCTTCTGCCACTCAGGTGATTTCGGAGAGCGAGAAAAACAAGTCTGCCCATAGGAGACCTCATCCCACTTTCCCTCTCTCTCCTCAAGAACACGCATTAACTGCAGAGGGTTTTATAAACTCCACCGACTCCCAAAAAGGCCATTTTGCCCCACCATCTACAATTTATTATAAGGACCAACAATTATTCCAGCAATACTCTCAATAAAGAACCTTTCCTTACTTCCATTCTCCTGTTCCTGACTATTCATCTCTAGTGTACCTAATAATACACCCAAGGCGGGGGGGGGGGGGCGGTTTTGCCATATCTTCTTTACCCTGACTACTTCCTCCATTTATAATCCAAGTGTATATATCTACTCCCACCCAGATCACCATGATATTATTAGTAACCACGTTTGTGTACCTTTTTTTCTCCTCGGATAAACCACTGAAGTGGGGGATGTCCCTTGGTTAGTGTTCCCTTCCATTTTTCCCTCCCCCCCGTTTAACCGCCTACAGCTTACAAACTATCAAACACATCATACATAACACACAGGTCAAGCAAACATGCATTACACAATAACTAAGAAAATATAACTTACTTCCGTGGAATCGGCGCTCGTGAGCAGCACCACTTCTGTTCTGCCGATCCATGCTCCCTCACTTCCGCGATTCCGGTCTCCCCCAATGAACAGCTCTTACACACGCCCACACACACGCACACACACACACACAAACACACCACACACCACTCAGTCTCCAGGGAGCATCCCACCACAAACACACAACCAGGTCTGCCTACCTTCTCCTGCCTCCCTATACAGTCATTGCCGCACTATTAGAGGGCTGGCTAGCCTGAGAGAGGCCGGTCGCGTAGACATGTTTGCAGCTGTGGCTGACGATGGAGGCGGAATGCACGGTGTCGGCATCCAGTTGGCAATAGTTGCTGGATTGTGTGAACAATTCTTCTGAAGTAATAACGAAAGCAATGCAAGGCATCATGTTTAAGCCGTGGAAACTCCTACAAACGAAATTTATTGTGTTGGTTCGCCCTGGGAAAAAGTAGAAGTTAAGCATAGGGGAATTCGGCCAACGGACATCATTACAAGAGTGGACTCTGACGTGCTACGGACGCTGACCTATGAGATATAATGATATATACAGAATATGTATGAGACTAAATTGATGTGTGCTATAAGCTTAGACATTGTTGCAAATAAATCCACACAGTTCATAATCCACATATATTGTAGGAAGTGCTCCGGAATCTTCCCTTCTGCCCGACATGGTGATCCGACGTGACCCAATCGGAATCGGGCCGCAACCCTCTCGGCAGAGTGACTTGCGAGCCACACTTGGTCGCAAAGTACTGTGCATCCCCGTCCCGCTGCAACCCAGGAGGTGAACAGAGACGCATCTTCAGCCGCGACGGAACACGCCACAGGCGAGGGATTTGTGGCGCCCGTCTCCGCACTCACATCGCGACCTGCATCCTGCAGGTCTGTGCCAACGAGGCAGCGGCGTGCCCCGAGCGGCCTCGTTAACGGTTGCACACAGCAGCTGCGCCCCTAAGACGGGATGGACAGGTGCAAGCCACCCGTCTTGAGATTTGCTCAACTCTGCGTTTATAGCAACACGCGTGAGGACAAAAAGCATTCGAAGGACAACTTAAACACGACTCAGGCGAGGATCAGGTCGAGTCTCCCATTCATTGCCGAGCATGGTCCCTAGAGCTTAACATGAGGAAAATAAGCATGATCTTGAGAACCCCCCCCCCCTGCCCGGTACTTATCTGCAAAAACTCCCTACAGACTTCATAACTCAGACCCCCCCAAACAACAGAGGGACATCCTGGCCTAACTACTGTCCCGCAAGAGCAAAATTAGATAGCCAGCCTATGAGATAAGGACTAGCCCAGTATCGCTTAAATGAAAACGGGCTTTGTTGAATATCATGGAACGGAGTTGTCCCGGGTGTTAGTCGTATTCTCCACATTGCAGAGACATATTCTTATTATTTGGTAAAGAGGAGGCTAGATTTCCATTAAGCAATTGACAGGTTTAGTGATGCTGGGGAAATTAAAAGGTTGTTTTCAGGACCCAAATACCTTATTTGAGGAAGAGGAGAGGCATAAATTTGAGGACTGTTTGTGGGACACTATAGCAAAAAGGGGTAAGGAAGAAAAATATTGCAAGTGGGTTGGCAAAAACCTGGAAGTTGATTAAAATCACATTAAAAGTGATGAAAGCAGAACATGATGCTGCTGCCGGCATAGTGCAAGCATTCGTTGCAGGGCTGCTGGCTTATCCAGCCGTCTGGGTGTAAGAACCCCCTCTACCAGTCCCTAGTTTTCCAGAACACTGGGACAGTGCACCAGAATGTCCACTGAAGCTGGTTACCCAGCCCTCAGCACTCCCGGAACCACCCTCTGTGGAGGAAGCTCTGCTGCTGTTGCCAGCACCACAGATAGAAGTCGACCTGCCGCTTGGTCTGCTGAGAAAAAAACACACTTCCCTGCCTCCTAATCCACCCAGAGAACAGGACCACCAGACTCATCCATGTCATGCTGATCTGGACATCATCAACAGCTTCAGGCGAAGGGAGAGAGGAAGGGGGAGGCGTATAGGGGCAGCGAAACAACGACTTTCAGAAAACAAAAAGCCAGCCCACTTGCACCCAAAGGAATGCAAAATCGCCTTAGGGGAGGAGAAGGGAAAAAAGTTTCCTTAAAGTTTAAGCAAAGCAACCGAGGAAAACACGAAAGGAATTACCAGAAGCGGCTCTGTTTTTTTCGTTTCTTTCCCCACCCCCCCCCACCCCCCCGCTTGCTGCTTCGTTTTTTTTCTATTCCAACCCTTTTTTTCCTTTTTCCCCTCCCTTTTTTTTTTTTTTTTTTTTTTTTTTTTTTTTTTTTTTT
>VKON01002502.1:0-18717 GCA_009741485.1 Malurus cyaneus samueli
CCATGGGGACACCTTGGGGACACCCAGGGACCTCTGGGGACACCTTGGGAACACGGTTGGGGACATTCCACCTCCATGGGACATCTTGGGACACTTTGGAGACAACTTCCCTTTGTTCCCGACCTCCATGGGGACACCTTGGGGACACTCTGGGAACACTCTGGGGACATTTGGGGACACTCTGGGGTCACTCTGGTGACACTCCCTGTCCCACCTCCATGGGGACACTTGGGGGACACCTTGAGGACACTTGGGGTCACTCTGGAGTAAACATCTGGGGCACCTCGCGTGGAACATCTCGGGGACATCTCAAGGACACTTTGGGGACACTCTGGGACAATTCTGAGCGACACTCCCTCTGCCACCCTCCCATGGGGAACACTTTAGGGACACTCTGGTGACACTTTGGGGACACCTCAGGAACATCTCGGGGACACTTTGGTGACATTCCCTCTCTGCAACCTCTATGGGCGAACACCTCTGGGACACTCTGGTGACACGTCTGGTGACACTCTGGGGACATTCCCTCTCCCACCTCCATGGGGGACACCCTTGTGGGGACCCGTTGGGTAACCATCTCGGGACTATTTGGGCCTTTGAGAACCTTGGAAGCACACTAGGGCAGCAGGCCCACCATCCTGGGAGACACCTTGGGGACCCTCAGGGACACTACGTTGGGACACCTTGGGGACACTTTGGGGACATTCCCACCTCCATGGGGACACCTTGGGGACACTTTGGAGACACTCCCTTGTATCCCACGCTCCATGGGGACACCTTCGGGGAACTCTTGGACACTCTGGGACATTTGGGACACTTGTGGGTCACCGGTGCACTCCCGTCCCAACCTCCATGGGACATTGGGGCGACACCATTTGAGGACACTCTGGGGTCACTCTGGGAACACTCTGGGCGACACCATCGGACATCTCGGGACAATCTCAACGAACTTTGGGACAACTCTCTGGGGACATTCTGAGGACACTCCCTCTGCCACCTCCATGGGGACACTTAGCACACTCTGGTACCTTTGGGACACCGTCAAGGAACATCTCGGGGACACTTTGGTGACATTCCCTCTCCCACCTCTATGGGGACACTCTGGGGACACTCTGGTGACACTCTGGTGACACTCTGGGGACATTCCCTCTCCCACCTCCATGGGGGACACCTTGGGGGACACCTCGGGAACATCTGGGGACACTTTGGGGTCACTTCGGGGACACTTTTGGGGACACTCTGGGGACATTCCCTGACTGCGACCCCACAGAATACCCCATTCCCACCTCCATGGGGACACTTTGGGGACATTTCTGCTGCTCCCACCTCCATGGGGACACTTTGGGGACACCTTGGGGACATCCACCTCCACCTGCAGCTCCACGATGTCATCCACGGACCAGGCCTCGTCGTCGTTGTCGTAGTTGGGGACGGTGCTGAAGCTGCCGGCGCGCTGCTCGGGCCCCATGCCGCATTCCGGAAGGTTCTCGGCCGAGCGCGTGCTGCGGATGCGGTTCTCGGGGATGCGGGCGGGGACGTTGGCCGTGTCGAAATTGTCACATTCCAGCACTTCCACGTAGATTAAATAGGGAGCCTGGAGGGGGGGAAAAAAAATGGGATTGGGATTAGGGGTGATCCTGGAGATTCTGGGTGGAAATGTGTGGGGTTTGGGGTTTAGGGGAAAGGATTGGATTCGGAGGTTGAAAGTTCTCAGGGGTTGGCCCCAATTTCGGCTGTCGGCATTCCCAGTTTTGGAAGTGCAACTCCAGTTCCTTCCCACCATCCATCCCATCCCATCCCATTTCCCCATTTTCCCTTTCCCACCAATCCCATTTTCCCTTTTTCCACCCATTTCCCCCATTCCCCCCATTTCCCCACCCATATTTCCCCATTTCCCTGTTTCTTTTCCATTTCCCTATATTTTCCCCCCATTTTGCCCCCATTTCCCCCATCCACCCCATTTCCCCCATATTTCCCCCATTTCTCCCCCAATCCCGATATTTTTCCCCTATATTTTCCCCATATTCCCCCCATTTTCCCCATTCTCCCCCCATATTCCCCCCATTTTCCCATTCTCCACCCCATATTTCCCCCATTCCTCCCATTTTCCCCCCATTTTTTCCTTCCCCCCCATATTCCCCATATTCCCCCTTTTCCCCACCCATTTTTCCCCCTTTTTTCCATTTCCCCCCATTTACCCCATTTTCCCCCATATTTCCGCCATTTCCCCTCCATTTCAACGCATTCCTCCCATATTTCTTCCCATTTCTCCCCCATTCTCCCCATATTTCCCCTACTTTCCCCCATTCTCCCCACTCCCCCCCATATTTTCCCACATTCCCCCATTCCTTCCCATTTTCCGCCATTTTTTTTTTCATTCCCCCATTTTCCCCATATTTTCCCCCATTCCCCCATGCCATCACCTTATCCTTGGAGTTGAGCACCACAGCCTGCGAGTGCGGTACCCGCACCACGTGGTGCTCAAAGCCGCCGTGGGCAGCCAAGCGCGGGCGGGCAGTTTGTGATTGAGCAGCGACAGCTCCGAGATCAAACGCTGAGTCTTCTGCTCCTTGGTGGGCAGCGTGGCCAAGCGCTTCCCGATGGAGATGAGGGATTTGATGAACTCCCGCTCCGGGGCCAGCCGGACTGGCTGAAATCAGAAACAAAATGTTTGGGAAAAAAGGGGAAAGGGAATTAAAAAGTGGAGGTGGTGTCGGTGGTTTTACAAGTACGATTGATCTCCTGTCCTTCCCTCTTTCCTGTCCTTCCTTTTTCTCTGTTCCCACCCCAGACTGGCTGGAAAAGGGCTGGGATGAAAAACAAAATGTTTGGGAAAAAAGAGGAAAGAGAATTAAAGAGTCGAGATGATGTTGGTGGTTTTCATGGGATTGATCTCCTGTCCTTCCCTCTTTCCTGTCCTTCCCTTTTCTCTGTTCCCACCCCAGACTGGTGGAAAAGGGTTGGATGAAAACAAACGTGGAACAAAATGAGGAAAAGGAGGAAAAAAGGAGGAAAAGTGGAGGTGATGGCCATGAGGATTTGATGAAACTCCCGCTCCGGGCCAGCCGGACTGCTGTGAAATCAAAAAACAAAACGTTTGGGAAAAAAGAGAAAACAAAATTAAAAAGTGGAGGTGGTGTCGTGGTTTTACAAGTGGGATCGATTTCCTTTCTCTTCTTTTCCCTTTTCATGCTCCTCCCTCTTCCTGTCTTTTCTCTGTTCCCACCCCAGACTGGCTGGAAAAGGTTGGATGAAAAAAAAAAACGTTTGGGAAAAAGGAGGAAAAAAAGAGGAAAAAAGAAGGTGATGGCCATGAGGGATTTGATGAACTCCCGCTCCGGGGCCAGCCGGACTGGCTGCAATCAGAAACAAAATGTTTGGGGAAAAAGAGAAAACAAAATTAAAAAGTGGAGGTGGTGTCAGTGGTTTTTCGAGTGGAATCGACTTCCTGTTCTTCCTTTTTCCCCGCTTTTCCCTTTTGATGCTCCTCCCTTTTCCTTCCCTTTTCCCTGTTCCCACCCCAGACTGGTTGGAAAAGGGTTGGGATGAAAAACAAAAGGTTTGGGAAAAAGAGGAAAGGGAATAAAAAGTGGAGGTGGCATTCGTGGTTCTTCAGTGGGATCAGTCTCCTGTCCTTCCCTCTTTCCTGTCCTTCCTATTTCCCTGCTCTTCACTTTTCCCGTCTTTTCCCTGTTCCCACCCCAGACTGGCTGGAAAACGGTTGGGATGAAAAACGTTTGGGAAAAAAGGAGGAAAAAAGGAGGAAAAAAGGAGGAAAAAAGGAGAGAAAGGAGGATAAAGGAGGAAAAAGGAGCAAAAGTGGAGGTGATGGCCATGAGGGATTTGATGAACTCCTGCTCCGGGGCCAGCCGGACTGGCTGCAATCAAAAACAAAATGTTTGGGGAAAAAGGAAAAAACAGAATTAAGAAGTGGAGGTGGCATTGGTGGATGTTCAGTGAGATCAACTTTCTGTGCTTCCTTTTCCCCTGCCCTTTTCTCTTCCAGTCTTTTCCCTGTTTCCACCCCAGACTGACTGGAAAAGAATTGGGATGAAAAACAAAACCTTTGGAGGAAAGGGAGAAAAAAAGGAGGGAAGAAGGAGGAAAAAAGGAGGTGATGGCCATGAGGGATTTGATGAACTCCCGCTCCGGGGCCAGCCGGACTGGCTGAAATCAAAAACAAAATGTTTGGGAAAAAGGAAAAATCAGATTACAAAGTGAAGTTCGTGTTGGTGGTTTTACAAGTGGGATTGATCTCCTGTCCTTCCCTCTTTCCTGTCCTTCCCTTTTCCCTGTTCCCACCCCAGACTGGCTGGAAAAGGGTTGGGATGAAAAACAAAATGTTTGGGAAAAAAGGAGGAAAGGGAATTAAAAAGCGGAGGTTGTGTCGGTGGTTTTTCAGTGGGATCAGTCTCCTGTCCTTCCCTCTTCCCTGTTCTTCCTTCTTCCTTCTCTTCCCTTTTCCCGTCTTTTCCCTGTTCCCACCCCAGAGGTTGAAAAGGGTTGGGATGAAAAACAAAATGTTTGGGAAAAAAGGAAATTAAGTTAGAAAAGAGAAGAAAAACTGGAGGCGATGGTGGTGGTTTTTTCAGTGGGATCCATTTCCTGTCCTTCCCTTCTCCAGAGGGAAATGTCTCCATAAATTCCATCCCATGGATCAAATCCCATAATTCCCAAAGGGTATTCCCACTTTTCCCTGCCCCTCCTCTCCCCAGATCCCCGAAAATTCGGGATCCCCACCCCAAAGCAGCAGAGCAGGATCCATCCCAGCGTCGTTCCCTCATTTTCCCTGGATGGAAAATCCTCCCCGGAATTCCAGAGCCCACGATCCCAGCGGGATTTGGGAGGATCCTCTCCCCCAAACCTCCGAATTCCCAGGATTTGGGAGTGGCTGGATTCACAAAATTGGATTTTCCCGATCCCTGGATTGGAGGATCCTCCCCCAAACTCCGAATTCCTGGGATTTGGGAGTGTCTGGATTCACAAAATTTGGGATTTTCTGGATCTCTGGGATTTGGGAGGATCCTCACTCCCAGCCCTCTGAATTCCCGGGATTTGGGAGTGGCTGGATTCCCAAAATTTGGGATTTTCCCGATCCCTGGGATTTGGGAGGATCCTCCCCCCAAACCTCTGAATTCCCAAAATTTGGGATTAACCAGATTCCCAGGATTTGGGAGAATCCTCACTCCCAGCCATCCAATTTCCTGGGATTTGGAAGTTTCTGAATTCCCAAAATTTGGGATTATCCAGACCCCAGGATTTGGGAGGATCCTCCCCCCAAACCTCCAAATTCCCAAAATTTGGGATTATCCAGATTCCCAGGATTTGGGAGGATTCTCCCCCCACCCCTCCCCGGTGCCTCATCCCAACGATCCCACATGGGATTTTTTGGGAATTTCCCCTCCCCGTTTTCAATCCCAAATTTCCGCTCCAGGTTTGTAGGAATTATTGGCTGATTTTTGGGAATTCCCATCATGCTAGGAAAGGCGCATGCACGAAGCCACGGAAAGGAAAACGCCGGAAAACCGGGAACGGCAGAAGGAAAGATCGGGGAAAATCGGGAAAAGAAGGATCTGGAAAAATTGGGAAAAGAGGATCAGGATGGGGATTCCTGGGTTGGATTTGGGATCGGGATGGGGATTCCCGGGTGGAAATCCATGGGATTTGCAGTCCACATCCAAAAATTCCTCAGGGATTCCGGGATTCCTCAGGAATTCTCCCCGTTTCCTGCGGATTCCCGAAAAAACGCTGGGAGGAGCAGGAATGGGCACAAATAATGCAATTCCTGGAATTTTGGGTGGAATTTTGGGGCTCAGAGCTCATCCCGTTATCCCTGAAAACCACTGGGATTGGGAAGGAACGGAAAGGGGATGGAATTTGGGGTGAAATCCCCGTGTTTGGGACATCCCAAATCCCGGCATGGGAATGATCCCTGAGGTGAGAGAGCTGGGCCGGCATCCTGGAATTCCTGAAAAAACCTGGAAAATGATGGAATTCTGCCCAAAATCCCCATGCTGGAGGAGATTATGCACTGGGCATGAGAGAGGAGGGAAAGAAGCTGCTGATTCCAAAAAAAATGAATGGAAAAAAATGGGAAAAGGCTCATCAGGACAGAAAAATCAGGGAAAACGCCGGGATTGATTGGAATTTTCACAGGCACAGAAAAAAAAAAAGAGGAATTAAAGAAATCAAGGAATGAGGTGGGAAAAAAAACCAGGAATTTAAAAAAAAAAAAAAAATCAAGCAAATCAATCCCATCTGGCCGAGAATTTTGGGAGCCAAATTCCAAGGAAAACAGCATTTCCTCTTCCATCTGCATCAGGAAAAGGGGAAAAGTGGGATCCTCCTCATTCCCAGATGGATTTTGGTGGGGAAAGGGGATTTTTAACATCATTTCACCCCAACCAGGGCGCTTTTCCTGCACTTCATCCCGACCGGAATGGGAGAATTCTCCCGGAATTCCGGAGCGGTGGCGATCCCGGGATTTTTTTTTTTTTTTTTTTAGGGGGAATTTAGGGAATTTCGGGCAATTCCAGAGGGGTGGAATGGAGGAAATGCTGCTGGGGGAAAAGCCTCCGGAACGGGAATGGAACTTACGGGAGCCAGGGACTTATCCAGGCTTTCCGTACTCGAGGAGAATTCCTGGGAAAGGCAGGAAAAGAGGGGATCGGTCACGGGTTTGGGATTTTTTTTTTTTTTGGGATTTTTTTTCCAAAGGGAAGAGAGGAAGGAGAAGGGAAAGGGGAGAAAAAGCACAGTTTAGCTCCAGGCACTCTTCTGCAATTCCCAGGTTTTTTTTTTGGATTTTTTTTTTTTTTGTCCCATCCCGTTGAATTTTGAATTTTTTCGCCGCCCTCTCCTGGAGAAATTCCGGGAGGGAAAATTCCACGGATCTCGAGCGGGGTGGGAGCAAACGGGATTCCCATAAAACCCTCGGATTTTTCCCGGTTTTTGGCCTCTGGGATTTGTTATCCCACATTCTGCTCCAAATTCCTTGGATTTTGTGCCGGGATCCGCCCTCTTCCCATCACCAAAATCCACAGATTTTTCCTTCCCAAAATTCCTGTTTATCCCTAATTTCAGCACCCCGTGGAAACGATCCCAAAAATTCCCCAAATCCCTATTTTTCTGAGAGTTTTTATCCCAGAGCAATTCCTGATTTATCCAAACTGCCATCCCCAGGAATTCCCATCCCAGAATTTCCACAATTCCAGCACTCAGAGCCCACAAAAAAATTCCACAATTTTCTCCCCAAAACGGATCCAGTGGAGCTTCATTCCCTGAAAATTGGGATCTGATTGGGTCAAAAATTGCCCCAAAAATTAAAAAAAAAATTCCCCAAAAATTGAGGAAGTCATCCCAAAATTTATCAGTGGAGGGAAAATCGATGGGAAAACCACCCCAAAATTTATCAGTGGAGGGAAAATTTATGGGAAAATCATCCCAAAATTTAACAACAGAGGAAAAACTGGTGGGAAAACCATCCCAAAATTTATCAGTGGAGGGAAAATCGATGGGAAAACCATCCCAAAATTTATCAATGGAGGGAAAATCATCCCAAAATTTATCAGGAAAGGGAAAATTGATGGAAAACCAACCCCGCCATCCACAGGATGGAACAGATTAAAGCAGGAAATTCCAGAATTTCCCGGGATTTCTGCTGGATATTCCCAGCCGGGGCAGCTCCAGGGAATTTCCTGGGATTCTGGAGGGAAAAACATCCAGCGCTTCAAAAAATTCTGGGAATTCTCTGCGGGATATTCGGGATTGGGGGCGGATTCTCCGTGTTTTTGTGCTTTTCCAGCCTCTGGATCTTTTCCAGGAATCTCCCGGAGGCGCTGCCCTCATCCATCATTTATGGAAAGCTCCGGTTTCCCGTTCCTTTTCCATATTAAAGATTTATCCCGGTGGGAACGGCCCCGCAGGTTTTGTTTTTTTTCCGGCCGGGAAAACTTCCAGAGCTTTCCTTGCTGTCCTTATTCCCAATTCCCGGAGTTTGGGATCTGAGGATTCCCAGGAAAAGAGGGAATGTTGGGAATGGTGAGAAAATCGGGGAATGTCCAGCAGATTGTGATCCTATGGAAATATGGGATGGGGGAACCGGCAGGAATTTGGGATTTCCAGGTCTTATCCGTGGGGGTGAGCCAGGGAATTCACAGTGGGATTCCCAGAATTGTCAGTGGGATTCCCAGTGCGATTCCCAGCAGAATTCCCAGTGGGATTCCCAGAATTGTCACGAGCGCGTTCCGCACGCAGACCACGCCCCTTTGGTTACATTAATATTTAAGCCACGCCCATATACTTTAAGCGCCACAAACCCGCCCAACACATTACCATTCCCGCCCGCTGGGCCCCCCTCGCACCGCGGGCCGCCAGGGGGCGCTGTGGCGGCCCCTCAGCCCCGTGAGGCGGTGCCGGGCCGGGCCTGCGAGGCTCCGAGCGGCCCCGCTCCGCCCCGGCCCGCTCCGCTCCGAGCGGCCCCGTCCGCTCCGCCCGGCCCCGGCCCCCTCCGCCGGCCCCTTCCGGCTCTCCGCTCGTCTCCTCTGCGCCCCGCTCCTCCCCGGCCCCCGAGGTGAGCCCGCACCCGCCGCGGCCCTTCCGAGGCCTCCTCGGTCCCCTCAGCCCGGTCCCCGGCGGTTCGGCGGCCGCTCCGTGTCCGGCCTCGCCTCCTCCTCCTCCTCCACCCTCCTCCTCCTCCACTCCTCCTCCTCCTCCTCTTTCCCCGCGGCCTCCAGCGCTTCGTGGCGCAGGGAGCTCGGGAGGAAATTCGCCTTTTCCTCTCGGGGCCGTTTCCGAGCTGATTCCGGGCTGTTTTTCCGCATTTTCCCCCTCAGCAGCCGCCGGTGCCCGGGATGAGCCGCCCCCGGCGGCCTCAGGGCCGGGCTCGCCGAGCGGAGCCGCGCGGGATGGGATCGCTCCAGGTACTCAATCCTTTCCTTTTTTCCAATTCCTGCCGATAACTCCTCAAAAAAAAAACAAAAAACCCGGGGGAAGTGGCGCAATTCCCTTTCCAGAGCCTTTTCCAGCCGCTTTCCCGATGAGGCTTTTTGCTAACTTTTTTCCCCCCTCTCCTCATGCCGGGCCATCTGGTGCCCCCGGGGGTTTTGGAAAAATTTGCCCAAAATCCCCGTTTGAATTCCAGGGATATTACGTAAAATGGGATCGGCGAGGGTCACTCATCCCCTCGGGAATGTTTTCCCTGGAAAACTTCGGCCGCGAGTTGGTCGGGACGTTGGATAATGAGAAAATAACAGCGTTTAATCCCTGCCCTTTTTATTTCCGGCGCTTCCCCGTAATCCGTGAGGGGATAACTGGGTGGAAAAGGGGATTTTCCGGCTTTTTTTTCCCGGTGTTGGGAGAGTTTTTGAGGTTTTGAAGCTTGTTTGGAGTCGTGGATCCCGTGGATCTGCTCCCGCGGGATCAGATTTGGGATTGGGGGTGGAGAAAACAGTCCCTGATTTTCTTCCTTGGAGTTCCGAGTGGGATTTTGGGGCTGTGCTTCAGAATTCCTGGGTGATTTGTGCTTCTGGAATTCCTGGTGCTCCTGAAATTCTGGGTGATTTTCTGCTCTGACAATCCCTGGGTGATCCTGCTCCCGAAATTTTGGGTGATTTCTGTTCCTGGAATTCCTGGGTGATTTCTGCTCCTGAAATCCCTGGGTGATCCCTGCTCCTGGAATTGCCGTCTGATTTGTCACAGTTCAGGGTCCATGATTGTATCAGCACAAGCGCTGCCCTTGGTATCTTTTTACTGCCTTTTTCCTGCCTTTTTTTTTCCTGTTTTTTTTTCGGCTTTTCCTTGCTGTTCTGCTTTCCCTGCTTTCCCTGCTTTTTCCTGCTTTTCCCTGCTTTTCCCCTGCTTTTTCCCTGCTTTTCCCCTGCTTTTCCTGCCTTTTTCCTGCTTTTTCCCTGCTTTTCCCCCTGCTTTTCCCCTGCTTTTTTCCCTGCTTTTTTCTGCTTTCTCCTTGCTTATTTTCCAGTTTTCCCAGCCAGGCTTTGAATTAAAAAAAATAAAACCAACACCCCAAACACCTGGAAAGAGGGAATTTGCATAAAGAAAGGAGTGTGGGAATGCGGGAGCTCGTGATCCTTCCCCAGGGTTTTGGGATTTTTCCAGACTTTGGGAATGGGGAAGGGGATCCTGAAGGATCTCTGGGGAAAACCTTGGCTGTGTTTGTGTGGATGGGTTTTGGGAAGAGATTCTGTGATAAATCCATCGTTTTTCCAAAGGTTTGGGAGAAATTTTGGAGGTGGGGGAGGGTTGGACCTCCCATGATTTTTTTTTTTTTTTTTTGGGATGGGGAAATTAATTTCCATGTAAATCCTCTGGATTTGCCTCCTCTCCATGAGGAAAGAACGAAGGAAGTGTCGGGATTTTCAGGCTGGAGCTTCCCCTTTTTCCTCCACGGAGGAGGAGCAGGAGCTCATTAATTTATTTATTAATTATTGATGGTTATTAATTATTAAAAACATACACAGTTGCCCTGAGATTGGGAGCGGGGAATTTGGGATGTTTTTCCTTGGCTGAGGAATGTTGGGAGCCAGTTTTGAGCACCCTATGGAGCTTCCCATCCTCTTCCTGCATTTTATTTTATCCCAAGAATATTTTATCCCCGAAATATTTTATTCCAAAAATATTTAATCCAATAATAACTTATTCCAGGAGTAATTATTCCAATGATATTTCATTCCACCGATATTTTGTTTTAAAAAAATCCAATTCCAGCAAATTTTTATTCCTTGAATTCTGTGGAAAAAAAACTGGGATGGGGATGGTGGAAAATGTGGAAAAGTGCAGGAGGAGGGGTAAATCCCTGGAATTTTTGGGTTGGAGCCGTGCCCTTGGATTTGGGATCGGGATATTACGGAATTCCGGCGTGTGGGGGAAATAAGAACAAACCCCCGGCCACAAAAACCCCGGAATGATCCCAAAAATCCACGGGAATGCCGGGATTTGTGCCCAGGTAACCCCGCGGCTCCGGGGGCGGATTTATCCCCTGCAGCTCCTTAATCCGACCTTAACCCGCTGGGCTTTGGCATTTTTGGGGATCCCGGGATTTGGGGACATGGGAACACTGGGAAGGGACATTCGGGATCCCTGGGAACCCGACAGCCTCTCCCCAAATCCCTTAAATCCCAAAAATCCCATAAATCCCAGCGTGTTCCACTCCACATTCCCATTTTTTATGGGATCTGACGCCTTTTCCTCCCTGTCACCCCAAAAAAATGGGATGGAAAAGCTTTTCCCAACTTTTCCAGGCTCGGAAATCCCAGCAGGTGCAGGGATTGCTGCTCTCTGTCAATATTTTAATTTTCCAGGAATTTTTTTATCCCTGGGAATGCTTAAAGGAATCCGGGAATGCTGGCAAAGCCCCGAGTGATTTTTCTGGCTCCCAATCCTGAATTCCCACCCCTTTTTTTTGGGACTTGTTGAAAAATTGAAGCACTTGGGTTTTTTTTTTCCGGCTCTCACGGGGTTTTTGGGATTTAAGAGCCACAAAAATTTCAGGCATGTGGGATTTGGAGCGCTGGGAACGGCGGGAAACGCTCGGACTTTGGTCGGGATTTGGTCAGCTGGGATTTCTTGGGGAAAAAATGGGGAAAAAAGAGGAAAAAAAAGAGGAAAAGGAGAGGGGAAAATAGTTTTTGGGAGGTGATCGTGGTTTGGCACTCTTGGAATATTTGGGGAGAATTCCTGGGGGTTTTCTCACTTTTTGGGAGATGGAAAAATAAAGGATAAAGGAAAGTCCTTGAGTTAATTGGGAAAATTCTTGGATTAACAGGGAAAAATCCTGAATTAACTGAGAAAAATCCTGAATTAACGGGAAAAAAAAATCCCATTTTTCTCCCAATTTTTCCCATTTCTTCCCATTTTCCCCGTTTTCTCCATTTTTTATGTTTTTCTGCTGTTTCTCCCCAGCTCTGAGCCGCACCATCCCCACTGCTCTTCGTCTTGATCACATCCCCAATCCCATTTTTCCCCATTTTTCCCATTTTTCTCCCTTTTCTCCCCATTTTCTCCCCAATTTTCTCCCCATTTCCCCCATTTTTCTCCCCATTTCCCCCATTTTTCTCTCATTTCCCATTTCTCAAATTTTCCCGTTTTTTCACATTTTCCTCCCGTTTCTCCCTGCAGCTCTGAGCTGCGCTGCCCCCAGCTGCTCCTGCTCTTGAATGCCATCCCCAATCCCAATTTTCTCCCATTTTTCCCCAATTTTCTCCAATTTTCTCCAATTTTCCCATTTTTCCCATTTTTCTCCCAATTTTTCACATTTTTCTCCTATTTCTTCCCACAGCTCTGAGCTGTGCCGTCCCTCCACTGCTTCTCATCTTGAATGCCATCCCCAATCCCATTTTTCCCATTTTTCTCCCAATTTCCCCCATTTCTCTCCCAATTTCCCCCCATCTCTCCCATTTTTTCACATTTTCTCCCATTTCTCCCCGCAGCTCTGAGCCGCGCCGCCCCTCCGCTGCCATGGGCGACGTTGCCCCGGATGCCCCGGCCGGGAGCAGCCCCTCGGTGGTGGCCGGGACCACCCCCCCCTCAGTGGCCGGGAGTAGCCCCCCATCAGCCCCCGGTAGCCACGGGCCATCCCCAGGGAGCGGGAGCTCCTCCCTGAGCGTCATCACGGAGGGCGTGGGCGAGCTGGCCCTCATCGACCCCGAGGTGGCCAAGAAAGCCTGCGAGGAGGTCCTGGAGAAGGTCAAACTGCTGCACGGTGCCCCCTCGGACGGGGTGACCGTCCCCAACGGCGAGAGCTGTCCCATCCGCTGCCTGGACGAGCCCGCGGGAATCCGCGAGGAGGAGGAGGAGGAAGGCTCGGGCGCTGCCCGCGCGGCGCGCCGGCGCCACAAGAACCAGCAAGCCAAACAATCGTGGCTTCTGCGCCTTTTCGAGTCCAAACTCTTCGACATCTCCAAGGCCATCTCGTATCTCTACAACTCCAAAGAGCCCGGCGTGCAGGCTTACATCGGCAACCGGCTCTTCTGCTTCCGCAACGACGAGGTGGATTTCTACCTGCCGCAGCTGCTCAACATGTACATCCACATGGACGAGGACGTGGGCGACGCCATCAAACCCTACATCGTGCACCGCTGCCGCCAGAGCGTCGATTTCTCGCTGCGCTGCGCGCTGCTGCTCGGAGCTTACTCCTCCGACATGCACATCTCCACGCAGCGCCACTCCCGCGGCACCAAACTGCGCCGCCTCATCCTGTCCGACGAGCTTAAACCCAGCTCAAACAGGAAGAGGGAGATGCCTTCTTTAGGCCCGGCTCCAGACTCGGGGCTGTCGCCTTCTAAAAGGACTCACCAGAGGTCCAAATCGGACGCCACCGTTTCGGTCAGTTTGGGCAGCAATTTGAAGCGCACGGCCAGCAATCCCAAGGTGGAGAGCGAGGAGGAGGTAAAGTTTGGGATATTTCTTTGAGAAAGGGGTTTTGGCTGGGTGTGTCCCAAAACTTGATAAACATCCCAGGTGGAGAGTGAGGAGGAGGTAAAGTTTGGGATATTCCCGGGGAAAGGAACGGGGTTTTGGGGTTGGGGTTGTGTCCCAAAACTTGGTAAACAATCCCAAGGTGGAGAGTGAGGAGGAGGTAAAGTTTGGGATATTTCCTTGAGAAAGGGGTTTGGGGTTGGGTTGTGTCTCAAAAAAATCCCAAGGCGAGAGCGAGGAGGAGGTAAGAGTTGGGATATTCGCAGGGGAAGGAACGGGGTTTGGGGTTGGGTTTGTGTCCCAAAACAATCCCAAGGTGGAGAGTGAGGAGGAGGTAAAGTTTGGGGTGTTTTCTGGGGAAAGGAAGGGTTTGGGGTTTGGGTTGTGCTCCAAGGCTCAGCAATCCAAGGTGGAGGGCAAGGAGCCGGTAAAGTTTGGGATTTTACTCAGGAAAATGGGGTTTTGGGGTTGGGGTTGTGTCTCCAAACAATCCCAAGGTGGAGAGCGAGGAGGAGGTAAAGTTTGGGATATTTCTGTTTGGGTTTTTGGGGTTTGGGTTGTGTCCCAAAACTTGGTAAAAAGTCCCAATGTGGAGAGCAAGAAGGAGGTAAAGTTTGGGGTGTTTACTGGAGAAATGGGGTTTTGGGTTTGGGGTTGTGCTCCATGGAGGTGGAAATGCTTTGGGATCCATCCCAGAGCTCTGTGGGGTCAGGGTTGTGCTCCAAAGCTCTGGGAATTGGGAAAATCCATGATTTTTCCTTGGGATCCATCCCAGAGTTCCTCCAGGCTTGGCTGGGAATGGCTGGGAATGACCGGGAATGGCTGGGAATTGCTGGGAAATGGGTCAGAAATCAAAGTTTGATCCAACTGGGAATCTTGCCAGGAATCCTGCTGGGAATTGTGGGAATCCTGCTGGGAATCCTGCTTGGAATCCCAGGAATCCCACTGGGAATTGTGCTGGGAATTGTGGGAATCCCATTGGGAATCCTGCTGGGAATTTCAAGAATCCCACTGGGACTTCCACTGGAAATCCCAGCAATTCTTGGGAATCCCACTGGGATTCTGCTGGAAATCGCACTGGAATCCCACTGACAATTCTGGGAACCACATGTGAATTCCTGGCTCATCCCCACGGATAAGACTGGAATCCCAGAATTCCAGCCAGGTTCCCCCATCCCATATGTCCATAGGATCACATCTGCTGGACATTCTCGATTTTCCTCATCCATTCCAATTCCCTCTTTTCTGGAATCCCTCAGATCCCAAACTCCGGGAATTGGGACTAAGACAGCAAGGAAGCTCTGAAGTTTTCCCTGGCCGGAAAAAACAAAAATCCTGCGGGCCGTTCCCACCGGATTCTTTATATGACAAAAGGAACGGGACAACCGGGCTTTCCATAAAATGAAATGGATGAGGGCAGGGCTTCCGGGAGATTCCTGGAAAGATCCAGGCTGGAAAAAGCACAAAAACAGGGAATCCGCCCACAATCCCGATATCCGCGAGAATCCCCGAATTTTTTTGAAGCGCTGATGTTTCCTCAAATCCATGGAATCCCTGGAGCTGCCCGGTGGGGAATATCCAGCAGAAATCCCGGGAAATTCTGGATATTTCCTGCTTTTAAATCTGTTCATCCTGTGGATGGCGGGGTTGGTGTTTCCATCAATTTCCCTTTCCTGATAAATTTTTGGGATGAATTTTCCTCCATTGATTTAAATTTTGGGAATGTTTTCCCATGATTTCCCTCCACTGTAAATTTTGGAATGGTTTTTCCCCAGTTTTTCCTCTGTTGTTAAAGTTTTGGGATGATTTTCCCATAAATTTCCTCCATGATAAATTTTGGGGTGTTTTCATCGATTTTCCCTCCACTGTAAATTTGGGATGACTTCCTCATTTTGGGAATTTTTTTTTTAATTTTTGGGGCAATTTTTGAACCCAATCAGATCAATTTTTCAGGGAATGAACTCCACTGGATCGTTTCGGGGAGACAAATTGTGGATTTTTGTGGGCTTGAGTGCTGGATGTGGACAATTCTGGGATGGAAAGTCCATGGGATGGCAGTTTGGATAAATCAGGATATTGTTCTGGGGTAAACTCTCAGAAAATAGAAAAAAATTTTGGGGGGGGGGGAAATTTCTGGGATCGTCTCCACGGGGTGCTGAAATTAGGGATAAACAGGCATTTTGGAAGGAAAAAATCTGTGGATTTGGGTGATGGGAAGGAGGGCGGATCCGCACAAAATTCAAGAATGAGCAGAAATGTTGGGATAACAATCCCAGAGGCAAAAACCGGGAAAATCGAGTGTTGTTTTTGGGGGGGAGTGGGTTATTATGGGAATCCGTTTTGATCCCACACCGCCTCGAGATCCGGGAATTTTCCCTCCCAAATTTCTCAGGAGAGGGCGGAAAAAATTCAATAATTCCAACGGGATGGGAACCAAACAAAAAAAATCCAAAAAAAAGAAAAACCTGGGATTGCAGAAAGTGACCTGGAGCTAAACTGTTTGCTTTTTTTTCCTCCTTTTTCCTTCTCTTCCTCTTCCCTTTGGAAAAAAAATCAAAAAAAAAACAAAATCCAAACCCGTGACGATCCCCCTTTTCCTTGCCTTTCCAGGAATTTCTCGAGTACGGAAAGCCTGGATTAAGTCCCTGGTCCCGTAAGTTCCGTTCCCTGTTCGGACAGGCTTTTCCCCCCAGCAGCATTCATCATTCCAAACCCCTCTGGAATTGCCGAAATTCCCTAAATTCCCCTAAAAAAAAAACAAAAAAATCCCGGATCGCCACCGTCCGGAATTCCGGGAGAATTCTCCCATTCCGGTCGGGATGAAGTGCAGGAAAGCGCCCTGGTTTGGGGTGAAATGATGTTTAAAATCCCTTTCCCACAAATCCATCTGGAATGAGGAGGATCCACTTTTCCTTTTCCTGATGCAGATGGAAGAGGAAATGCTGTTTTCCTTGGAATTTGGCTCCAAAATTTCTCGGGCAGATGGATTGAATTTGCTTTTGAATTTTTTTTTTTTAAATTCCTTGGTTTTTTTTCCCACAATCATTCCTTGATTGTCTTTAATTCTCTTTTTTTTTCTGTGCCTGTGAAAATTTCCAAAAATCACGGCGTTTTCCCTGATTTTTCTGTCTGAAGAGCCTTTTCCCATTTTTTTTCCATCATTTTATTTTGGATCAGAGCTCTTTTCCCCCTCTTCATGCCAGTGCATAATTCCCTCAGTCATGGGGATTTTGGGCCAGAATTATCATCTTTCCAGGTTTTTCAGGAAATTCCAGGATGCGGCCCGGCTCTCTACCTCAGGGATATTCCATGCCGGGATTTGGGGATGTCCCCAAACACGGGGATTTCACCAAAATTCCATTTCCCTTTCCGTTCTCCCAATCCCGTGGTTTTCAGGGATAAGGGATGAGCTCCTGAGCCCAAAACATTCCAACCCAAAAATCCAGGAATTGCATATTTGTGCCCATTCCCTGCTCCTCCCACGTTTCGGAGAATCCCGCAGGAAAACGGGAGAATCTGGGAATCCCGTGAATCCCTGAGGAATTTTTGGATGTGTGACTGCATCCCCATGGATTTCCACCCGGAATCCCATTCCCGATCCCAAACCAACCCAGAATCCCATCCTGAATTCCTTCTTTTTTCCAATTTTTTAAGATCCTTTCTTATACCGAAATTTTTCCCCGATCTTTCCGTCTGCGTCGGTTTTTTTCGGCGTTTTCCTTTTCCGGCTTCGTGCAATGCGCCTTTCCTAGCATGATGGGAATTCCCAAAAATCACCCAATAATTCTACAACCTTGGAGCGGGAAATTTGGGATTGAAAACGGGGAGGGAAATCCAAAAATCGCATGTGGGATCGTTGAGAGGCACCGGGGAGGGGTGGGGGATGAATCTCCAAATCCTGGGAATCTGGATCCCATTGTTGGGAATTTTGGAGGTTTGGGGGGAGGAATCTCACCAATCCTGGGGTCTGGAGTATCCACATTTTTGGGAATCAAACTTCCAAATCCAGGAAATTGGGCTGGCTGGGAGTGAGGAATTCCAAATCCTGGATCTGGTATCCAAATTTTGGGAATTCAGAGGTTTGGGGGGAGGATCCTCCAAATCCCAGGATCGTGAAATCCAAATTTGGGAACCCAGCCACTCCCATCGGGAATTCAAAGGGCTGGGAGTGAAGGATCCTCCAATCGCAGATGATCCAGAAAATCCAATTTTGTGAATCCAGACACTCCCAAATCCCAGGAATTCGGAGGTTGGGGGAGGATCCTCCAAATCCAGGATCGGGAAAATCCAATTTTTGGTGAATCAGCATCCCCAATCCTGGGAATCGGAGGTTGGGTGGAGAGGATCTCCAAATCCCGCTTGGGATCGGGGCTCTGGAATTCCGGGGAGGATTCATCCAGGGAATGGAAAATAGGGGACGACGCTGGGATGGTCTCGCTTCTCGTTTTGGGGTTGGGATCCCGAAATTTCGGGGATCTGGGGAAGAGAGGGGCCAGGGAAAAGTGGAATTACCCTTGGGAATATGGATTGATCCATGGATGGAATTTTGGAGACATTTCTCCTGGAGAAGGGAAGGACAGGAAAATGGTCCACTGAAAACCCACCACATCGCTCAGTTTTTTCTTCTCCTTTTCTAACTTAATTTCCTTTTTTCCGCAACATTTGTTTTTTCATCCCATACCCTTTCACCGTCTGGGGTGGACCAGGAAAAGACGGAAAAGGGAAAGGAGGGAGGAAGAAAGGGGAGGAAAGGACGAAGACTGATCCCACTGCCCAACCCACGACACAACTCCGCTTTTAACTTCCTTTCCTCCTTCCTTTATCCAAACATTTTGTTTTTCATCCACACCCCTATTTTTTCCAGCCAGATTGGGTGGAAAGGGAAGGGAAGGACAGGAACAGAGCGGAAGGAACGAGCATCAATCCCACTTGTAAAACACAACACGACTTTCACTTGTAAATTCTGATTTTCCTTTCCCAAAATTTGTTTTTTCGAATTCTCAGACAGTCC
The DNA here is from genome assembly GCA_009741485.1 of Malurus cyaneus samueli. Taxonomy (NCBI): domain Eukaryota; kingdom Metazoa; phylum Chordata; class Aves; order Passeriformes; family Maluridae; genus Malurus; species Malurus cyaneus. The sequence continues at coordinate 18,446 of VKON01002502.1, forward strand.
GGCGGCCGAGCGGGAGTTCATCAATCCTCATGGCCATCACATCCTTTTTTTCCTCCTTCTCCCTCCTTTTTTCTCGCCTTACCTCCAAACGTTTTTGTTTTTCATCCCAATCTTTCCAGCAGTCGTGGGTGGAAAAGGGAAAGAACTGAAAGAGAAAAGGGCAGGGAAAAAGGAAGACAGAAGGATTCAGACTCCACATGCCACCTCCACTTTCTTAATCATGTTTTTTCCTTTTTCCAAACATTTGTTTTTGATGCAGCAGTCCGGCTTGG
>VKON01002510.1:0-10770 GCA_009741485.1 Malurus cyaneus samueli
AAAGAGAGAGATCCTAGACTAATTCTTGAGTGTTTATCTGTGGAAGCTGTTCAGGACTTGGATATAATTCACTGAGATCTCTACTGTAACACCATACAGAATGTGCTGGTTTTACTGTTTGCTTGTACAGCTGCTTAATCAGAAAATTTGAAGGAGATTATTTTGCCATGAACATACATGTGAGAGCATTTTAAACCACTACAAAATGACTAAAAGTGACACCATCTCATGGAAGGGATTTGCCCATGAGTGTTGTGCTCTCTGCTCAGTGGCTGAGTTTCTGATGCCCTCTGTTCTGTGGAGAAAGGGAACAGTGTGGTATGCAGTAGCTCATTCCTTTGAGGTCAGTGAGGGTCTGACTGTGGCTGCTTAGGTGCATGCCTTGGTCTTAGCCTCCCACTGAACTCACAAAGTTACATGTGCAAAAATCATGGCAGTATTATATAATTATATCCTTAAGTATTTATATTTCAAATCTATTGTAATGACAATTACTAGAAGCTGTCCTACCATCCCTGAACTGAGCATGTTTTAAATACAATGTTTTAATTTGTCTGAGTAAAGGCTGATGCACTTTGAAAAATCCTGGTAAACTAATACTGGAAAGGTACTGACAATGAACAGGCATTTTCAAGAATGCTTATAGCTACCATGAGCTATCCTCAAAACTAAATGATGTAAATAGTGTAATGTAAATGGCTACTAGCACACTTTATATATGCTTTTCTTATCTCCCGGCTTCCCAAATACACCAATCACATGGGTCCCAGCCAGATGACACAGCCAGGCACTTTCCAATGTCCATGTAGCATGTTCTAGTCTGTGATTGGTAGATAGTTTCATTTGTCCAATCCCCGTCCAACTCCGTGGCTAGCCGTGTCACTCAGATCGAGTCTGCGCTGTTCAATCTTGTTTGAGTCCAGGCTGCTTCCAAGCCCAGCCCCCACACACAGCTCTAAGATAGCGAGGGCCACGGCAAGTATATATTACTAACTGCTTGCTAGACAGTGTATATTGTTTACTTAACATTTATTGTGGTTGTCAAAGCAGAATGAGAAGTAAAAGACTATTGACAAAAGCAGGGGCTTTGACCCAGCTTGTGTTCGTGGACCCCCTACGCTGGCTAAAACCAGAGCTGTTGTTTGGACTTAGGCCAGGGACTCAGAGAGCATGCGCAAAACAGAAAGGTGAAAAGTTCAAAACAAGAGGATGAGTATTTTACTTCCTCCCAAGACCCCCAGAGCCCACTACCAAATAACACTGCGCAGGCGTGAGCACATGGAAATGACTTTTGAGCTTATTATAATATGAAGTGGGGATAGGTCATGAATATGTATAGGCGAATTTCGAAACTTGGTGAATGTATAACATGTAACCAGATATATACCAAGCAATACTGTATGGGGGTGTGTGTGTGTTTTGGAGGAGGACCTCCCGCACGCCCAGCACTGCAATAAACATACCTACTTTAAAACTTAAAATTATATAAGTTGTGAAGTTTTGCCTAGACCATTTTTGGATCATCTCAAAGAGAAGTTAGTATCTGAGAAGCGGCATAAGTGCCCCTACAGCGGCTGCAACAAGGTCTACGGGAAGTCCTTCCACTTGAAAGCCCACTACCGAGTGCATAGAGGCAAGCCGCGGGTGCGCAAGGAAGGGGGCGGGGCACACAGGAGATGAAGCCTCTGGGAATCGTTTGCCACAATATCACTTATTTCCCCTCCCATGCTTAGCGTGGGGATCCTGTGAAGGGGGGTCCCATGTGAGCCCTACATCGGTGTGTCACGATCCGCTTAACCCAAGCGGGAGTCGTGAGGGGTTCGTTATCAGAATCTCAGAGTGCAAAAGAAACGAAGGGGGCAAGTATATATATTTTAAATAATCATGAGCAATTTTATTGGATTTTTGCAACAGAAGAGGGTGAAGAGAGAGAAAGTGAGAGAGAGAGATGGGTTTTATAGCTACCAAATGGCTCCGACGAGTCTTTCTAGGTCCGGATTCCATGGGTTCGCCAGCAGTCCGTTGGGGGGATCCCCATCGGGGTCTTTTCAGAGAGACCTTTTATAGTCCTTTTGAAAGCGAGTGGCAGCAAGCCAGCGGGTTGTGAAGTATGGAAAAAACCGCCAAGCGGTGGGGAAAGAATGTCTATTGTTCCATAAGGTGTGCCAGTATGGGGTCGCGCCGCTCTCTTTCCTCTCCACTCAGGAAGCAGCGCAGCCATCCATGGTTTACACGCTGTACCTTCCAGCCTAGGAGCTGGAAATTTGGCAGTCATCCCACCTTGATCTGGCTCGGACTCCTTTAAGCAAAAGTCCCCCTTTCTTCCCTTTGGGGTTCTTTTTTTTGGGGTGTTCAGTCTCAGTCCATATCGATGATCGTGAGACAGTCAAAGGTCTTCTGTACAGTCTCTTACACAGTGGCACAGTAAATCTGACCGAGATCTCTCGGGATTGTCTAAAATAGCGCGGCTTGGTCGGGTGCTGTGTTTGCCAGGCCAGCGGCTGTTAAGCAAGCTGCCTGCCTCTGCAGGGAGTGAGAGTGGGGCTGGCTGCCATGGACAGGGCTGCAGCAGAGGAGAGTGGCTTGTCCTTTCGCACCCATGTGGGCTTCCTGAATCTTCAAGGGAGAGTCCAGCTCAGCATCTCCAATAGCCCTGGTGTGAAAGGGCTAGCAATTAATGGAAGAAAACCCAAGGAAGAAAAAAGCAGGGAGCAGAAGAGCAAGTCTTGTGGAAAATCTTGTTAATTTTTTTTTTAAAGGTAGCAACTTTTTGAAAGTGGAATACACTTTAGGCAAATGGATCTGTTTGAAGAGAAACTGACAGTGACATATTCCAAAATTACTGTATTGCTTTTATTTATGAGCTTCTTGAATTGGATTTTCTGATCAAGTGCCACAGCACATAACTTTTGTAGTTATGTAACAGTCCTCTTCATTATAGATGATGTGGTAGGTTAACCTTGGCTGGCTGCCAGATCCCCACCTAGCTGTTCTCACTCCCTCTCCTCAGCAGGAGAGAGGGAGAAAATAAGGTAAAAAGCTCATGAATTGAGATAAGGACAAGGAACTTACTTCCCAATTACAGTCATGGACAAAACAGACTCTACTTCGGGAAGATTAATTTATTGCCAATTAAAAATAAGACTAAGACTTTGAGGAAAAAAACCCCAAAATTTTTAAACTAAATAAAAACTTCAAACACTAACATCCAATTCTTCCCAGGTTCACCTTCACTCCTTCATTCCTGGCTTCTCTGCCTACTTCCCATCCCAAGTGGCGCAATGGGGTATGTAGAATAGGGGTTGCAATCAGTTTGCAACTGTCATCTCTGCTGCTCCTTTCTCCTTACACTCTTCCCTTGCTCTAGCGTGGGGTCCCTCCCACAGGATACTGTCCTCTGAGAACTGTTCCAGCATGCGTCCTTTCTGTAGGGTGGAGTCCATCAGGAACAGACTGCTCCAGCATGGACTCCTCACCACAGGTCATAGTTCCATCAAGAGATCTTTGTTCAGGTGCCTGGACCACCTCCTTCCCTTCCTTCTTCACTGACCTTTGTGTCTACAGGGTTGTTTATGATGTATTTTCTCACTCCTCTCTCATAGCTGCTGCACAGCATTTCTTTCCCCTTTCTTAAATATGTTATCACAGAGGTGCTACCAACATTGCTGATTAGCTCATATTTGGCCAGTGGTGGATACATTTTGGAGCTGGCTGAAACCATCTCTGTTTGGCACAGGGTAAGACCCTGATACAGGCAACCCCTGCAGCTCCCTCCTTCCCTGCTACCAGAACCTTGCCATATAAACCCAATGCAGATGTTTAGTATAATACTGGCTGTGGCAGAGCAACTTTATAAAAACATGCTGAGCATGTTTTGACTGTAAGGAAATCCTTGCTACTTTTGGAATATTAAGCTCTGAAAAAATAAAGAGGCAAAATAACTGCTCATATAAATGAGCAAGTTTCAGAGACACCAATGGCATTTGGCTCACTTGCAATAGTAAAGATTTTTGACTAATTTTCTAAAAAATAAATCAGTGACCTTGGGTTAAAAAAAAAAAAGCTATCCTGCTGTCACGATCCGCTTAACCCAAGCGGGAGTCGTGAGGGTTCGCTATCAGAATCTCAGAGTGCAAAAGAAACGAGGGGCAAGTATATATTCAAAATCATGAACAATTTTATTGGATTTTCGCGATAGAAGGGGTTGCGAAGTATGGGAAAACCGGCCAAGCGGTGGGGAAAGAATGTCTATTGTTCCATAAGGTGTGCAGCATGGGCTGTGCGCTGTACCGTTCTCTCCTCCTTCACGTCAGGAACGGTGCGACCATCCGTAGCTTACACGCTGTACTCAGCAGCCTAGGAGCTGGAAACTTGGCAGACATCCCACCTTGATCTGGCTCGGACTCCTTTGAGCAAAAGTCCCCCTTTCTCCCCCCTTGGGGTTTTTCGATGATCGTGAGACAGTCAAGGGTCTTCCATATGGTCTCTTACACCTGCTGTTTTTTGAAAGGACGTGTATTTGATAATGTTCAACTAGTGTTTTTACCTTTTTGAAGACAGTTTTAATTCATCAGTTTTGCAGTCTGTGTTTTGATGGCCCTTAGTATCTTTAAGTTTTGTTTCATACCAGGGAAAATGGATATTTCAGGATCCTAGTAATGGCTTGAGTACTGAAGTTGTGTTGTATGTTGGCACCATACTCTGTCTCAGTTCTGGGCTATACGAACTGTTAAATCTTGGCATAGCTCCTTGCTAAGGGAGGTCAAGTCTCCCATGCACAGTGATAAATTACACCTTTTGGCTTTTGTTGCCAGACCCTCTCAAGCAGGTGAAGGACCACATGAACTTAAGGGGAAAAGTTCAAAAGTATGTGACTTAAAAACCTATGCCAGCCCCACAGACTCTTCATGGAAGTCTCTTCAGGGACATAGCTTACTTTGGAAAATTATACCATCAGTTTGACTTGTACTCCCTAGAGGATTTAGCCTCTGTCCATATGGAATTGGCTTCTCTGCTCAGCTATTCCTGTTATCATAACTAATCTCAGCTGAGATGACATTTTTCACACAGTCTTCATTCATAACACTGTGTTCTTTAATACCAGCAAATCTTATTTCTTCTGGTTCTGCCTACCAATTAAGAGCATAGTATTTGTAGACTTTAAAAAAATTCTCTAGCGTCCTGGTTCTGCCAAGGACAGGGTTAATTTTTGCAGTAGCCAGGAAAGACATGGCTAGGACCCAGAGGTTATTCTATACCACCTCACATAATTTTCTGGGAATGGGGAAAGGATTACTTCCTGGTTGAGGTAGCATGGCACCGGTTAGGTAGCAGCGCATGGTTTGGAGTATTTTCAGTGGGAGCACTAAATTGGAGAATACCATTTCTAAACCAGGACATCTAGATTAAAGGGTTGTGTATGAGTAAGGAAAGGCATGGATCAAAGGAAGCACTGCCATGTGCTTCATATCTGTTTTGTAAATGACTTATTTTCTGGATTTTGTATATTGGCAGTGATAGTAAGTGGTAAAATAAAAAATTAATTTATCACCAAGGGAACATGTTACAAGTTATTGCTTTAGTATTTAGTGCTGTCTGAGTAGGGTATGGTCAAATCTGAACATTGGCTAAACTTCTATTTCTCTGACTTCCCTGTTCATCTAGCTATGTTTGTATTGCAAGGGAAGAGACCTGGAGCTGGTTATCTACCTATGCCCTACTAGGAGATTTGTTATGTGCTAGGAGATTTGTTATGTGCTTGACTGAGGAGGTCAGGAGAAGGAGGATTACTGGATGTGATTCAGTGGTGGACTCTGTTTAGGTGGAATTTAGACTGTCTCCATGAGCAAGGAAAGAAGATGGTCAGTTCTGACCTTTAAATAACCTCAATACCTACCCTAGTGATTATTGTGTTAAAAACTCAAAGATTTCACTTCAAATCCTCTTTTGGAGGCTGAAGGTAACTGATGGCTTGCAAAACATTAGCTCACAAGTGACAAGGAAGATATATTAATATAGCTTCCATTTAGTGCTTGGATACCCACCCTGATATGGGAACCAAAATAGATGTCAACTGGGATAGCATTTTGGGTGTTAACATGGAAATCTATATACTGTACAACCCACACTGTGTGCTATATGCAATATTGTTCTAAATATCTTCTGAAGGGGTATGAAGCTTACAAAGGCCATTCACTTGTGTGTGACACATAAATCCGAGTATTAAATACTTAACTTGGACACACTAATGTACCTTCACTGTAGTTCTGTGTGATTAAAAACATTACAAAAATGCAGCAGTGAATAAACTCTGAGAGTTTTCTAATGTGAACAGTTAGTACTGTTCCAAATGAAATACTAAATGATGCTGCTAATGCTAATTACTTTTTATAAATGGCAGAATAATTCTGTAGCAACAGTTGGATTTGATTGAGCCTCCAGAGTTATTCATAACTACATATTGCAGTGTTAATGCTTCCTCCTCAATTATATCACATTTTTTTATCCCTTCCATCTACCTTACACTTCTTAGTCAGGCCATCAATTTGGTTTCTTGATACTTTGTAGCCTTTAGTTGAAGTAGGTACACAGCTATCAATTAAAAACTTCATGGTCTAATTTTTTTATATTTTATAATATTTTAAATAGTCAACCTCAGTGTCTCAATCTTGGACAATGACTTTAGGACTTTGGTTCACACCTATGATGTTGTTTGTACCAACATGACTTTTTACTCATGGATGCTACCAAGCAGGTGAAAAGCTCTGAATACTGATTTGTGCCATGTAATGTTGAGAGTCTAAAAATTCACTGGACCATATTTGATTATCTAAAAGAAAATTAGACATGAAAGAGGAAATAAAGTTAAAAGACTTGACATTCAGAGGTTAAAGGTCTGTATCTTACTAGTAATTCTCTAAACTTGTTGGTTCAAAGGCACTATGTATTTCAGAGTTCAAAACTATTTGTATGATAACTGTTTCTTGAGCCTTTGAGTCTAGCTAAATTTCCAGAACGCTGCAGTGGATTGATTCCAGCCATCAGCTAACCTGCCTCTCTCATTCCCCTCTCCTGAAGAATGGGTAGAAAATAAAAAGCAAGAAGACCTGTGTATTGAGATAATGTCAGTTGAATAGGAAAAAACAAAAGCAAAATAAGGAATTCATTCACTATTTCCCATCAGCAGGCAGGTGTTAAGCCATTTCCTAGAAAGCAGGGTCTCAGCACATGTAATGGTTACTTGGGAAGCCTCTTGCCCATTCCCAGCTTACTGGCCTTTGAGCCAGGTGGGGGATTTGGAGTCAGCCTTGATGCTGTTCAAGCATTGTTCAATAGTAGCCAAAATATTGGCATGTTATCAATATGGTTCTAGCCACAAATGCAAAGCACGGCACTATTTGGGCTGCTATGAGGAAAGTTAACTCCTTCCCAGCTACATTCAGCACATCCATCTAAGGCTGTCTTCTGTGGTGATCTTAACAAAAAAAATCAGTGGATGGTACTGTACATCACACTTAAACAAGCAGCCCTTAGTTGTGCCACCATTTCCACTGGATTCAGTATAACTTTTTTTTTTGCAGGATTTGCAGGAGGAAGCTAAGTAAGTCTGAAATCTCTTCTTTTTAAGAGGGTAGGCTTTTAATTTCTTGCCAAACTCTCAGTGTTTCTGTGATATAATCAGGTACTTCTCTCTATCTTGGATGTATATCTAAAATCAAAATTTATTACCTTGCAAAAGCCTGTGATACAAGCCTATCATTGAAACTAAACAACTTCCTTCCTATCTTATCACTAAGTAACTTGGAATTTATTATTTAAATTCTGATGTCTTGGACAGGAACACTATTATGGGTAAGATTGTATGAGCTATTTCCCGTAGCATCTCTGAAATATGTGGCACTTGAGTAAAAGACAAAACATGGTGTTATCCCAAAGCTCACAAGCCAAAAGCTATTTGTCAGGAGGGCAGGTGGAGGACATGAAATAGGAAGTAATCTTACCTTAGTTTCATAATACTGAGGTAGTATTATGAGAATAGGATGGATAAACTCTGATCAAGTTTGGTAATAGCAGGATAGATTACAAGAATGGTCTTTCTGCACAGTAGTCTTGAGTATTGAGGTGGCATAGGCAAGTCTTGCAGACTTCCTCTGAGGGCATTCTGAGCATAGAAAAAGGCCCAGACATAGGCAACATGTACAAAACCAGAGCCCTGGAAGTAAGAGCAGATATGCAGAGGATAATCTTGAAAATGCAAAGACTTCTTTAAAGAGGTAGTTTAAAAGGTTTGATATGGCCACTAATAAGTAGGTTTACTGTTGACCTCAAAAATTAGGAGAGGGGGAAATTAAGAGAGGAAGATGTGCAGACCAGAGAATCTCCAGGGAAAATAAATACAGACAGACATGAGAGTAAATAAGCAATCTTAACCAGAAGGCCTGGGCAGGGATCATTGAGCAAAGGACAAAATACCAAAAGAAAGGGAAAGAATGGCAGGAGAAAATAAAGAATGTACACTTACTATGATGGTGTGAATGCAAGCTAGTTAAAGGGCTTATAGCATCTCATAGCAGATCCTCCTGGTTAGAAACAGGGATAAAGAAGGTACCATGATGTTAATTTGTGAGATGCCTCTTACAGGACCTTTAGAATTTAACTCACCTGGGGGAGAGGTGGTGGCAGTGTGTATAAATTCCAGACACTTCCCAGAATTTAGTGCTAAAATTTGGTGGGAAGTTCATATCTATATTAGGTACTCTTAATTAATGTTAGATGCACAAAAAATACTGTAGTATGAAAAGTTTTCCCTCTAACTAGGTTTTATAGTTAACTGCCATCTCGTAAATCAGGTAAAAAAAATACATAGTTTGTAACATTAGGCAATTGATACACCCTTAAACTCTTCCGACAATTTCTCTAACTGATAATCAGTAGTAGGTTGTGGGCAGAAGCATGGATCCATAGATGACCATTCTACAAGGTGAATCTGAGGAGCATCTCTGGTAGAAGGGAAAGACACGCAGCAAATGATTACTGGTGCAATATAGATATCATAGAATTGATCCAGGTGCCATATCAGTTTAGTTTGGTTGTTTAGTCTGGAGAAAAGGAGGCTCAGGGGACACCTTGCTCTACAACTATGTGAAAGGAGATTGTAGCTAGGTGAGTGTCAGTCTCTTTCTCCAAGTAACAAGTGATAGCAAACAGCCTTAAGTTGCACCAGGGGAAGTTTAGATTGATTATTTTGAAAATTTTCTTCACCAAAAGGGTTATCAAACATTGGAACAGACTGTAGATATGCCACTTAGGGATACAGTTTAGTGGTGAACTTGGCAGTGTTAGGTTATGGTTGGACTTGATCTTAAGGGTCTTTTCAAACCTAAATGATTCTATGACTGTACTTTTTGTTATTTATATTCTATATTATTACTAGATTGACAGAGTGTACACATACATATATGTTGGCAGTCTTCTGTTTGAGCTCTTTTGAGAATTTTATATGAACATAAAATGAAATTTATTCAATGCAGTGACACACTGACAATTCCTTTGCAATAAGACTGAAGAGCAGAAAGTGGAGTCAGCAGGACATATTTGCTAAACCCAGACCTTTGCCTGCAAACCCTGTTCTCAAGGATTTATAAAAATGTGCAAATTCTTAGGGTTCTAATAGGCTTATTTCCAGGCATTGGAGAAATATGACGATATTGACTGGAAGCCTTGGCAGCTGAACAAGGGAGGCAAAAATCATAAAGTTTGTCCAGTGTTGCCTGGCTCAGTTGTGAGGACTTTTTTCTGTTTCAAAATATAAAGTTAATTGAGTATATGTTTCACAGTGGGGAAAACACCCCACAAAGCTTGCATGGGTTAAATTAATTCAATCCATGTAAGGAAGTACACACTGTAAGGAGAAATCAGTAAGCAGGCATTGTCCATAAGGATGCAACTCATGTTGTCAGATGAATGTATTAAAAATGCAGCTCTACTGAGTTCCTGCATGCTGTTGTGTTATGATATTGAAGAGCATGTGGTAGGCATCACCTGTGCTTTTTGTGTCTTGCACTCCTAGCCATCTGGGAATGATCATCTCCCTTCATTAACTGCAGTGCTGTTCTGCACCACACTGTCATTCATTGCCTCACAGAGCTCTCAAACCTGCAGCCAGAAGAGCAGGAAGAAGCCAAATTGAGATTAAAAGGCCAAACTCTGGGGTAGTGATGACAAAGCACACTTTAAAGTGTTTATTTGTGATAATGTAGTTTATCATCTGGATGTAAGCTATGATGTCTGTGAATAGCCTGAGAACACTATAAATATATCGAAGAGTCCATTGAAATATTGAATAATAAATTAATATTAAATAATCAAAATTATATTATCGTTCTGAATATACATAAAATTGAGACCAGTAATGTACCTCAGTTTCATTGCATGTGTTTCCGGCCACAAATGTTAAGCTTGGCTCTACATTAGCAACTTGATAAGATAACCACCACTTAACCTCCTTTACCCACATCTTTAGAGAACAGAAGAGTACACTGCAGTAAGGACAATGCTTGCTCTAAGCAAGCTGAGCTTAGCCATTGTCCACTTGGTTGTGGTAGGCCCTACAGGCATGTTGACTGTGGTTACTTTCAGCTATTCCCACAGGTGCTTGCAACATTGATCTCTGCAGGGCCAGGTCACCCAGTGGAATTCAAAGACAAGTCTTCCTTTGCAACACAAATGCAGAAGGAGAGCCAAGCACTTGAAAGAGTGAGACCCAGCTGT
>VKON01002510.1:13223-30696 GCA_009741485.1 Malurus cyaneus samueli
TTGAAAGAAACTCAAAACCACCACTCAACAGCTGTTTACATGAACAGGTATTTGAAGATGTCAGAGCGGTCTGCTTGCTGAATGTGGCATTTTTAACAACTTATTCAACCTGTGGTGTTAAGTCCTGAATGCTGGTAGAATAAACTTATTGATGCAAATTATTAATCTACTGCCTATTCTGTAATCACCTGATATTGATTAGGGGTCTGTTAAATCTGTTGCAAGACTAGCTGTTTGAGATTTAAGTGTTCTAGAAGTCCTTATTTTATACATACACATCGTCCTCACTGCTGATCTTTCTCTGTGCTGTTTTTCACCAGCATCTGTAGCTTTGTTTACCATGTTTTAATGATCCAATTTTGGGCTCTCTCAGAAGAGGAAAAAGGTTGCTTGAAATTTCAGTGCTCAGAAGTGCATGTACAGATGCCTATGAGATTTGTCTTCATCAGAATATGTTGTATTTTGAATGAATGTCCACATGTCCCACAGGAAATTGCTCATTCAGGGTGTATGGGAAAAACAAGGACACTGGAAGATAAAAATAAGAGACCTGAGGTAACAGCTATTCTGAGGCAAGGAGGAAAGCCTGTCCATCTTTTTTTCCTGCAATAAGCTGGACCATGTGCTTTGCACTCATCCATCTACAGAACCTTTGATAATTTGCAAGGCACTGAGAAACACAGGAGTGGTGGCTGAGTGGGTTCACAGCAAGAAGAAAAGAAAAAATGCTTATTGTGGTCATGTCTAAGTCAAGGATTGTAGTTCAGGACCAGATCTTTTCAGGATACCAAGATTTATTTGGAAAGTTTGAGTTTCAGCAGCTGCAGAGCTTCAGAAGGATCTTGGAAGACAAAGACAAGAAGGTATGCTAGATTCTCCTATTTGAACCACAGTGAGTTGAAGCTGCGGGAATATTATTTTTTCCTTTTTTTTCTTCCCTCCCCTTCCCACTTCTGGCTTCATGCAAACAGTCCTGTTTTCCTAATTAGTTTTGCTCTTGCCTGATGGCAAAAGATTTCCTTATTTCAGCTTTCCACAGTTGTGTGCTTTTCCATCTCCCTCTTTCCCATCATCTCCCTCAAATCCCTGGTAGGAAGGGGTCAGCCCTGCTGTAGCTCTCTGCCTCTGGATTTTAGGGTATGTGCTGCAGGCAGAGATGGAAGTCCCTGTAGCAGTAGATAATGGCTACAGCAATGACATGTTACATGGCTAGACACAGAATGGGAATTGAATACAGACACTGCATCCCATAAGTCAAACTCAAAACTGTTCTTCAGTTTTGATAATATAGTTGCTATTATGCATCCTAGGAAGCACAGTCCTACCATGTACCTGATGGTATCTTTTGTAAGTCAGTCAAGGGTGTCTAATTAGCTGTCTGTTCATGCAATTGCAACTACAGTTCATTTGACTTCCTTGTAAATGTGTGAAGCAGTATCATAAGCATTATTTGATAGCAAATATTTCTGCATTAGCTAGCATAGATCCCAAACACAGCTGTGTCCATCTTCACTACTGTAAGCCAGAAAAACAAAGCAAGTCTAACCAACAGCTCATCTTGGTAAGACTTCCATCCACACCACCAGCAATTTCTGAAAGTCTTCTGTAAAATCAGTGCTCAAACAATTCCAGTAATTTACTTAATTTGAAGTTAATACACTGTGGAGTGAACTTAAAATTGCTTGCATCACAGAAGCTCAGTTGCTTCCAGTCCTAGTGCACTTCCTTTTATCAGCCTTTAATAGCCTAAGTGTGTGCTTATCATTTTTTTCTTCAGCTTTTTCAAACACCGCTTTTTCATTTTCCCTCTAGAAAAATAAGACAGTCCAGAACTTCTTCATCACTTGCTTGTCTAAATTAAGTCATCTTTGTAAAAGCCACTGAACTGAAGCTCTTAACCTCAGTCATCTGCAACTAGAATAGCATCTTGTAGTGAGAAGACAAATAATGAATCAGGATATTTGGTATAACAGCTATGCTATTAATGAATCTACTAATGCATATTTTATATTCTTTTTTTCTTCTGCCTCAGGTCATAAAAAGCAGCTTAGATACAGAGTTTTAACTTGCAGAGGAATTAAAAACTCTCAATTTGAGGGAGAGCATGTGAGAAGGAGCAGAGAGAAAAGATCAACTGGAGTGAGAGAACAGAAATCAAAAGTATCCGCAATGGCTTTATATCCACATGGGATCTGATGCAGTAGTGTGAGTTCTTTAGACTTCCGAAAAGATCTATGGAGAACTGATGTTAGCTTGTACTGTTATGTCCACCACTATGTCCCAGATGGCAAACAGGACAAAGAATGGCAATTCTGAAGATACCCATTCCAATATCCTTTACATGAATTTGTTTCATTTGTTGCTTTTGTTGGCTGCTCTGGATATGTCTTTTGAGTAAAGCTTTATCTCTTGTTCAGATTCTATTGCATATGGTTCTAAGGTATTGTTCATACTTCAGTGGCCATTCCTCCATCACTTGGTTAAAATATAGGTTGAACAAGCTATAGCTTATTTTAAAACAAGCATATTGGCAGCCAAGGAAATATTACATAATACCATTTCATTTTAAGGGTTTATTCTGCTCATTTCAAGCCTTAGCGGTAATAAGGGAAAAAACATGCAGGGGAGTGGGATGTCTGACTAGAGCACAGATGTCAGTAGCACCTTGTTAGCCAACCTAGATACCTAATTTCTAATATAATTCGTCATTTCTGCAGGCTGAAGATCTTTTTTGAGGTAGTTTATAAGAAATGTTGTTTCTGGGTAAGGGGCAGAATGTCTGAACTTTTTTCACTGCTCTGGCGTGTAGGTACCCGATATAGAACCATTTACTAGATGGCTCCACACATGCAAGATTTATATCACTTCTACATTCCCTGGGGGATCTAGAAAGCTTTTCTGCACCACCTACTGATGCCTGCTTCAAGAAGCTGTGACAGAAACCATGAGATAGTAAAAGGGTAGTACAAGTGAAATGTTTGACTCAAATATCATGTGTAGACATCAAACAAAGCCAGAAGAGAGCAGTTAGCATGGTGCCATCACACAAGTGCTCTATATGGTTGTGCACACCTCCCAGTATTGCCCTAGGTTGTAGCTGTGATCATGGCCTTTATGTGTATATGAGCAAACATAAAACTTTCTTTTTTACAGAAAGGCTTCCAACTATGTTTAAAAACATACAGCAGGAAGCCAAGAAATCTGTAAAAACTGACCCACAGGTCAAAATTGCTTGCAGTAACGTTTCCACCCTGCCCTGGGTTAACATACCAGGCTAAATTGGCATTTTACTATTTCTTCCTTGAGCAAGAGCCAGTCTTGCTGTGAGATGAGGAAATAAATTGCACAGGAAGCAGGCTGTGCTGTGGCTGGCCCAAGAGGCTGCCTTAACATGCAACCTCTTGCTCATCTAGCTAAAACTACCAAATGTCAGTCATTTTGGGACAAAGTAGTCTGACTGTTAACCCGTGAGCTTGTCCATCTTATTTTCTCATGCTGTCTTGTTGAGGAGGGAAAATGAGAGTGTGGCCAGGTGGTGATCTGGCAGCCAACCAAGGTAAACCCACCACAGTCAGCTTTGCAGATCTGGAAGAATTTGGTCTGTAGCAATGCAAGGCACATGCAATCTGCAGAGGTGAACTTCAGGGATTTGGGGTGTTAGGGAAATTATAGTGAATACTGTTCACTCCTTACATCATTGTTTTTAAAGCACAGGTGCAGTGTATTTTAGTTAAAGGTGTTTGGTTTTGTTCTTTACCATCATAGCAAACATTTTTATCGATAGAGCTGTGAATAATGAGATCATTTTCTTGCTCTCAAATCAGCCACCTAAGAGACTGAGGGGAGTCCTTTATTTTGTGGACCAGCTTGGATCTCTGTGTGAAAATGAAAGAGGAGAAGCATAGGCTTTCTCTCTACAGCCACAACATTTTTGCTGTACATATTTGTAGCCCTGAGGTTGCACAAGTCTCCCAATCCCCTCCCCACTCAGTTCTTCCCAGAATGGAATTACTTGTCCTAGATGAGACTTTTTTCTTCTTTTCTAATGGTTACAGATTATTTTATGCAGCAGAATGGACATGTTAGAGGAATAATAGTGATGTTCCTTTCTCAAACCATTGAAGTGAGCATAACATAAAAAATGTACAAGAATAGGCAGAGCTCATCTGTTTTCATGGTAGCATTCAGAGTCATGTAAGGTTCTGCACTAGTGTGAGTTTCACACGGTTGGAGGGGGTTTTGGCTTCTGCTAGAGGTGAAACTAAAACCCGATAGAGTAAGTGATCAACAGCTCTGCAGACACTGACACCATAGCAAGAAATAAAGGCGGCTTTTCCCCTCAGCAGCATATTCCTCACCTTCTAAGCTGTCCTGCTGCAAAGCTTGTATGTGCTGGTGTTTATATCCCTCATCTAAATTTCTTGTCATCCTTTCCTCCCTGTAGGTGAGCAACCATTCCCCTGTATGTGGCCCAGCTGCTTAAAAAAGTTCTGTCGCTCGGATGAGCTTACCCGGCACTACCGAACCCACACAGGTGAAAAACAGTTTCCATGTCCTCTCTGTGAGAAGCGGTTCATGCGGAGCGACCACCTGACAAAGCATGCCTGGCGCCACACTGAGTTTCACCCCAGCATGGTCAAGCGATCCAAAAAGTCCAGCTCCAGCAGCAAATTGTGAAGGCAGAACTGGCCTGGGAAGGGATGTGAGGAATAGAGACACAACAAGGACATGGTGAATAATGCAAGAGCAGTCCACTGCTATGGTGTTCACAGTTTCTATTCACAGTTTGAAAGCACATGTAGCTGAAGTTTAAAAAAATAAGTACTCTGTGACCCCTTCCTCACCCTTTGCTAGAAACAAAGGTCTTAAGCAAGTGGATTGCAGAATGAGGAAAGGAATGGTGATTGGTCTAGGCAATGACTTTCTTTTGTAAATTAAAGCATTGACACGTGTGTGTATATATGTCTGACTGGATGGTCTGGCCTGTGACACCACAGTAGTGTCATTCCAAGGTCTTTCTGATTGCTGCCATGGACATGTTTTGTTGAACAATGTAATGCTGCTTGTATTTAAAATTTCATGAGTAAACCCACGTTCTGAGTCACTTAAATAATTCTCAAGTAAATACTCCATAGCACATTTATAAGTGGGGTTATTTCTATCTTAGAACAATCCTTCATTTTAAAAGGCAGTTAAGAGAAACATTGCATTTGTTACTAATAGCATCTGATTGATACACAAAAACAAGATGGATTTATACTCAAGGAGACCCATTAAAGTAATTGTGTCTTCAATTTTTCTTTGTATTAACTATACTTTTGAATATAGAATGCCCTTTTCCCAGTATATAATTCAAGCAGACACTTAAAACAAAGAAAGTCGCAACAGCTCTATAATTTACTGACAGCATGTGTATTTAGCTCTATTGTTTACTTACCTGGAAAAAATAGAAATCGGCCTGTGTAATGTGGCAGGGGTATGAGGGCAGAAAAATACATCTCTCAGTTAACCCTATACTTTCATTTGACAATAAATACAGTACTCTACTTTAGAAATGTCACTAACAGTGCTTTATTTTACTGTGTTTTGTTTGAATGGTTGCATAACACTAGCTGTTATCTTTATAAACTGCTCCTTTTAAAGCTTTTTTTTTTCTTCATATACTTGCTTTAAAGACTTATGCTTTTAATATGCTTATCTAACTCCTGCAAAATCCAATGGCAGTTGTGTGTGCATATGGAGAGAGTAGACATTTCTTTAAGAGTAGTCTATTAATGGAAACAGCTAAAATTATTGTAAAGACCATTTTGAAAGGGCTCACATATCTCCTTATAGCTGTTGCTGTAGAGTATGGGGGTGTCTTGGTTTGATTGTGCCAATTCTGTTCTGTATTCCTTTTCCATTGGCATGTATGTCCAAAAGGCGTTTGTACCTTTAAGTGCAACTCGGAAGAAGGAGCTGGGGCTGTTGGGAAGGCGGCGCAGGCAGTTTAAAAGCCGGCGCTGCCACGCAGCCTGGGATTTTTGAGCTTGGCTCTCACTCTGCTCGGACTCTGACTTCAGAGGTGACCAGGGGAGCCCTTAGCTTAGTCCTGAGTCGCCACGCACGGAGTTACATTGCTCTGAAGAGGTTTTATCAGTTGGGTTTAAGAGCCAGCAGCTTCTGCGGAAACCCCCTCTGCGGCTTCCTGTGATGTCTCCAACCTGGAGCAGTTAGGGCCGACACAGGCCGGGGAGGAAAAGCCGAGCGTGGCTCCATCTCGGCCGGGATTCCGGAAAACAAGACCGGCAACAGAAACTACACAAGAGCCCTCCGTCCTCCATCCACAAGATGCAACTTTCCAATAAGGGCAAAAATAAAAGTTCTGCCCACTCAATCGTGGATAACAGGGAAGGGGAAATAAATTTCATTAATTTGGATGTATTGAAAAGCCATTTAAAAAATCACCCACAAAAGAAGATTTGGCCACGCTTAGCCTAAAATCCCTGCCTCTGAAAAGCAATAAATGGTTCCAAGCTACCTCCAGCCCCCCCAAAAAGAAAAAAGTGTGAAGGAAAAGGGTCACAAAGTCCGCAATCCCCAAGACATAACAGCCAGAGATTCTTTTCTGAAGATGGGGTTTCAAAAACTGTATTCCCCCCAAACACAGGCAGTGGCTGAAAACTGATAAAGCACATCCCCTTCATTAAAAAAAAATCTGCAAAAATCCTGTTAGATAAAAACATGCCCCCAGTCATGTATGAATAATAACCACTCACCACCCGCTTTCTTAAATAACATGAGAACCTCTATCCTAGATTATTTCCACATCTTTACCGCCGGAAAAACAAATGAGAAAATCTTCCAGCAACCCCTACCCCAGCAGCCGCAAAGGACAAAAAGAACAACAAACAAGTCACCCGGCCTCCACCACACAAGAACAAATAAACCCCGCGAGGTATACAACCTCCCACAGTGGCCTGCCCCCAGCGACAATCCTATGAAAAATAACCCACAGGTTCAGTAAAGACTCCACACAGGCCAGCTCTTATCCATTCTGCCAGGGGACCCTGAACTTTCTGTTTAAAAAATCCATTGCCTTTGAAGAGGAAATCTGCAATGGACCGGACCTCCTCCCTCCCCCCATCATCCTCCCCTTGGAACACCCTTAAATAAAAAGAGATCCCTCTGTTTGTTCCAAACGTTGCAGTGCCTAAATGATCACTAGTTTTGGAACTGTACTTTATCCCCCCCAAAAGAAAGACATAGTGAATCCAGGCAAAATAAGCAAATTAACTCCTAAAAAACAGCAGCTTCCCGGCAAGAGACCTCCCCATTGAGGACAGGACCCTGACTAAGTCCCCCAGCCTTGTCCCACCTCGTGGCCCACGCCCCCCCTGATAAAAACTTTCAACCAAACCTTATCCCCTCCACTAGACCCAGTTCCCCCTGTTTTTTTTTTTTTTTTTTTTTTTTTTTTTCCTTTGTGCACAAACTCTGCCTCCTGGGGGACATGGGAAAGAGAATTCATTAATTTCCCCTGCCCAAAAACGCTGAGAAGGTCTGGCCTATACCCTGATGCAGAAAAGTAACCCCCCTGTTACCAATACCTGCCCTAGGATGGGAAAGAGCAATTGTTTGGGTTTGAAAACCAACTAAAAAGAATCGAATTAACAGAAGAATTGATGAAGGAAAATAGGACACCTCGTATGGGGGACTGTCAATTACACGTTTTTGGGGTATCCTGTTATTGCCAATACTTTCACCTGCAAGAGGGAAGGTGGGCCACAATGGGTATATATCTATTTCGTCCTCTCTTCCCTCGGGGGAGAACAGAGCTGCCGACCACCTCTATTTTCTAACTACCGCAACTGCCAGCATGGCGAGCCGGACGGGACAGGCTGTGCCCTGGGCCTTCTTGAAATATCTAACATTTCTTTTTATCTGTCCTTGTGCGTGGCACTTGTGTTTGTTAAATAAGACTCGTTTTTCCTCTTCACTTCTTGCCGGCATCTATTTCTTTCGAGGGTAGAATGGTGGAAAAAAGGTTGATCAACTTTAATTTATTTCAGAGGAATTATTTCTCTTGCGTACGTAACTTTTACTCTTTAACATTGTCTCAGAACCGAGAGACAGAATATATGGCGCACAACATTTGTTGGGATCTTGAGAAAAATGAAGAGGAAAAAACAAAAATTGAGAAATAATTAGTAACTTTGGTTCTAAAGTGGCCTTGATTACTGGTAATTACCATTTTAGAAGTCACCGCATGTTGTTTAAGTATCTGTCATTTCGAGTCTCATGTGCGTTATTGCCTATCCATATTAGGGACAATTTTGTCCCTTGATGGAGGTTTTTATAGATCGGACACAAATTCGAATTGCTATATTTATAGGTGTGGTAGTAATGATTTATAAAAGTTTAAGAGAGGTACTGGGAACTTTTGAAAATGGTATGCATTGTTGTTTCTCTGTCCTAGTCTGTAGTAACCTGTTTGGGTATTTATAGTAATTAAGCCAGTTTGCTCAGGAAAAGTAGGGGATGTGTTTCCCAGCCCTTCATCTCCTTTTCCCCCTTCAAATCTGGCACATCACCTTTTGAGATGTTCACTTTCCCCTAGATGTTAAAGATGCTACTTTCTTGATGTTTTATCTGGTAGGAATTGCTCTATGTGGTCTGCAGTGTCTAGAATCAGAGCTGAGATTCCAGAGGGGTACCAGACACCTCCCCATGTCTGGAAAAGTCTGAGTGGTGAGGGGTATGGGAAAAAATAGGCCAAATACTGAAGGAATCTCTGAACCAATAGCTTTTAAATCCCTCTGAAAAAATCAGAACCCAGCTTGAAGTGGGGGAAATACCTGAAGAAAAATGCAATGAGAACTGTAAGAAAAGAAGCTCATTGCAATATGCTGAACCCTGGCTAATGTTTATCAACACTGCTAATGCTATAGGGCAAGAGAACAGAGCCAAGGCAGACCAGACAAGACAAATCAGCAGACACCCCAGCATCAGGCTGCAGCTAAACCAGACAGTGAGCCTAAGCCAGTAGCAGTTGCCCTGTCCAGAGAAGTAACACAAAACCAATCCATTCCCCATTAGATGATGGGCAGCCAAATAACCTCACAGCAGCAGGAATCTGAACCAGAAATTATTGTTGAGTCTTTGACCCCAGAAAATTTGTGGCTTAAGGGTAGAGACAAAAGACGCCTAATGGAATGATATTGGGCTGGCTGGTCCGGTCTGACACCGCAGTGACGATATGATGGGCTGATTGGTGTGAAGCGATGCAGTTGAGACCTGTCACGTGACGCAGCTTTGACCAAGGGATGCAAGGGGGTCTGAAGTCTCCAGTCTCTGGGCACGGCTCCAAAAGTGTTGAGGGAAAAGATACATGTGCAAAGATCTCCGTACATCAGACCTTTGGAAGACCATAGAACAGGGGATAATGCTTGAGAGGCTGCATGTTGGAGATCATTTTCTCAAATGACCAACAATCAGAGCCCAGACATGGTAAAATGCACACCGCTGATGTGCTAAACTCGTGTGACTTGGGCCACAAGAATTGCATCGCTTAGCACAGATGAAGTGCAATGAAGGGGAATTAGACTGTATGCTGTGGCAGAAAAAGCTCGTGCAATTGCAGATACTGTTCATGGTCCAACAAAATACAAATTTCAGCTGTGGAAACAAGCCTGTCAGAGTGTATACAGAAAGTAGAGAACCAAAAATAGAGGATAAATGTCACACTGCAAGCGATGGAGGAAAGAGTATTTAAAGAAGGCCTCTCCAAAATCAGCATCGTTCAGCCATCTGGAAGACGCGCCTGTCACCACCCGCCGGCAGACAGACGTCCCCCTGCCAACAAGGAAATTACACTCTCACGGGGAATACTCTGGTACTTCCTCGCGTTAGCAAATTGGCGGACAAGGGGGCGGAGTGAGAGAGCTGGGATGGACAAACCAACCTCCCGCCCTTGGCAGCCACGGGGCTGCATCCGAATGAAGAATCGTTGGAGCAATGCTATTCAGAAGAGGAAGCTCCAGTAAGAGAAGTACTCCGGTGCCCATATAAAACAAGCTGCCCAGCAATTTCAACCACGAAGGCGAAAATAGACAGGAGATTCCAACCCCCGAGGAACAAACTGCAATTGTATGCCCGCTCCACAGAGAGAAGGAATGCACAACCAGTGCAGAGGGGCTCTGCCTCTAAGCCAGGTAGAGGCATGGGAAAAAACGAAAACCGGTAGGCATGCGAAGAGGGTGTTGGAGTCTCAGTTGGCCTGGGCAACAGCAGAACCACACACGAAATATGAGAGCTATTGTTCTGTTCACTCAGGGCGCAGTGCATCACTCCTCCTTCACGAACATGTTGGGACATTGAAAGAATGGGGCTTATATGACTAGGCTCAGTTGAACAGGGGGTAGGAACCCGCAGAAGACCCTTGACTCTGGTGGCAAGGATGAGGTAAAGAGCCTGGATCTGAGAAAGGAGTGGAAGGAAGACATGACCATTGTAACTGGTCCAGAGCCCTATGACATCCCTGAAGGAAATAGACCTACCCACTCAAAGTGGAGATTTCAAAGACCGGCAAGAGAGGGAATAAGCAAATGGGCCTTCTCGCGAACAGCCTTGACTGATGAAGAAGAAACCAAGCAATAGGCATATCAGGAGCAATTAACACTTTGCCTGGCTTTGGAATACCGCTTGCAGTTGGATTCAAGAGGTGGAAGACCCAGACATGTTCCAGTTGCAACATAGCAGTGCCACGCGGAGTACAGAAGAACCACAGCGCTGTGATTCTCCCATCGTGGATAAAACGTGATCTGTGAGGGAGAGCCAAGGGATGGTCAGCAACGCCCACTCAACCTTCAACAGCCCCATCTGGCTGTCGCAAATCTCTGATGAGAGATGGGAGATGGAGCAATTGAACTGTGGATATCGTGGGCAGTAATATGAAGTGACTCCATGCTGTAACGGCGTCGCTAGGCCGAACATGCTGGAGCTTTCCAGTGAGGCGTAGCTGGGTCAAGCGTCGAGTGGTACGCAGCCAGTTGACTCAGACCAAACGGCCGTTTTTTCAATTCTGGGCAGAGCCGCACGGCTAGCCTTTGCTTTCACTGGAGGGGTGTGCAGTACACCTGGACAGCTGCCCCAGGGGTGGAAGCACAGCCCCACCATCTGCCATGGGTTGATCCAGGTCTGCGCTGGAAAAGGGTGAGGCTCCGGACTCTTCAGTTATTGATGACTCATTGTGTGGGGAACACACCACAGAAGCATTTGAAAAAGGAGAAAGATCATTACCAGATTCTCCTGAGAGCGGTTTTTACAAAGGACACAAGTGAAGTGCCACCGCCAGCCAGGCACTGGGAGAAAATCTAGCCAAGGGTGAAGGATCGTCCACCGGCGTACAATAAGGCGTGCAGCGACGTTCAGACCAAGGTCATCATAAAACGCAATGCTCCCTACAGCAAAAATAAGGAGATCACAGGCTTCTACCTAGGGTGCCATTGGCTTTATGGGAGGTAAGCAGATAACCTGAATACATGCCATGATTGTAGCCCTCTCTACCTTGGTTGACCAACAAGAAGAACGAAGTTCTCTGGAGCCCGGAACAGTCAGGCAATGACCTCTGCGCCCCACGACGATTCAAGCATGGAAAGTCTGCCTAGACATGCGGTAGCACGCGCGCCCATCAGAGAACAGAGACCAAAAGAGATCTGAAGAATCGCTTGCTGTCCTACTCTGCAGCTGGGAGCAAATGATCACTCAGTTGAGCGGTTGGGCAGAAGTCCCTGTGAGAACTCGAGGCCAACCACATGGAGATTATTACATCTGGAAAGCCGAGAAGCTACAGAGGGTCGAGGACCAACGTATCCCGGGCCGGCCCAACGAGAGAGAGAAAGAATATTGGCAGCCTGGATGAGAAGAAGCTCCAAGGCTTAACTAAGAAGTGACGTAGGGTAAACAGAAGCTCCCCAACTCCTCCTGCACCCCAACCAAGGTGGAGACTGAAATGAAGGCCAAGCTTGAGGATACAGCCTTCACACCAGAGTTACCAGTGCGTGGGTGGGATCTTCAAACACACACCAAAGGTCCCTCTACCCACAGAACACAACATCTCTACAAGATCAGACTGACCCTTTGGAGCAAATGGATCAGCTCTAACATATGACTCACAAGCACCCACGCATTTGGAGAAGCTCTGAAAATCGCCCTGGATCCTGAAACAAATTACAATTGGCCTGAAAGTCAAGCATTTGGTTCTTGTCTGATGAATATGAGAACAAAACAAGTGACCAAGGGCTGGAGAAAAGAAAACTTCCCACTATCTAACAACACAACTGCCCAGCAGAGGATAAAGGCTACTGCTTCTCCTCAGGTTGGTTCCTGTCGCATTTTGGAAGACTATTCAAAGACCAAGTGACAGTGAACTAACCCTTGACTGATATGTTGATACTATGACATGGCCCCTGAAAACCCTAAATTGCATACCATAACCTTTACCTTCAATGGTATTTTTATTAACAGACAAACGTGACTCCGCAAATAATTCTGGTCTAAGCACACACAAGGGGATATCGTAGATGGGTAAAAATTAACAATACAAATAAAGTAAGAAAAAGCAAAGTCCCAAAATCCCAGAGCAGCAGACTCCTGGTTTATCCCTGGAGGCTGCTTCAATTTTAAACACCCTCCTCCCAGGCCCCTCGTGCCTTTTTCCGCGGAACAACGACAGCGGCCGCCGGGGATGGAACACCCAGCCCCATTAACATTTGCCCGGTTGGGTCCACAGGACCAAGGAAAAAGTGAAGCGAAAACCCACCTTTGGATAAGTTTGTGCCCACCCGAAAGGCCCATAAATTACTTCAAGCCCCGCCATGATGCCAATAGGAATAAACATTATAATAAAGCCGCAGAAAAAAAACGGTAAAATTTCTGGTTCAAAATAAAAAACCTGTTTCGTTCCCTACTCTTTTGTTGGGAGAGGAAGCCCCAGGCACTGACGCAAAAGCTTTCCCCCTTCAGTCACCCAGTGACTCGACCTTACAAGAGCAGTAATACAGAGCAATCACAACCTCCCCAGGGTAGCCCTGTATCCAGAGAACCATTCCCAAACTAAAAAACAGGTTGGAACTGGGTCCCT
This sequence comes from Malurus cyaneus samueli, assembly GCA_009741485.1. Classification (NCBI taxonomy): domain Eukaryota; kingdom Metazoa; phylum Chordata; class Aves; order Passeriformes; family Maluridae; genus Malurus; species Malurus cyaneus. The sequence continues at coordinate 26,347 of VKON01002510.1, forward strand.
GCTTTTTTTTTTGGGTTGGTTTTTTTTTTTTTTTTTTTCCTCCTTTCTTTTCTCTTTTTTTCCTTTTTTCACCCCCTCTGAATCCTCCAAGTGTCGGCAGATTTTCTTTTTCTCTTTCCCTTTATTTTATTATCATGTTTCTAAATAAATTTCCAACCCCCCTTTGCTTTGCCCCCTCAAAAAGGTAGAACATCCAACACCTCCTAAACCAGTTTGAGCTGGGAAAGGAAGGCTACTTCAAGGTCACTGTGTAAAAAGCCCTAATGCTTTTCAGTGAAAGGGAAGGGAAAAGAGGCCGTAAGTGGCTTCCTGTTTCTATTCATTGTTTAGGGAAACTCCTTAGGAAGGAAGGAGAAAGTACGCATGGTGGGGAAGGCTGTATGGCCAGAGGAAGGGGGAAGGGCCACGCACAAAAGGGCAGTCCTTACAGATAATATCCCACAAAGAGAAAAAACTTATTGGCATGCAAATAGATGAGCATGAGCTGGAGAGAGATGAAGGAAACAGATGCAATTCCCCAGAGAGAAGCAGCTCCCTGGAGGCCAATTGCCCGTGAAAGGGGCTGGCCATCGCTGACAAGGACAGATACCGCACAAGGGAAGTGGGGGAACTGCTACAATAAATCCAGCACGTGTTCCTTCCTGGATTTTCTTTCCCTTCCGCCTTGCAATGGAAGAGCCACCTTTTGCCTCTGCCTCCACCCCACACAACCCCTTCAATAGCCAGTCGCTCGTGGCACCACACCATCCCAGGAGGGCAGAGGGGAAAAAGGAAGCTTTTATCACCAGGCGAAACCTCAAACAATGCTCCCCCCCCTCCCCCACCCCTGCACGGTGAACCCTTGCAAAGGAGGTGCCCCTGAACCCCCAACAGGGACCCTGAACGAGGAGTCGACCCCCCACAGGGACTGAAAACGAGGAAGTGCTGAACCCCCACCAGGGACTCTGACGAGGAGGAGTGCTGACCCCCACAGGGAACCTGACCGAGGAAGTGCCTGGACCCCACAGGGACCCCCAAAGAGGCGCCTTGAACCCCACAGGACCTGCAAAAGGAGGCGCGCTGACCCAAAAGGGACCCGTGCAAAGGAGTGTGGCGAACCCCACAGGGAAACCTGTAAAAGGAGGTGGCTGACCCCCATATCAGGGACCCTGCAAGAGGAGCCTGAACCCCCGGGACACCAGGCCACAAGAGGACCCAGCCCCTTCCCCTTCAGCCCCACCAGCCCCTGGAGCAGAGGATGCCCCAGCTCCAGGTCCACCCTTCCCCATCCCCCAAAATGTTGTTTTCTGTCACCGCAAGCCCTCTTGGAACCAGCAATTTCTGTCCCTTGTCCCGTTCCTCGCCAATCAAACCCGGGTTGTAAAACAGCACTATTTTATATCCATATTTTAAAATAAAACTATGCCAAAACCACACTTTCAGTGTCTGTTTTAAAGTTGGGAAGTACCCACAAGCCATCCCCAAACGAGTGCCCGGATTTAAGATGCGCCATACACAAGGAATAAAAGCCCCATTAAACTGCAAACACAATTTCCCTGTTAGCAAGAGTATTTTGTAACGGGTTCCTAGGTTTAGGTTTAATGTTGTGCTTTTTGACTAAGTGGCACAAGGAAGCCAGGAGGGTCATATTTTTAAAATTATATTGCTTACAACACGACCTTTGCCAAATGGGAAGCTGTTAAATATCATCTTCAGAAACACATTTTGAATATGTTGCTGTTGTTGAAATATTAAAGTTTTTTTAATACCATTCCCACTACAGTCACTTACCAAATGACACTGATGTCTAGTACCCTTACTAACAGAATTAAAAAGCAACCCCTTCTACCAAAGAAATTATAATCCCTACACACAATAACAAACAAAAACATTTAGGCCAAATCCCCTTTCAAATGGAAAATCCCCATTATGGCCTGGGATTAGGATATGGATTTTACCCTCAATGAAGAACCCCCATACAGAAACCTACAACAAGTGCCCCAATTAAGAGGAAGCCGTTAAAAGAAAACACTGATAAAAAGTTAAATATCTCCAGCAGACCCGAGAAAAAAGCAGATGTTTGTCACGGAGAAGAAAAGGCAAGTTGATTAAAGGGCCCCACAAAATTGGAAACTTTTCATTTCCCCTCCTTGAGTGCCCTGTGAATGCCCCTTCTTGGACCCAGAAGTACCCCCCTACATGCTGCGGCAAGCCAAAAGCCCTCTCATCCCTTTTTTTAATTAATTCTTCCCCTCCCTCCCCAAAGCAAAAAGAGGTGGAAACGCTTGCCGGTCAGACAAATGCCCCCGCCCAACTGCCCAGCCCAACGATCCAGGACTCTGCCCAGACAATCGCAACACAACAAGAGAGAGCCTAAAAAAAGCCCAGCCCCTGGGAACCTGGAGATAAGGAAGCACTGAAAAGAAAACAGCAAACCCACAAAGTCTTCCAATGGGATGAGGCCTTTGGCTGACCGCCTGGGAGAAGAAATAACCTGAAAGGAAAACAATGAACCGCACACCCAGAAGTAACCAGCTCCCTGCTTCCGTGATAAGACCCCAGATAGGCGCTCTTGCAGGCCCTGGGCCCCCTGCCTAATGCATTGTATATCATTCCCAAATGAAGAAAACCTACTAAAATAAATACAAAAAACCCGGGAGTTCCCCCCCAAAATGGTTGGGTGATATCTGTTTTATCCTCTGTTAAGATTTTAAATGGCTACCCAACACATTCCCTACAAAAAAAAAAAGGTTAGCTTGGGAATTGAAACCCCAGTTTCCTGTGACTAAAGCAAAAGCATAGTAGTGCCCCAAAAGATAGATTGCAGTAAAAATATATAAAATTTAGTGTTAGTGGGTCCCCTGCCCCACCTAAGTGCTTTTGGCAGTAAAGACAAAAAAGGTCCCACGCTTCTCCAGTTTTAAATCAATTACCCCAACAAAAACCCAAAGCACTGCACATCCTCCTCGGTACCAAAATAAAGTAAAATTATGGTGGATAAAATGGGATCTGATGAACCTGAACCAAAAGGCCAAGGTTAGTCCCCCTTCTACTTTGGTGTTTCTCTTTTCATATAACTTGCTCCTGGGAACCTCTCTTCTCCAATTTACCCCCCCCCCCTTGAAATGAGCCACTTCCCCATGTGGGCTTCCAAAACCTTACAAAAATAAGTGAATAATACAATTCAACACCTCTCTAATCTATGCTGTTCCTCTAACTGATGCACTCGGTTTCTACAGACAACCAGATCACAAATCAAATTTTCATTTGGGATTGATTTCCCTTACCAGTTCAACATCACCAAGTCTGTGAATTAAATGTGCCAACCTCATTTTATCCCACCAAAGTCTTGCAAACACAGCTGTGCAGGACTCCTCACCAGGCCATACACACATGGCTTTAAGGACTAGATGATTCCACGTAAATGAAGTTGTGTTATCAGTAAGTTTTCATGCCTAGAAAGATTCCTGTAGACCCACATGGGTCTATTGATGTCTGGTGGAGTTGAAAGCGAGCTGAACTCTGTTGGAGAGGTGTTAAAAGGCTGTGATGAAAGGAGCTGGCTTGGATTAGCCATTGGGAGGGATGGGTCCCAGCTCTTTGTTCCTACACTAATGACTGTGCACAGGACACACCCACTGTTTCATCTCCCCACAGACAGGTGTTGACACTGCATCCAGCTCTGCTCCTACACGCCTTCTCCTGCTGAACCACCTGACCATCCACATACGAACCTCTCAGTCATGCCTGGTGTCTGTTTTGGACATGCATGAGCTTTGTGTGATAAGAGTGAACTGCACTTCAGCCTCATGGGCTGCTCAGCCCTGTGCAGGGGGATTTGCAGAACCCTGCATTTCCTGTTACACAGCACAGAGCAGGAGAGCTCCTCCCCATCTGGCACAGGATGTCCATCCAGGCAACCACAAGAGAAGTGCACAACAAGTGAGGTCCAGTCTTAAGAGAGTGAGAACCTAAGGAAAAAAAATCACATAAAATTAAACCCAAAATTAAGCCCAAATCTGTTTGGATCCAGTTCCAGGCACTGAGGTTTGCTGTACACCACAAGCAGATCTTTCTCTGGATATGGCTAGGTACAGTGCTGCTCCTGCCTTCAGAAAAACTCAACTCAGTAGTTAGAGATGGTGGAAATCTACCCTTACCAGCCCCATGTGTCTGCTGGATAATGCCAAGGGAAAAATAACATGAAAAAAATAAAATAACGATGGATTGAAGGCCAAAGCCCTTACAGAGTCCCCCCAAAAAAGAAAAAGAGAGAAAAAAAAAATAAATTAGTGGGTAACTGAAGACAATGGTCCCAAATGATGCAAACCTGCAAGAGGGGACAGAAAGGCAATGATGACCATGATTAGC
>VKON01002510.1:30721-45450 GCA_009741485.1 Malurus cyaneus samueli
AAAGAGAGAGATCGAAGCTACCGAGGTCTGAGGCAACCTACACCCCAATCAGAGAAGGAGATATTGGCAGCCTATAGGGAGTCCCCGCAAGCTGCTTCAGAAATGATTGGGGACAGAAGCCCAACCTCCTCCTGCACCGGCAGCCGATTACCCAGTGCTGGGTGGATGTTCAAACAAAAAGGTCCCTCTACTCACCACACCACCGATGCTAACTGGAGCAAATGGATCGCTCTCATTACTCAGCACGCCCGCATTTGGAAACCTGAAAATCGCCCTGGATCCTGAAAAATTACAATTGGCCTGAAGGTGAAGACTTTGGTCTTCTATGAAAGAGGAACAAGAACAAGTGAACTCCGGCTGAAGGAAGCTTCCACTAAACAACACAACTGCCAGCGAGAGGATAAAGGCTAACGCTCTCCTTCAGTTGTTGGTTCCTGTCGCATTTTTGGGATGAACCGAAAGTGGGAAGCAGCTTGTATGGAGCCCACACGACAGGTTGCACAGGCCGCAGAAGGAGAAGGTGGATCGAGTCATTTGCTGAACTCAAAGCCATCCAGCTGGCCTTGGACATTGCTGAGAGGGAAAAGTGGCCAAAGCTCTACATTTACTAAACACGATCATGGATGTTGGCCAATGCCTGTGGGGGTGGCTGAAAGGTGGAAAAGGCCAATTGGCTGCGTAGGGGAAAACAATCTGGGCTCTGAAGAGGGAAAGACCATTTGCTGCCGGGTGGAGAAAGTTACCTGTGAAAGTTCCGCCATGTAGATGCCCATGTTCCCAAAGCCGGGCTAATGAGAGCACCAGAACAACAAGAGCAGTAGATCGGGGCTGCAGATAGAAGTTTCCCAGTCGATCTGGAATGGAGCACAAGGGTGAGTGTTTCTAGCTCGATGGGCCCGATGATGCCTCAGGCCACCAGGGCAGAGATGCACATAATTAAGTGGGTGGGAGACCGCAGGGGTGGATCTAACCATGGACAGTATTCCCAAGTTATTCCATGACTGTGAGACATTGCTGGCCCATCAAGCAGAGCCAAGCGGGTGAAGCCCGTGTGGTATGGGGAAGGTGGGACAAGTATAATACGGAGAGGCCTGGCAGGTGAATTACATCACATCTGCTCCGTCCCATCATGGGCAAGCGCTATGGTACTCCAAATGGTAGAAGCCACCACGGATGGTTTGGAAGACCTACCCTGTGCCTCAGCACGCCCTGTAGCACCATCCGGCGCTTTGAAAATCGCAGATCCTTTGGAGGCATGGTACCCCAAGAGAGATGGAGTCCTGACAACGGAACTCATTCAAGAACAGCCTTATATAAGCACCATGGGCTAGGAGCATGGCATTGAGTGGGTGTACCATATCCCTTACCATGCACCTGCTGCTGGCAAGTGGAACAAGTGCAACGGACTCTAAAAACCAATATTGAAGGCACTGGGCGGAGGTACTTTTCAAAACTGGAACAGCACCCTAGCAAAGGTACCTGGAGGTAAACACCAGAGGCTCTACCAACCGAGTAGTCCCTGCCAATCTGAACCACCTGCATACGTAATGGAGACAGGGTACACAAGTAATCTCTCAAGGTCTCTTAGGAAAGAATGTCTGGATTAATTCTGCCTCGACAAAACACCCATCCGTGGGGTTGCTTTTGCCACGGCCTGGTTGTACATGGTGAATTGTAGGAGTGTTACACCTGCATGGGAATAAAACGCACGTCCTTAGTGTCTTGAAGAAAAAGAAGATAAAATGTAAAGTTGATAATGCAAGTAGCTTACAATAATAAACATTACTAATACTGTAAGCTTTTGCAAACCTACAATCCATGCTGTTGAGTAGAAAGTGACAGCCTCACTAACCAATGTATGTTGACAAAATGTATGCACTAGTGCTAAATGGATAAAAGAGGCTTGTGCCACAATAAAGTCCCTTCTTTCTTTCTGTTTTTCCACCCCACTTTTTGGTGTTTTGTATCTATTCTTTAATGTCGGCTGTCGGCCAAACAGCGACAGTGGATAATTCAGGAGGACCAGAGAAACTCGTTGTGTACCTCAGGGGATAGATTTTGAGTGAAAACCCGCATGTAATGTTGGGATGACTATGATTAATGCTTTTTGAATGTCACTGCTATTTAATTGTATATATGTATACATGTATTTATGTATATATATGTCTGTCTTTAGAGTTAGAATGTATCAGTTGGGCTCATGCCAACGGATATGGAATAAGGGGTGGAATGTCTTGGGTTGATTTTGTGTTTTGATTGTGCCAATTCTGTTCTGTATTCCTTTTCCATTGACATGTACGTCCAAAAGGCGTTTGTACCTTTAAGTGCAACCCGGAAGAAGGAGCTGGGGCTGTTGGGAAGGCGGCGCAGGCAGTTTAAAAGCCGGCGCTTCCACGCAGCCTGGGCTTTTTGAGCTCGGCTCTCGCTCTGCTCGGTGCCGTGAGAGTCCTTGCTTGCTGAGTGCAGCGGAGTTACATTGTTGCTGTTTTATCTAGCTTTGGTTTGTTAGCTTCGACAGCTTTCTGCAGACAAACCCCCTCTGCGGCTCCTGTGATTCTCCTCCTGGAGCAGTTCGGCGACCGGCGGGGAGGAAAAGCCGCATGGCTCCATCTTGTCCGGATTCCGGAAAACCAAGCCGGCAACAGAAACACACCGAGCCCTCCGTTCCATCCATAGTGAAGAAAGGACTGTAATACAGTTTTTTTGGGGGGGTTTCCTTTTTGCCACTGTTACTGGGAGTGGCCACGTGGGTTTTTCTTTTCGTTTCTTTCCCGGGGACAGGAGCTGCCATCTTTTTTTCTCTCCGCACTGCCACATGGCGAGCCGGAGGGGGCAGCTGTGCTCCTGGGCTTTTGAATATCTAACGTTTACTTTTTATCTGTGTCCTGTGGGCACTGTGTTTTGTTAATAAACTACCTTTTTTCTCTTCACTTTTTGCCCGGCATCTATTTCTTATTGGTGGGGAAAAAATTATCAATTTTTTTTTATTTCAGAGGAAACGTTTCTCTGTAACGTTTTTCTCTGAAAACATTGTCTCAAAACCAAGACAGGGGGAAACCCATGAACTAATTGGAAATACAACACAGAAAGTGTGTCATAATATTTCTAATGTCATAAGATGCTCTAGGTACATTTCATTGTACCTGTGTAATGTGTAACACGTCAAATACCGAGAAAGGCAATATTTATTTTAAAACTATGTTTTGTTCTTTAAGACAAGCAAAAATACCACAGAAAGAAAACTTTAAATCATTGTCATTATCTGAGTATTCCATCTTTGCTATGTTAAAAGTGGTTATCAGTGATTTTTTTACCCTCCCAAACTACTTATGGGAATAGAATTATGCTTACACATTTTTCTTTCCAGAAAGATTTTTCTGTTCTGTTTTTGCCTCTCAAGAAGAGGAAGGGGAGGTGCAGCCCTTAGAATGTTTGGGCCAAATTAATCTCAGGATAATCATACTGAAATCCAAAGTGTTTCCCCCAAAAATGAATGTAGGTCATCTTGTAAACTTTTTACATAAAATTATTGTTAGTACACCTGCAAGACATTAGGGATATTGAGCAGTCTATGCAATAAAAAGGGATGTGTTTTCTTCAGTGAAGAACATTTTCTTACTCCATTTCATCTTTTTTTAATGTTTATTTTAGAAACCAAACTTTATTTTCTGTTGTCTAAATTGAGTTGTAGTAACATGTGATCTTCCTAATAAAAGTAGGTAACTGCAGTATTTCTATTGATCTAGAAATATAAAGATTGTTCTGTGTCGGAGCTGACCATTTGTCGAGCGGCGGGAGAAATGCACAACGACCACCAGAGATGATCAACATAACTCGTTTATTCCCTCAGCAACCATGGCTTTTATGCCCATGTTCGCTAACGGTAATCAACCTCATACATATTACAAAAACTGAGCTCCTTATAGGCTACTTTAGAAACGATACCTTGCCGTTAGCCTCACAAGCTAGCCCCATCAAGTTGTTAGGTGAACTTAACTGTCGTTAAGTTCACTTAACGAGTGGCTTTCTCGGGAATTCCGGGACAAAAGATCTCTTGTAACTTTCGGCTCCAGGTACTGCTTGCAGCGGACTGCTGTTTGCAGCTTTTAGCTATGCATCGCGTAGGCAGCTTTTAGCAAGGCTCACCACAGTTCTGCTTACCTGTTAATTCTACTTTGTTGAGTGGGGTCAGGGCAATGTATAACCCAGTGACATTCAAAGGAGTATTCAAATTCTTCTTCATTCTTCTCTGTGAAGATCACACAAACTTTAGAGTTTGTCATACAGTTTGTATAGTTGCCATTTTGTAGGGGTAATTAAGTACTTTGAAATTTAAGGCTTGAGCCCTAAAAATATGAAACACCCTCACATCCTATCAACTACAGTGAGGAGCTATAGCTGATAAACACCTTTTAAATCAATATGTAAATGTTTTGGCTACCGGGAATAATCTACATATGGATGCAAATGTCCAAATTTAGGGATCCAAGCTTGAATAGTTGGGGTAGAATTCACAAATAAGGAACTGTCATTGCTTCTTCACATTCTAAAGGGGGGTACTTTGCTCCATGAAACAATGGAACAAAAAAACTCATGTTGTGCCCTTAACATAGTTTTTAGACAGCCCATTGTATCTTTCGTTTTTCCAGGGCCTGTGGTGATAGGGGATAAGGTTATATCCACTTGATGCCATGTCTCTTTGCCCAGGAGTTTATAAGATTTATTTCAAAATGAGTTCCCGTTGTCTGACTCAATTTTTTCTGGGGTCCATGTCGCCCATAAGAATGCTTTCAAGACCATGAGGATCATAATCCGGGCAGTGCATGGTTCACTGGATATGTCTCCAACCAGCCTGTGCGTTGCCTCTACCATGGTGAGGATTAACACTTGCGCTTGACGTGTCTCATGGCAAAGCCCAATTAATTCAATTGCCAGGCCTCACCATTTATGGAAACCAGCCACCGCCCCTCTATTTCCAGAGAGGCTTCACTCGCGGGTGGCTCGGCTTGATTGCAGCACATGTTTCACACTTCATGTTATAACTGGCTGCTGTAGCCTCCATGGTCAGGTCCACCCCTCGATTCAACGAGCCATCTGTAGTTGCATCTCTTCCAAGATTGTCCTGTATGTTCATGGGCCCATCGGGGGCTATGAACGCTACCCTTCCTTTTTCCCAGTTAGGTCCACCTGAGCTATCTCATTTTGGCGGCTTTAATCTACCGTTCATTGTTTTGATGTTCCTCGGTGGCACGGCTTCTGGGTACATGTGCATCGACATGCGTACCTTCAAAGTTATCTTCCTCTCCATGAAGCGACTATCCTGCCACAAGGCAGCTGCCCAGATGTGGTATCCCTGCGTGGCCATATTGTTCTTCTCCATTGGCTGCAGCCCCCCACAGGGCATTGCCACCATCCAGGAGTCGGTGTAGGATAGAATGTGGCCACTTTTCTCTCTCAGCAACCCCAGGGCTAGATGAATGGCTTTCACCTCGCATATTGGCTTGACTCGCTCTTTCCCCTTCAGCATCCTCAATACGTGACATGTGGGACTCCACACAGCGCTTTCATCTTCGATATGGTTTCCTACTACACGGCAGGATCCATCAGTAAATACATGGCATGCCTTGTTCTGGTAATTCAGTATATTGTGGTGCTTCTGTGGGCACGATCACCTTCTCAGACGATACTCCAAAATCTGGCTTTCTGCTCAATCCAAAATCTCTTCCAGGATCCTGCGGAATTGGGTTTTCCTATTCGCGGTTTGTTGTATGTAACTCATGCTATCCATTTACTCCATGTAGCACTGGTTGCATGATGGGTTGAGGGGATGTTTCCTATTGAAACTCCAGTGTTAAAACAGGCAACGTGGTGCCAAGAGCAGACATGCTTCTGTCCCAATGACTCCTGAGGCAGCTTGAACACCCTCATAAGCTGCTAGTATCTCTTTCTCAGTTGGAGTATAATGGGCCTCTGATCCCCGATAACTCTGGCTCCAAAACCCAATGGTCGACCTCGAGTTTCTCCAGCAGTCCTTTGCCCAGAGGGCTCCAGGGTGAGGCCATGCTCCCAGCTGCAGTGTAGAGGATATTTTGCACGTCTGGTCCTGTCCGAACAGGCCCAAGAGCTACTGCACGAGCTATTTCCTGTTTGATCTGCTCAAAGGCCTGCTGTTGCTCAATGCCCCACTCAAAGTTATTTTTCTTCCGGTTCACTCGATAGAAGGGGCCTACAAGCTGACTGTTAACCTGGAATGTGCATTCTCCAGAATCCAAAAGGCCCAGGAAGCTTGTTGTTTCCTTCTTATTAGTTGGTGGAGACATATTTGCAATTTTGTCAACCACCTCTGTGGGCACATGACGGCGTCCATCCTGCCATTTTATTCCCAAAGACTGATCTCTCGTTGCAGGTCCCTTTACCTTACTTTGTCTTATGGCGAGCCCAGCTTTCAGAAGATCGGGATTATTATTCTTTCCCTTCTCAAAAACTTCTTCTGCGGTATTGCCCCACACAACGATATCATCAATATACTGTAGGTGTTCTGGAGCTCCACCCTGTTCCAGAACAGTCTGGATTAGGCCATGGCAAATTGGCGGGCTGTGTTTCCACCCCTGGGGCAGTTGGTTCCAGCTGTATTGGATGCCCCTCCCAGTGAAAGCAAGTTGTGACCTGCACTGAGCTGCTAGAGGAATGGACTGAGAAAAATGCATTGGCGACATCATTTGTGGCATACCATTTGGCTTCTTTCGACTCCAGCTCACTATTGAGGTCCCAACATGTCTGGTACAGCAGCACTTAGGGGTTTGGGTGACTTAATTCAGGGCCCGATAGTCCACTGTCAGCCTCCATTCCCCATTTGGTTTCCACACTGGCCATATTGGGCTGTTGAAGGGCGAGGCGGGTCCTATGATTACCCCTTGGCTCTCCAGTTGACTAATAAGTTCATGGATGGGAATCACAGAGTCTCGGTTTGTTCGATACTGGCGCCGGTGCACTGTCCTAGTGGCAACTGGTACTTGTTGGTCTTCCACTTGGGGCAATCTACAGAATGAAGGGATCCTTGGAAGAGGCCAGCAGGGTGTTATAACTGTTGATCTTCTCTGAGGTCACAGTAGCTACACCAAAACCATCGATACCCTTTTGGATCCTTGAAAGTACCCTCCTGAGGTAGTCAATTCCAAGGATTACAAGGGGCCTCTGGGCCTGTCACAATGGGGTGCTTTGCCATCTGTCTCCCGTTATGCTCACCTCAGCCTCTATTACAGACAATTCCTGCATCGCCCAGTCACTCCAGAGATCCAATACAACTTCTGCACTCTTGTGCTTTGATGGCAGCAATGTGCACTGTGCACCAGTATCTACTAAAGCTTTGTACTTCTGTGGAAACCGATGTGCCAGGCCATTGTGAATCCACACAGTCCAGTATACCCTATTCATCCCTTTCCTTCTCCTGGCCGAAGGCAGGGACCTTCTATTCTTGTTCCTGGTCGGAGTATTCACTATCTGACCTTTGTGATGCCTGACCGGAAGTTCCCTCGTCTCGGTTTTAGGAAATGGAGCTTTCTTATATCTGGAGGTCACTGATTTGTCTTCTGATCTTTCTGCAGCAACTACACTGTATGGTCTTCTGGGTGCCCCTTTAACAGGTTTTTTCCCTTCTCAGTTCACGGACACGGGCTCTCAGCTTAGAGGTGGGTTCACCATCCCACTTCCTCATGTCCTCCCCCTGCTCACTCAGAAAATACCAGAGTCCGGTACGTTGGCTTTTATTTGGGGCTTCCCTTCCCTCTGACCGGGGTCACGAGAGGGCGATCTCTGGGGCTGCCCCTAAAAGCTGGGTACTGGCTCGTAAGGATGAGGAGGTACCCAGAGTCTCTTCTACATTCCAGAGCCAGGAGGATGCCACCTCTACAGCTGGTGTGTCCATCTGTGGGTAGTACAGTGCCACCAAACTGCTGGAATATGAGGCTTGGGGCGCCTTGAACCACCTTCCTCCACATGGCGAGTGTGCAAGGAACATCTCTGGATCCTTAGACAGACTATTATCGTTTAGATCCACTATAAACAATTTCCAGCACTGCTAATTCCCTCAGGTACTGAGATACCGTCATCTGCAGTGGTGGTCTACTTCCCTGGGATTTTGTAAGTCTTTCCTTAAATGGATATCTAGCTCTCACGCTTGAGAAAAGCCGTTTCCAAAGGCTGCAAATTGCTCCTTCCTTCCCAATTCCTCTTTCAATTTCTCTATCTTTAGCAAGAGATCCCAGCTGTTTGGCTTCATGACCTTCTAATTGCTGACTATCAGCAACATTAACCGAGCATCCAGCAGCCATGCAGAAATACGCTCACCTGACTGACGGCTTAATCTTTTCGTAAAGCTCGAAGTTCTGATGAGGTCAGGGAACGAGTAACTTCAGTTTCCTGTTTAACTTGCTCACTCCCTTGATTCTTTGAAGGGCCTGCCTCTTGAACTAACTCCTCCTTTCCTACTACTTCTTCCTCTTCTTCTTCTTCCTCTTCTTCTTCTTTCTCTTCTTCTTCCTTTACTAGTCGGTGGTATGGGCCTGAAACTTGCCTTGTCCATTTTTTCGTTTTCACTACCGGGCAATTACTGTGGTTGCTGTGGTTTGGGGTCCCTATCTCAGCCATAGTTATTGTGGTTTTGTGTTCCTCCCTCAGCCACAGAGTCCTCAGACACAGTTGGGTTCCTGCTCGACTACTTGACTCCTAGGCCTCTGAGAGTGTTGAACAGAGGTTTCCGTAGGCCCAGGCCAGCCCCAGTACAGGCAAGAAGCTGCTCACATTCGTGGGTGTAAGCAAGACACCTTCTGCCAATCGATGGGAGCTGTTTGTTCCGGGTTGGCTTACTTCTTCAAGGGTAAAGCCCCAGGCAATGGGAGGTTGATAACCGCCCTAGGAACCTGCCCAAAATCTCTCCACACACCTTTCTACCCAGGAACTGGGTGCCTCAGGGGAGATTTTAACAGCTCCTCATTCAGACGTTGTTTTCTCTTATGCCGGGATGATGACAGATTCCTTGAATTCCATAGGGTAACAATGCTATTGGCTAAGTATTATAATATCATCAGACAGCTTATATAAGGATTAGCAAAGACCATGGGAGCCTGCATCAAAAGATCATCCGTGCTCAAATTTACTCCAGGCAGAGAGAAGGAGCTATATCCCTTCATAGTAATTGTTTGTTTCAACATGTTCCCAGACGAAGCAAAATAAAGATAAGCAGTGTGGCCGCTGAAGGCTGTATGCCACACAGGAGCTCAGAAGTTACTACTTGAGAACTATTACTTACAATTATAGAGAATTACTAGAGCATGGGCAGTATATGTATATATATATAACTACCTTTATCTCTCCCCATGTTGGGGCGCCAAGAAGGACTGTTGTGGGTTGACCCTGGCTGGATGCCAGTACCCACTAGGTCTCCCTATCACTCCCCTTCCCTCTGGGACAGGGGGAAGTAAGATGGCAAACAGCCAGCAGGGTGAGATAAAGTGTTTTATTATAGCTAAGATACAAAATATAGCAAAGACTTGCGCGCGCAAAGCTGCAAAAGCTAGCAAGGCCCAAAGAAATAAAGCGAAATCAATCTATCTACTCCATCCTCAGTCTAGCAAGCGTTGTTCAGGCACTTCCCGGGAAGCAGGGCTTCAGCACACATAGTGGTTGCTCCAGAAGGCGAACATTGAAACTCATGAATGCCCTCGCTTCTTCTCTCTCTCCTCGCTTATATATCTGAGCTGACATCATATGGTAATGGAATATCCCTTTGGTTGTTTTGGCGTCAGGCTGGCCTAGTCCTGTCCCCTCCCAGGATCTTACACACTCCCATCCCTTGAGGGCGAGGAATGTCAGAGGGACAGGGCTGCTTGGCAATAGCCCAAACACTGCTCTGTTATCAGCTCCCATCCAGCCACTCATGCAAAGCACAGCACTGGAAGGGCTTGAGCTTTACCTCACTCAGACCCAATACAGTATATAGTTACAGATAGATACATATTATATAGATATATAAACTATTAATCAAATAGTATGGAGAAAAAATCGGGGTGGATAATGTTGGAAGTTTAGATTTCTCCTTTTGCGTCCCTTCTTAGGGAATTTTTTTCCCATTTTGTTGCTAAGATACACTAATGAGTAAGTCTTACCTTAATGACTAAATACTTTAAAAAAAAAAGAAGTTGCCAAGCCCAGAGAAAAAAAAAGCTCCTGAAAGCATTCTAACTATCTAGCATTTTTCTCTCTGTCAAGAGCAGAGCTCCCGTGAGAGTTGTGGACTCAAGAAAAACTTGTGTGTGTAGAAGGAGTAATTCACTTCTTGCCCTGCTTGGCTTGGGACAAGACGGTAGACCGGCTGCCTGCGGGGTAGAGCTCACCTGCTGCTGCTGCAGAGCCCAGCATCCTGCCGTAGGTTCCTTTGCTACACTGTAACTTCTGCTCCCTTGCCTCGCCGAGACCCCTGTGGTTCCAGCTACAGTGGTCGAGTTCTGATATACCTCATCTACAGTCACGGGATTCTGCTCATCTCTTTACCCATCTGACTGCTCCAAAATTCCTGCTACAACTCCTCTTACTAACCAGAAAAGCACCGAGATCTGTTTCCCCTGTGAGTTTATAAAGAAACTTTTCTCCATCCATCTCTGCCCACTGTGCCCACCATTGGCCACGTGAGAAAACTGAAACCAGTCGAGTCCCGTGCCACAGCGCCCCCTGCAGCCACGAGAAAATCAGCCAGAAGTCAACAACATCCCTTCCAGCTGTGACTGTAACTGCACCAAAGGGGAGGGTATGTGGTAGCCCAGAAAAAGCTGTCACTGGGTTTGTAATTAAGTTAGTTATCGCTATCATTGTTATTATTTGTTTCACCTTATTATACATATTAGTAAAAACTATTATTCCTTTTATCATCTTGCCTGAAAGCTCCATGAATTCAAAGTTTATAATAATTCAGAAAGAAAAAGAGTCATATGCAACACTCCAAGGGAGGTCCCTGCCTTCATTGGCAAAGACTTGTCTTTCAAAACCAAAACAGACGAGCAGGAACAGGGAAATGATTGTTCCCCTGTACTCGGCACTGGTGAGGCTGCATATCGAGTACTGTGTCCAGTTCTGGGACCCTGTAGCAGGATTCTTTGCCTGGAGTGGGGTTAAGAGAACTCAAACAATACCCTATTTGCAAAGCTATCAGCAGTGAATGCAGAAGGGGCCATCCTGCTGCTTTTGGTCTTGATCAATGCTGAAAAAAATCAATTCAAAAGTTAAATATTCTCATAGTGAGATAAAATATGGTAGACCTTATAAAATACCAGGATAAAGGAACAAACAGGTGATACTACCGATAACTTATCTAAACC
Source organism: Malurus cyaneus samueli (assembly GCA_009741485.1). Taxonomy (NCBI): domain Eukaryota; kingdom Metazoa; phylum Chordata; class Aves; order Passeriformes; family Maluridae; genus Malurus; species Malurus cyaneus. Next base: position 42,091 of record VKON01002510.1, read on the forward strand.
TGCAGAGCTGACACAGCTGTCCTGGAGACATATGACTGACAGGCAATCTACTTTAAAAGCCCAGTCCCAAATTTTAATAGCAGGGTCTGTTGACATATCTTTTCTTGGGGTGTGAGTTGGGACACCCCTCAAGGTTATTCCTTGAGACTGAATGAAGGATTTGCCCATGGTTGCTGGTGTGGGTGAGTAACATCAATCTCTACTTAATAATTGTTTTTGCTAGCTTTAATACAATTGCTTTAACACAATTGCTTTAACATAATTACCTCAATATTGCTTCATAGAGCATGCACTATATTATAATAGTTGTTTATAGTTCCTATTTACTGTGTAGTAAATAATTCTGATTAAGATATTTTTGTCTAATCATTATCATAATAAATTATATATATTTATATAATATATTTGGTTTTCCTCTTAATTATGTGGGAAAAAGTTGTGTAAAGGCCTCAAGTTAACCTGTATAATCCTTTACACATAAACTGTTGACAAAGTCTGGGACTAGATTGGATCCAGCCACACCCAGACTCCTCTCTAGGAAGGAATTTAGAAGCAAGGGGGTCCTTTCTCCACCTTGTGACTCAAGAGAGGGCTCTCTATAAGCTTTGTCTGAAGCTCCCACTCTGCCATGTCAGCCCCTCAATTCAGGAAAGACATTGAGGTCCTGGAGCGAGTCCAGAGAAGGGCGATGAAGCTAGTGAAAGGTCTAGAGCAGAAGTCTTATGTGGAACAGCAGAGGAGTTTGAGTTGTTTAGCTGAGGAAAAGGAGGCTCAGAGGAGACCTGTTTGGGTTGATTTTGTGCCAATTTTGTTCTGTATTCCTTTTCTGTTGGCATATACGCCCAAAAGCTGTTCTGTATCTTTAAATGTAACCCGGAGAAGCGCAGGGGCTGCTGGGAAAGGCAGTGCAGGGCGGTTTAAAAGCCAGCGCTGCCACACAGTCAGGGCTTCTTTCAGCTCAGCTCTCGCTCAGCTTTCTCGCTGTGGGAGTCCTTCTGCTTGAGGAGTGCAGCGCAGTTACATTGTTACAGTTTCGGCTGTTAGCTTCGGCAGCTCTCCTCGGACCCCCCGTCTGCGTCTCCTGCGATCCTCCTCCAGCCGGGAGAAAAGCCGCGCGGCTTCACCTCGTCCGGGATCCCGGAAGTGAACCAGGCTGGCAGCAGAAACACACCAAGTCCTCTGACCCGTCCACAGGGAAGAAAGGACTGTGGTACAGGTTTTCTTGTTTTTTTTTTCCTTTTTGCCACTGTTACAGGAAAGCCACGTGGTTGTTTTGTTTTTTTTTCTTTGTTTCTTTTTTTTCCCCGAGGACGGGAGGCGCATTCTTGTCGGTTGCTGCGTGGCGGGTTTTTGAATATCTAACCGTTACTCTGTATCTGTGTACAGGAGGCGCCATTCTTGTCAGCGCCGCGTGGCGGGGTTTTTTTTGAATATCTAACCATTACTTTTTACTGGTGTCCTTGTGGGCACTGTGTTTGTTAATAAATTACTTTTTTTTTCTCTTCGCTTTTTTTGCCAGTATCTATTTCTTGTTGGTGGGGGAAAAAATATCAAATTTATTTTCATTTCAGAGGAAACGTTTCTCTGTAACGTTTTTTCTCTTGAAAACATTGTCTCAAAACCGAGACAAGACCTTATCACTCTCTATAGCACCTGAAAGGAGGTTGTAGCAGGTGGGGGTTGGTCTCTTCTTCCTGGCAACTAGCGACAAGACAAGAGGGCATAGCATCAAGCTGCACCAGGGGATGTTCAAGCTGGACATCAGAATAATTTCTTTACAGAAAAGGTGATTAGACATTGGAATGGGCTGCCCAGGGAAGGTGGTGGAGTCACAGTCCCTGAGATGCTTAAGAAAAGACTGGACATAGCACTGTGTCCATGGTCTAGTTGACAAGGTGGTGTTCAATCATAGTTTGGACTTGATGATCTCAAAGGTCTTTTCCAACCTAATTGATTCTGTGAGAACTGATTAAATTGTTGGAAAGTTATTTTTTTACAGTTTTACAGATCACTATTCTGTAAACCAGCATTTTGAAGTATGTGTCCAGTCTGGTCTATGCCGTACTAAGTTCATCTGCAAACTGAAAATAAATCTGCAATGAAAATTTGTTCAAAACAGGTGTTGTATAGCTATACCTTTAAAACTGCGGCTTCTCTATAGTAACGGGCTTTCTTAGCCAAGGAAAGGAGATGTCCTAACTTCAGCACTATAAAGTATTTCCAAAATAGTAAAAGTACATACAGTATTAGAGAAGCTGATTTTCCTTTATTTCCCAATATTTTGACAACACACTTTTCAAATTTAACTTTCAAGATGCAAAGAACTAACCTGGAGTTTGTATCATGTTAGATTTGTTCAAGATGTCTCTGCCCATTGCAGGGAGGTTGGACTATATGACCTTTAAATGTCCATTTCAACCCAAACTATTCTATAATTTGATGATTTGTTGTTTGCTTTTACTAAATAAAAACCAACAAAACAAAGCTAAGAAAAATCTTAAAAAGCCAAACAAACAAACAAACAAAAAAAAAAAGAAAATATAAATCTCCAAACCTGATCATTCCCAATATATTCTATTAGTCCTTAATCACAGAATCACAGATTGGTTAAGGTTGGAAGGGACCACTGGAGATCATTTAGCCCAACGTCCCTGCTCAAGCAGGGTCCCCTAGACCACATTATTCAGGATTGCATGCAGACAGGTTTTGAATGTCTCCAGGGAAAGAGACTCCACAAACTCTCTGGGCAACCAGTTCTCAGCCATCCTCACAGTAAAGTTCTTCCTCATGTTCAGGTGGAACTTCCTGTGTTCCAGTTTCTGCCTGTTGCTTCTTGTCCTATTGCTCGGCACCACTGAGAAGAGCCTGGTCCATCCTCTGACATCCTCCCTTCAGATACTTATAGACATTGAAAAGGTCCCCTCTCAGTCTTCTCCAGGCTAAACATGCCCAGCTCCCTCAGTCTTTCCTCATGAGAGATGCTTCAGTTCCCTAATCATCTTTGTAGCCCTCTGCTGGACTTGCTCCAGGAGCTCTATGTCTTTCTTGTATCGAGGAGGCCAGAACTGGACACAGCACTCCAGATGTTACTTCTTCAGAGTACAAGGGCAGGATCACCTCCCTTGACCTGCTGGCAAAGCTCTTCCTAATGCAGCCTTCTTGGCCACAAGGGCCACTGCTGACTAATAAATCACATTAATCCCATCTGTCCTATGCGGAAATACAGTATATGTTAGAGCAAATCATATTCTGTTTAGAATGGAGGTTTGGAGTTTGGTGGGGTTTTTTTTTTTTTTTTTTTTGTTTTTGTTTATATTGTGTTTTTTTCAGAACAGAGCTTTGTCACAAGTACTAATAACG
>VKON01002519.1:0-15563 GCA_009741485.1 Malurus cyaneus samueli
ACCATCCACAACTCCTAACTAAGCCATGTGCTGTTTCTGTCAGACTGTGGGGTCACTCCCCGGGTGTTTTTTGTTTGTTTTTTTTTTTTTGCGCCCAGTCCCCTCCCAGTGCCATTCTGAGCATTCCAGGAGCACAGAGGGGCCACCGGCTATGCCCTTTGCCCTGCCTCACCCCCAAGGAACGGCTGCCTGACTGGAGCATTTTCCAGCTTTCCAGTTTTCAAGGCATTTACGGGAAATTGGAGTCAAACCGAGAAATGAGAAATGAGGAACTAAGATCCGGAAGGGGAAGGAGGAGCCGCTGGGTTGCTGCAGGCGAGATCAGAGTGAGATAAACACAGAGTGAGCACAGTGAGGAGGAGCTTCCCCAGTTCTCACCCCCATTGCGGAGCTGCTTCTTCCCAGCCTTGTCCCAAGTAATCGCCAGCCCCTCGCTCTCCTTTTTCCCCACAGGCTGCTCCTTCTGCTCCTGAAATTAACATTGCTGAGCCACAAGCTCCCTAAATCGCTGGTTTGATGCTCCAAAGCTCCCCTAAATGGGGACTATTAAGCCCAAAATCTGCTTAATTTGTTATTTTTGGAGTCCCAAAGCTCTTGAAATCACTCCTTCTGATCCAAAAATATCCCAAATCCCTCTAACTCCCAATCCGGTTCTAGGCTGTGAGACCCTAAATTAGTGATTTAGAGCCCCAGTGCTCCCTAAATCAGTATTTCTGAACCCAAATGCTCTTTCAGGTCCCAAAAACTCCTAGTGGTATTTTGAGCCCTAAATGCCCTGAAATTCCGTATTCTCTGCTGTGAAGTTCCTAAATGTTGTTTTTGAGGCCAACAAGATGCCTGAAATGTTGTTGCTGACCAAAAATCTCAGTTCTCCTTAGCCCCAAAGTTTGGACATTGAATTTTTCTGAGTCCAATTCATCATGGGTGTTTCTGGGCCCTGAAGCTCCCCAAATTGTTCTTCCTGACTTCCAAAACCCCCAACATTGCGTCTTCTGACACTGCAGTTCCCTAAAAAGGTGTTTGTGAGCCCAAGAACTGCCTAAATTGGAATTTTTAGCTGAAAAGCTGCCTGCAAGGGACTTTCTGAGGCCAAAAGTTCCCCAGATCAGTGGGTCTGAGCCAAATGCCCCCTAAAGTGGTGTTTCTCAACCCCAAACCTGCCATCCCAAAATCTCTCTAAATCAGTGTTTGGGACTCCAAAGCTCCCTAAATCACTGATTCTGAGACCCAAAGTTTCCTAAATTGCTGTTTCTGAGCCCTAAAGTTCCCAAACTTCAGTTGTCTCTAGCCAATCCGAGGCATCACTGAAGTGCAAAAGAGAGAGTTTTGTTTTTTTTTTTGTTTGTTTTTTTTTTTTTTTTTTTCTGGCGTACAATTTTCTTTCCCTCTTTCCCCTTCTCTTGTTTTATTTTTCCTTCTCCTTCCCTCTCCTCTTCCCCTCTTCCTTTTCTTTTCCCCTCAAAGCTCAGCTTGGTTCAGGATGCACGATCTGCTGCAAAAATAATTTACCGTCTAAGGCAGTTGCAGGGCTCCTTCAATAAATGAAAGAGAGACATGGGAGCGAACAAGAGGAAATTTTTTTTTTTCTGACTGTGAGAAGTGGGGTGACCCATTGCTGGAAGACAAGCACCTTTCCATGAGTGATCTGAGCTAAATGTCTGGTGTTCATAGTTTAGAGCAGGGGCACGTTCAGGACAGCTCCATGTGCACATCTTCCACTCACTGGTACTGTTTAAGAAGCAATCGCTCTTTTGCTCTGCTTTCAGAGAAACAAGCCCTCAAATATTGATGTTATGCACTTTATTCCTTTCCCTCCTTTCTGTCTAGAGAAAATAGGAAAAAGGCAGTTGGAAGAAACAGAGCAGGGTTCATATCCTGGGAAGCATCCCTGGCACTTTCTGTCTGAGCCTGGGTTATGCCCGGGATGTCCACGGCCTGGGGCCTGTGGCTGCTGATGGGACCCTGCGGCCATTTCTCTATTTACACTCCTCAGTGGAGCTTGCTTTTTCACCCAGGGCTAGACTCCCCTGAACACAGAAAGCTTTCTTTGCACTCAGCTTTTTGGTAGGGCTCCTTAATTCAGCCCAGATCCTCCTCCCTCTGAATGGGGCCTTAGGCAGAGAAAATCAAGAGTCACAAGGAGCAGAGAGCACGGGGAAATGGAGTGTGAGAAGGAGAGGGAGAGCAGAGCACAGCAGTGAGCTGTCCTGACAGAGTTTCCTCTGCTCTTCCCTGAGCAGTGCCTGTTTGTGCCTCTGCCTTCACCTCGTCAGTGCTGTCTCTGGTGGATCTGCTCAGAAGGGACAGGGAGGCCTTGTTGGAGGGCCAGCGGGGCCTGCTCCTGCTGCCACTCTGAAAAGAGAATATTGGGGAAACTCCCGGTTGTGACCATCTCCCAGGCTCTCTGGCCCCACAACACCCAATCAGCAGAGATTTTCAAGTGCTGGGACTGGAGCCTTTCCGCAGGGGCGGCTCCCGGATCCGATGGGACCTGCGGACCCCCACACTCCCACCCACATCAAGACCTGAGTGCTCCACAGTTCCAGCCCAGGTTCCCACAGCAGAAAATCTCAGATGTCTCATTCATGAGGCCGTTGAATTCCTGTGCAGTAATGCTGGACACCTGAGCTGGTGCCTCTGAGGAGGGACCCCAACAAAGGAACCCTCTCGTTTTTATCCCTGCAGTCTGTGGCTCATTAGCTCAAAGCTGGCTCTTCCTCCCAGCCTAGGCCTGCCATGTCCCGCAGTGCCCCTCCCCATCTGTTCCACCACTCTTGGTGCCCCTTTGTTGTGCTTTCTGGCATTCACGGCTCTTGTCTCAGCCTCACCGCAAGCCGACCTGTATCGTCACTGCCAGCTGGCCCCAGCCACCTGCACAGTGTGCTCACAGCCAAGAGGAGGGGACACTGGCAATGAAGAGGTTTCAATTTTGTCTTTGTTACTCACCATGTTGGGAATTGCCAAGAAAGCAAAACAGCTGTCCCCAGGTCGAGTCTGGTTTGTCCGTGATGGCAACTGGTGAGGGATGTCCCAGGCTTTGTGAGCTCTTCATTCGTGTCTTGTCTTGCTGTCCAGGTGAGGAGGGGAGGTGAGAGAGCAGCTCGGTGGGCATCTGACCCCAGCCAAGGTCACCACTGTCCTTTCTCCATAGGTTTCTTCATAGCTGGTCAGGATAACTCCAGGATTGAGTCTGAGGGAATGCAATGATCCTTTCCTCTGCAGAAACATAGCTGGGGTTGACACATGCTCTGCCTTCTGCAAATACAAACAGTCTTAATTTTGACCAAGGAAGGTGATTTGGACAAAATTCTCAGAGGCTCTGGGCAGCCAAGATGGGTTAGGGAGCAGGTGGGAGTACAACAGAACATCTAACCCACCGCCTTCTCTCTAGTCCTGTGACCCTCTTTCCTTGAGTATGGAGACTGAACCTGGAAAGGACCAGGTAACAAAATTAGGACATGGCTTGAATTATTTGCTAAGGCTGCATTTCTTCTGTTTAGACAGTGATGGAAGGGAAAATAAGTAATTGAAATAACCCTGAGAGAATCTGAGGTTTGAGTATTAGAAGGGACATATGTGTCCGAAAAAAGGGCTTCAATGCATTCTGGAAATCCTTAGGGAATTCATAGTGAAGTTTCTACTTTTCATTTTTTTTCAATGTGATCCAGTGCCAGAAGACATAAGTGGTCATCTTTTCAATGAAGGGGGGAAAAAAGGGAAAAGGGGGGAAGGACAAGGGGGAGGCCTAAGTGGTAAGTGGTGCCCATAAGTAAGTGTGGATCATGGACCCTTTGCTCCTGTCTGTGGCCTCCCTGGAAGTCGCCCTCGGGATGCGGATGTGCTGCTATCCCTGGAGAAGGGAGCCCACTGAGGGCCTCTCCCGAGCACGGTACCTTAGAACCTCTCCCAGAGCCCTAGCAGAGGCCTGCCTTGTGGTGGATGGATTGGCCAAGGGGTGACCTTCTTGACAAGAACCAGTTCTGCTCTGCAGGGAGTTGCTCCTGCATTGGTACACAGTTTCAAACACAGCCCATCCCTCTGGATTCCTTTCCTTGTTTAGCACTAAAGCAGGAATCTCATGCGGCTTTCCTACAGGGCAAAGGCCAAGAACTTTTCTGTGCAGGTGAGTGCCAGGCCTCGCCACACCCCTGGAAACCAAACCCTGCCAAGCAAGGGAATCAGGGCCTGTCGTGCCCGAGGGCCCGGTGCAGTCAGATCAAACAATCAAGGTGTCCATAATCCCCATTGCCAAAGGCCTCCAGCCCCCTCCTTTGTTGTTCCCCACCCACGCAGTGATGCCCAGGCCCAGCTTGTGGGGTGCAGAGCCTTGCCTGTCAGGGCTTTTCCAGCCACAGACCAGAGAGAGCCTGGGCTCTGCTGGATCCCATCCCCTGCGTTCTAAGGCCAGCTTCGGCCTGCTCTGTCCAGCTGGGATTCTGGCAACGGGCCAGCTCTGCCCTCAAGGGGCCCTTGGAAATTCTACCATGGCGGAGGCTGTCCTGTGGGCCAGCCTTTGGGCAGTGAGGAGGTCAAGGGTTCCTCTCAATGTTCCAACAGCAGCACAAGTATGTGGGGGAGGAGCTCCAAGCCCTGTTTAGAAGGCTCTCAAGAAAGTGGAGCTGAGGCTCCTCACAGGAAAAAGCTGTTAGGAGGAAAGTCTCCATGTCAGGCAGGAGCATGGGCTACAGAAGGCCCAAGCTTCTTCCAAAGCAAACTCAGTTGGAAAAGGAATTGAAAGGCCAGGGAAGAGTAAGTGTTGCCACAGGTGCATCAGCAGTGAGATGCCCCATCTTCGATTTTAGGAATGAGTGAATTCTTTGCAAGACCACTTAATTAGAAAAAGTTTCTAAAGAAGAGGTCTGGAGCACACAACTGGTAAACAGGCAGGACATGAGGGAACTGAGTCTGAGCTTCTTGTTCCTCTCTGTATAAAGAAATAAAGCAAAAAAAAAAAAAAAGAAACCTTTCCTTGCACCTGACAAAAGTTTATTCTCTGAAATATTCTCTAGAGGAGGAAGAAAAGAACAACCTGCAGCAAACCTAAGCAGAGACCCTCAGAAAGAACCTTAAAAGAGGATTTTAGCTTCCTCAGAGGGCATGTGGTCCCTTTAATGAACAATGCCCCACTGATGCCAGTCTTTTCTGCAGAAGAGAGAGAGGGAGCAGAACCAACAAAGGCCCTGCAATTCGAGATGGATGGACCCACCGGGTCAACAGCAAAATGAAGCTCGCGTGAAGATTCAAAAATTACAGAGTTCTCACTGAATGAGGGTTCAGTTTCTCATAGCAAGACCAGAGCAGAACAAGGGAGCAGGGCCATTGGAAGCACAGTTTCATCCCTCTGAAGGCAAAAGCTACCCTACAGCCCAACCGCCCTCTGAGGGTCTGAGAATGAATCCTGTGGCCCACTTTTCAAAGCTGAAACCCTGTTTATAGAACTACAGAAAGCACACAGGAGAGGTTGAAATGATTTTCTTGTCCCCTCCCTGCTAAAAGTCAGAGAAAGGAAGGAAAACCATCTCCAGATTGTGCCTTCACGGGCAAATGGAATTCCTGTGAGGTGAAGAATTCTAAGAGGGAATGAGGGAGGAAAAAAAACACCCATAGAGGAGTCCTAAGGAAGAACTCAAGGAAGAAAACATCGATGACACAGTGACATTGTTCTTTTTCACAGGAAAGAAAGAAAAGAAAATTGCAAGAGCTCTGCAAATCAGGTTGAAGAAGAAACTCCGGCAGCTCTCTCAAAGAACTCGGCGTCGGGAAGCAAAAGTATGGAATTGCTGCAAACCACAAAGATTGAGCTCCATCGTCTCAGAGGAACCTGGAGAAGATCAAGTGAGCATGGCCATTGCCAGCAGGCTTCATCCTCTCTGAAAGCAAAGCTGCTCTAGAGCCCAACCACCCTGTGAGCTCATCCTGCTCAGCTTCCAGAGGGGATGGGGAGGCTTCCTCACATGGGAACAGCTTTTGTGACTCCATGGCACTGAAACACTCACGCTGAAGTGTTCTCAGGTGCAGGTGGTCAAAGTCCCTCTCTGTCCCTCGCCTTGCAAGAGTGTGTGCTGGAGATCTTCACTGCCTGGTCTTTGTCAAGGTCTCCCCGTGAACTCGTTCCCCATCTCTCCTTTCCCCACTGCCCTTCTCCTGTGTCCCACTGCCTGGTCCGTGTTGGGGCACACGAGAGATCAGCCTTGTTTCCCTGCTGATGATCAGGAGGGACAGGAGCTTCCCTGAGCAGAGCCTGGATGTGTCTGTGGGTGCAGGGGCTGTGGAGAGCAGCTCTGCCTGCAGGAGCTGGTGCTCAGGGAGGGAAGGATCAGCAGGCACAGACTCCATTGGGGCCTGGCTGTTGCCAGTGGTGCCCTGGGCTCTGGCTCACAGCGGACACAAAGTGTGTTGGGGAACAGCCTCCGCCTTTCCCAGGGCTGGGAAAGCCGAGGACAATCAGCCTTCCCTGACCGTGGGTCCTGTTCTTGCTCCAGCTGCAGCCAGCAGAGCCATGGCAAGGAGAGCCCAGAGGGGTCCAGGGGAACCCTGGAATTCCTGCTGGCTCAAACCATTGCAGGGCTGAGAATGAATCCCGTGGCCCACTTTTCAAAGCTGAAACCCTGTTTATAGAGCTACAGAAAGCACACATGAGATGTTGAAAGTGATGACAATTTGCTCTGAGTTTCTTGACCCTCCTACTAAAAGTTCAGAGGGCAAAAGGAAAACCATCTCCAGATTGTGCCTTCGTGGCCAAATGGAATTCCTGTGAGGTGAGGAATTCTAAGGGGGAATGAGGAAGGAAAAAAACACACAGGAGAGCCCTAAGAAGAGACCCTCAGTCAGGGACATTAAATCAGAGCCTTTGGGCATCCTTGTGTCAGGTACATGGTGTCCCCTCAAGGAGGAAACATCAGTGACACAGTGACATTGTTCTTTCTTCACAGGAAAGAAAGAGGAGAAATTGCAAGAGCTCTGGAAATCAGGTTGGAGAAGAACCTCCGGAGCTTCCCGAAAAAATCCAAGCTCTGGAAGTAGATATACAGGAATGGCCTGAGACCACAAAGATTGAGCTCCATCGTCTCAGAGGAGACCTGGAGAAGAATCAAGGTGAGCAGGGCCATTGCGAAGCACAGTTTCATCCCTCTGAAGGCAAGCCTACCCTAACCCAGGCCAACCGCCCTGAGGGTCTGAGAATGAATCCTGTGCCCACTTTTTCAAGCTGACCTGTTTATAGACTACAGAAAGCACACGGAGAGGTGAAAAATGAGTTTTCCTTGTCCCTCTGCTCATCAGAGAAAGAAAGAAACCATCTCCTAGAATGGCCTTCACGGGCAAATGGAAAATTCTGTGAGGTGAAGAATCTAAGAGGAAGAGGGAGGAAAAAAAACACCCATAGAGGAGTCCTAAGGAAGAAACCTCAAGGAAGAAACATCAGTGACACAGTGACATTGTTCTTTCTTCACAGGAAAGAAAGAAAAGAAAATTGCAAAGAGCTCTGCCAAATCAGGTTGAAGAAGAAAACTCCGGCAGCTCTCTCAAAGATCGGCGTCGGAAGCAAAGTTATGGAATTGGTGGCAACGCACAAAGATTAAGCTCCCACGTCTCAGAGGAGACCTGGAGAAGAAATCAAGGTGAGCGGGCCATTGCAAGCACTTTCATCCCTCTGAAAAGCAAAAGCTGCTCTAGAGCCCAACACCCTGTGAGCTTCATCCTGCTCAGCTCCTCAGAGGGGAGGGAGGGAATTCCTCACATGGGAACAGCTTTTGTGATCCATGGCACTGAAACACTCACGCTGAAGTGTTTCTCAGGTGCAGGTGGTCAAAGTCCTCTTCTGTCTCGCCTTTGCAGAGAGTGGTGCGGAGACTCTCACTGCTGGTCTTTTGTCAAGGTTCTCCCCGTGATACGTCGGGTCCCCATCTCTCTCTTTCCCCACTGCCCTTCTCCTGCTGTCCCACTGTGGTCCATGTTATGGGGCACTATGAGAGATCAGCTTGTTTTTTTCCTGCTGATTGATCAGGAGCGGAGAGAAGCTTCCCCTGAGCAACTGGAGAGGTTGAAATGGATGACAATTGCCCTGAATTTTGACCCTCCCTGCTAAAGTCAGAGGCAAAGGAACCATCTCCAGACTTGTGCCCTCAATGGCAATGGAATTCCTGTGAGGAGAGAATTCCTGAGGGGGAATGAGGAAGGGTAAAACCACCCATAGGAAGCCCTAAGAAGAGACCTCGGTCCGAGGACATAAATCAGGGCCTTTGGGCATCCTTGTGTCCAGATAGCAGGTCTGCCCTCAGGAGAAACATCAGTGATGCAGTGACATTGTTCTTCTTCACAGGAATGAAGAGGAGGAAATTGCAAGATCCTGTGTTTCACCTTGAAGAAAGAACCTCCGGCAGCTCTCTGAAGAAATCAACGGTCTTATAGAAGAATACAGGAATGGCCCGAGACCACAAAGAATGAGCCTTGAGTTCTCGAGAGCAGAGCTGGAATAAACAGGTGAGCAGGCCATTGCCATCAGGTTTTCACCTCTGAATGCAAAAGCTGCTCTACGCCAACCACCCTGTGAGCTATCCTGCTCAGCTCTCAGAGGGGATGGCGAGGGAAGTCCTTACGTGGGCAGAGGCTCAGAGAGCTGACTTCAAGCCATGGGATGCACCCCCCATCCATCCTGTGACCAAAGTCAGCTTTCTGGGCCTTCAGCTTTTGTGACAGTGACCACTGAGACACCCCATCCTGAAGTGGCTCGTTGCAGGTGCTCAAGGCCATCTTGACTCTCCTGTCTTTGAAGAGAGGGTGTAGGTAATGACCTGACGTGTTAAAGGTCCAGGTCAAGTCCTCCTACCTACTCAACCTTCCTCGTGATGGAGCTGTAATCCACAGCCCACAGATCTGTCTGGGGAGATGGAGGGAGATGATCCCTGCTCTCCATGTGATGGTTTTGCTTGGTCCAGTTTTTTAGTGGTGGAGGGGGAACCACAAAGATGGCTCCTGTGGGAAGATTCTAGAAGTCTTCATCATGTCCAGCAAAAAGAGCCCTGCCCTCTTGTGTTGTAGGGCCAACCTCTGATGGCTCTGAAGGTGATGGACAGGCTGCTGGTCAAGCCTGGGCCAATTGCAGATGCTGATTGCGCCTCTGTGATGACATATTTAAGAAGAAATCCAAAACAAACAGGGCTGCAGTCACCTTAGTCCACTGGGTGTGCAGGAGGATAGAGGGGGAGGGTGAAGAGATGTGAGAAAAAATTGAGACATCAGGATCAGGGAGAGGGAGGAGAAGAAGGTGCTTTGCAAGCTGTGGTGTCGACCACGGAGGAGAACAAGGTGCTCCTGAAGTGATCGTGTCCAGTTGGACACCCGAGCTATAAGTGGCCTGGCCTTGGAGGACTAATCGTACCTGTGGGGTGGTGGTCCACGCCTGGAGTGAGTGAGTGCCTGGAGGAAGCTGTGTTAGACTCAAGAGTCAAATTTTGTTTTCGATTATGGAGACAGCCCGGCCTGGGAGGACTGCTTCCATCCCTGTGTGAGGAAAAAAACCCGACACCATCAGCAGTTTTGATATACTGTTTGTTCCTGGGAAAAGACCCCAACAGCCTGGAGCAAGATAAGAACCCTTCTCCTTAAGTAACGTAAGAAAACCATGGTGATGAACTGACCAGAAAACCTCCCACACTCTGCTCCCCCTGTGTGCAGGAAGGCGGGAGGGGGTGGGGGAAGAGAAACAGATGTCTTTAAAAGTCCATTTTTTTCCCTCATAAATTTGCTCTCTGCCTTTGCTCTTCTCCTCCCCTTTTTTGCACAGTAGTTTCTTAGTAGTTTTAGTAATAAATCTATTTTGTAACTTAAGTTGCAGCCTATTTTGACCATCATGGAGCATGTATCTGAGAGGAACCAATTTAGATTCAATTTGTCTCAACACTGATTGTCAGAGGCATGTGGGGGAAGTGCAGCTGCAGGACGCAGCCACTTGATGGTCAAAGCCTTGTTTCAGGCATTACTTCGCCTGGCAACATCTCCCATGGCAGGGGCAGTCAGCAGGAGACATTGCACTCCCCAGAGATGCTTCTCCCATGGGGTGGTGAGCGGTCCCCACCGATGGGCTGCAGAGGAGGTTTGGACTGAGCCAATTGTCTCCTGTCAGCAGTGGACTTTGGGAGGAGCCAGGGACCATTAAAAATTAACTGCACCGTGTGCTTTGGGGAGGCGAGTTTATTTGCTTTTTACCTGCTTCTTGGTTGGGACTTTGGTGCTGGGGCTTTTAGGGACTTGCTTTTTGATTTGTTGGTTCGGAGACTTCTGTTTATTTCGAGGCTTTTTCGGTGGGGAGCTTACTCACAAGGCTCGCTCACAGGGCTCACTTGCTCTGGCCCTAGCCGGCTTTTTGCCTTTTTGCCCCGGCTGCAGCCTGCCTGGCTTCTGCCCTCGCTAGCCCTCCCTCACCGCTGCGTATCAGCCTTCCCTCGTGCTGGGCGCTCTGCAGGATGCCGGCTGCCCTCCGAGCTTCGTGTGCAGTGTCTGCCTCGCCCCTCTCCTTCGCCTGCCCCAGCCGCCGCCTGTCCTGCCTCCCTGCGTGTCCCTGCATTCCTGAGCCACCTGCCCGCCTCCGACCTCACCCGCCACCGCCATCCTCCCTCCGCTCGGTCCAGGCTCCGGGCCTCTGCCCGAGTGTCACTCGCTGTGTCCGGCAGCCAGTCGCGCAGGAGCCGCGCTCTCCAAGAGCTGCACTCCCTCACTGGCCGGCAGAGTGCTCACCCTTGACACATGGACATCGATGGCATTCCCCAGTCCTGCTGGTGGTAACACCTGCTTTCTCCTTCTGTCTCCTCTGTCTCCCCCATCTCTTTTCCATTTTCCTTTCTCCTTTTCTGTCATTTCCAGCCCTCTTTTGTGGGGCAATTACTCTATCTTCTTGTTTTTCCTTACCAGTAAAGGATTCTCAGATACAAAGTTTGTCTTGGTTGACCTAATTTTGTTCCTGACCATCCATTTCCAAAGAACTCCCTGCAGTTCTCCACGGTGGAAGGCAACAGTATCTTCCTCCCAATTTCTTGTCTAAAATCTGTAAACCCTTATGTTAATTAGGTGTTTTTTCCCTCTGCTGCCTACTGTGGAGGTGGGGGGAAAGCATCCTGGATGCCTTGGCATTCAGCCAGGGTTCAAACCACGACAGCTGGAAAGATGCTTCAAAGGTCAGGGAAAAAAGAGGAAAAAACTGCTTCCTTCCTCCCACTCCATCTCAGCAGCAACAAAGGTAGAACAGTGTGATGGTGACCTATCCTGAGTTTTTTTAAATAAACTTAGATTTTTCTAACTGTTTCCTCTTTTTCTCTTTTTTCTTTTTGCCTCACTTACTATTAAATAAAATTCTAACAATTTTTTGTCATCAACACTTTATCTCGTTTGGTTTTTATCTCGTATTTTGGGAATATTTTGAACCTTAAAAGTTCTTCCCATATTATTCACGATGTTTTAGTTTTCTTTGCTCTTCAGATTTTAAAACAGAGTGATGCAGTGGAATCGTATGGAACCAAGGTTCAGTTATGACAAACAGGGACCTCATGGAAGACAAGGGCCACTACAACATTGCCAGGCCTAGTAGAAACAAGGCTCCATTGTGGCACAGCAAGGACTCAGGGGACCTGGGAGGCCACTGTGTCACAATGGAAACTCATGAAACCAATGGTCATTTGTGACACAGCAGGACCTCATGGAATGTAGGCACCACAAGGACATTGCCAGGGCTCATGTAAGCAAGGGGCCTTTGTGACACAGCGGGACCTCCTGGATCCCAGGAGAGCATTACGGGTCAGTTGAATCTCCTGGAACCAAGGTCCCACGGTGACACAGCCAGGCCTCATGGCACCCAGGAGACCATTTTGATGCAGTGGAATCTCATGGAACTCAGGTTCCACTGCCTCATATAATGTAGGAGACAATGTGACACAATGGAAACACATGGAACAAAGGCTCCACTATAGATAGAGCAGGGCCTCAGGGACTGCTAAAGACCACTGGTGATGGAAGGGAAACTCATGGAACCAAGGATCAATTGTCAGTACAGCAGAGAACACTGTGACGCAGTGGAATCCATAGAACCAAGGGTCAGTTGTGACAAAGAGGGGCCTCATGGAACACAAGGCCACTCTGACATTGCCAGGCCTATGTGACAGGACCTTTGCCCTGATACAGCAAAAGCTTATCTGTCTCTGGCTCATGGCTCAGTCAGGCCAGAATAGTTTGCTTTGTGGTAAATTATCTTGGCTGAAAATGTCCTCAGCTAGCAATAAACATCCTGCCTTGAATGCATGGCAAAAGATAAATATTTGTGACTGACAATCACAGCACTTTTGCAAACTATAAAAGACCACAATAATTTTCATAAAATCAGAAATCTCTTACACACTCTGAGTATGAGGGGAGTTCTCCTCAAACTGGCAAAATCTGCCTTGAGTTACTGTTCTAGAAGTTGAGAGAAAGGAGATTTTTGTAGACCACTATCATTCCTTGGTCAGTGGCATAGGCTCCTAACAGATACTGTTTCTTCGCTAGCTGTAATATGGGTACTTTTATTATTGTGCACTGCTTTATGAACCTAACAGTAGTGTTTCTTTCCTTTATCTGGTTTACGAAGTAAGCCTGGGAAAGTCTTGTCATGCTTTAGAACACTGGCTGAACGCCAGGCACCCACAACACCTGCTCACTCGCTCTCCCCCATCACCACTGGGCAGAGGAGAGCAAAAGAAAAGAAAAACTAACGAAAGGGTTCATGAGTTGAGGTAAGGGGCAGGGAGGAAACACTTGATGGACAAAACAGGCTCCACTTAAGTTACAAAGTGAATTTATTACTAACAAAGTCAGAGGAAGAGAATGAGATATAAAATAAAACCCTCAAAGACACCGATTTTCTCCTCAGTCCCTCCCCCCTTCCCACTGACAGTACAAAGCAGCGGGGGATGAACAGGGTGTGGGGTTGGTCAGTTCATCACCAGATCACCTGCAGCTGCTGAGGGAGAGGAGTCCTTCCCTTGCATTGCCGTGGGGTCCCTCCCACACGGGAGACAGTTCTCAGTGAACCTCTCCGGCGTGGTTCCACTCTCACGAGCAGCAGTCCACACACATCTGCTGCTGCATTGTGAGTCCCCCCACGGGCAGACAGTCATCCCAAAACTGCTGCACCGTGGGTCTCTCGTCCCTGGGTGCAGTCCCAAGGCCAGGCTGTTCCATCTCGGGAGCAAAGCCTCTCTCTCCGTGGGTCTCCTGCTGGACACAGCCCCCTTTGCCGCATCCGCCCGCTCCGGCGTGGGGACCTCCCTCCTCCACGGCTGGGTGATCTCTGCACCTCTGTACCCATGGGCTGCAGGGACAGCCTGCTCACCATGTCACGTGCAGGAGCCGCTCCCCATGGTCACCATGGGCTGCAGGGGACAGCCTGCTCCACCATGTCACCATGCACGGACAGCCTGCTCCACCATGGTCACCATGGGCTGCAGGGACAGCCTGCTCCACCATGGTCACCATGGCTGCAGGGGACAGCCTGCTCCACCATGTCACCATGGCTGGGGGACAGCCTGCTCCACCTCACCATGGGCTGCAGGGACAGCCTGCTCCACCTGGTCACCTGGGCTGCAGGGAAGCCTGCTCCACCATGTCACCATGGGCTGCAGGGGGCAGCCTGCTCACCATGTCACCATGGCTGCAGGGACAGCCTGCTCCACCAGGTCACCAGGCTGCAGGGGACAGCCTGCTCCACCATGGTCACCATGGGCTGCAGGGGGACAGCCTGCTCCACTATGGTCACCATGGTCTGCAGGGGGACAGCCTGCTCCACCATGGTCACCATGGGCTGCAGGGGGACAGCCTGCTCCACCACGGTCATCACCACGGCCTGCAAAGGAATCCTGGCTCCGGCGCCTGGAGCAGCTCCTCCCCCTCCTCCACTGACTTTGTGTCTGCATCCCTCACATATTTCTCAGCCTCCTCCACTGGCAAAACTACTGTGACACTTCTTTTGTTTTGAATTCTTCTTGACTATGTTTTCACAGAGGCGTAACCACCATCTCCAATTGGCCCAAGTTTAGTCAGTGGCATGTTTATCATCTTCAGAGCCAACAGCAATTAGCTCTGCTGAACATAATAGAAGCTTCCAGAAGCTTCTCACAGGAGCCATCTTTGCCCCCCCACTTCCAAAAACTGGGCCAAGCAAAACTAACACACGTGGAAGTTCTGACCAGCATTTTCTCCACAATCTTGTGGACTCTGGCCTTCCAATGTATTCCATGTATTTTGGTAAACCCGTTGGTAGTTTTTATTCCAGTGCCAAGCTCTCCCTTGGTGTTTCTTGACATTGTTTGATTTTTACAGAGTTTATGCATAAGTGGCTTCCTCCTCACAGTGGTTTGCATTTTTTAAGTAACCTCTAACATATTTGAGACAATTCTCTTGTTTCCCTGAGTTTCCAAAGCACAGTGAGCATCAAGCTCATTGCTCAATCACATTGTTCAACATTCCACATGAAGTGTTGCCTCCAGCTGAGCATGCACACCCTCAGCTGAGTCAGAGCACATCTGCTGTCTAATAAAAATTTCACTTCTTAATAGTCTGCTGATCTGGACTGGTGCCAGGGAAGCACTGGCAGTGAGCAGCAGCTCCAGTGCAGACAGAGCAGCCAAAATGCTGCTTCAGGACCCAACTGTCTCTCTATTTGCTTTGGAATTTATTAAGAGGCAATTCTAGTTCGTAAGACATTACACTACAAGGCTGCTGATTTATTAGGCACACACTCAGTAATGTGATTGAGTGTTCTTGTACTCAGTGTGATGCCTGATGGTTTTTGCCTTTCCTTTCATGTACCCTTTTATATTCTTTTATATCTTTTCTGCACCCTTTATGTATCCCTTTTACCCCTTAGCCCACAGGTTTGTAAATTCCTGTAGCCTGATATTCCAGCTTAGTTTAGGAGTTCTGCTGGGCAGAGAGACCAAACATCCTGAGAAAGGAGTCAGTGTGCCCTGTGCTGTCTTAAACCCGAGCTCCAGCCTTGGTGAAGCCTTCTGTCCAGAACATCTTGTGTAAACTGGGCTCTGGCCTCATCCAGGGTGAGTATTCATTAGAATAGGGGGACATTACTGCATTTGTGAAGTTTCTTATTGGGGAATCCTAGATAGATATGCTAATTCCTGAAACCTATAAGACTTGTACCCATGCTGTACACGTGGGTGCATTCTGCCATCAAGTTGTGCACCTGGGATCCCAAATACCGAGGTAAAACCCTTTTTATCCCCTTAACCGTGTATGTGTCATTATTAAAAACTGGCCTTTCAAGGCAACACCCTGAGCCAGAGAGCAGAGCCCTGCTCCCGCAGGATGCTCTTGGCAGCACCTTCCAGGACTCTCTGCTGTGCACCGAGCGCTTCTCATGCCCGCTCTGAGCAGTCTTTGGACAACAGAGCACAAGCTGGCTGGCTCTGGGATCAGCAGAGCCCAAGCACAGGCGGAGGAAGGAGCAGCGGCTGTTTTGCAGCCATGCACACGAGAGATGGGAAGGGTCCCTTCCCTCTGCTCTCACTTTGCTGGGTTTCTGA
>VKON01002521.1:0-38454 GCA_009741485.1 Malurus cyaneus samueli
GCACGGCCCCTTCCCGTGCGCATCCCGAGCGCGCTCCGCGCTCCGTCCCTGCCCTGGGGGTCCCCGAGGCTTCCCTGTGGTTCTTTTGGGATTTTTTTGGGGTTCCTGTGTGTTCCCTGCAGTTCATTTGGGGTCCTTTGGGGTTCCTGTGGGTTCCCTGCATTTCTTTGGGGTTCTTTGGGGGTTCCTGTGCGTTCCCTGCATTTCTTTGGGGTTCTTTGGGGGTTCCTGTGCGTTCCCTGCGGTTCATTTGAGGTCCTTTGGGGTCCTTTGGTCTGTGCGTTCCTGCCTTCATTTGGGGAGGTCCTTGGGGGTTTTTTGGGGTTCCCCGGTATCCGGCACCGGCCCCGTCCCCGTTTGCATCCCGTTCGCATTTCCTCTTTTCCCAGGACAATTCCTCTTTTTGCAGGAAAATTCCTCTTTTTCCTGGGAAGATTCTTCTTTTTCCCGTGCAGATTCCTCTCCAGTGGGGTGGTTCAGGCTGAAAGAGACCCCACAGCTCTGGAGGAGACCCCACAACTCTTCCCATCCCATGGGCAGATTTAGGGTTATGCTTAGGGTTAGGGTTTAGGGTTAGGATTAGGGATTAGGGTTTAGGGTTAGGGTTTAGGGTCAGGGTTTAGGGTTTAGGTTTTAGGATTAAGGTTTAGGGTTAGGATTATGGTTAGGGTTAGGGTTTAGGTTTAGGGATTAGGGTTAGGAGCGATCCCTGCACTGCCCCACAGCCCTGACCACGTTTATTTTCCTTTTTTTGGGATTTTCCAGTGGATTTTGCTCTCAAGGTGGTTCAGTGGTCCGAGTCAGAGACAGTTCGGCTGCAGCTCTGGGACATCGCAGGTATTTTTGGGGTTTTGAACGTTCTCCATGTTTTGTCCTTTTTTGCCTTTTTTTGCTTTTTTTTTTCCCCCTTCTTCTTCCTCTGCTTTCCCCTCCCTTCCCCATTCTTTCCCCCTTTCCTCTTCCTTTTCCTTCCTCTTTCATCTGCCCCACAAATAAATCCCAGGAGCCTACTCAAAGCCCAAATTTCAAAAAAATCTTGAAAATTAAAAATTCTGAAAATTAAAAATTTTAAATAAATTTAAAATCTTAAAATCTAAATTTAGATTAAGATTTAAATCTTAAAATCCAACCTGAGACACTCTCAGAGGGACAGAATTGCACGAGTGAGGAGCTCCTGCTGCCCGGGGAGGGCAGAAAAACGAATTTCCCCAATTTCCTGGCACTGTTTGGGGGGTGGCATCTCCCAAATGACACCCCTGGAATTGAGGGGGGAGGAAAATGGGGCTGGGGGTTCCTCTGATTTTGTTTTGGGATCCTCCAGAGGCAGCAGAAAGGAGAAGTTGGCAGAGCAGGGCCGGAAATGGTTTCATTTTCAGCCCCAAAAAAGAGTTTGGGGGTGGGGGCGGCGCTCAGGGGGCACTCAGGGGTTTAGGGACTCAAAAAAAATTCTGGGAATTATGGAAATGTTGGGATTTTCATCCCTAGAGTGCCCCAGGCTGGGCTGGATGGGATTTGGAGCACCCTGGGGTTGGGGAAGGTGTCGCTGCCATGGCAGGGGTGGCTCTGGGTGATTTTTGGGCTTTTTTATCCCATCCCAACCTCAGTTATCCCAAACACACCTCAGTGCCTGCATTCCCTCATTAATTAACCCCAGATCATTAATTCCTGCTGAGAAAATGACAGATAAAAACATCATTTACATTAAAAAAACACAATTTTTTTTTTTTTAAAATTTATTATTTTCTACAATATCTTTAATATAGAATTTTTAAAAAAAATACTTCAATATAAATTTTAAAATTAAAAAAAAATTTTTAAAATATTTCATTTTAAAATAAAAAAAAATACTTAATATAAAATTTAAAATTATTTGTTTAAAAAACACTTAAAAAATTTAAAATTTACTTTTTTTTAATGAAAAAAAAATTAATTTTACTTTAAAAAAAACCCCAAAATGACGACAGCTGGTGATAATTTTTTTTTTTTTTCCTTTTTTTTTTTTTTTCTGGGCAAGGGCAGGAACGTTTCACATCCATGACCCGACTTTACTACAGGGAAGCATCAGCCTGCGTGGTCCTGTTCGATGTCACCAACGCCAGCACCTTTCTAGCAACAGCCAGGAAATGGAAATCAGGACCTGGACAGCAAATTGGCACTGCCCGATGGGAGCCCCGTGCCCTGCCTGCTGCTGGCAAACAAGGTGGCCAGGGATTCTGGGGGGGTTTCGGGGTTGAGATTGTGGGGTTTTGGGGTGGATTGTGGGGTTTTGGGGTGGGATTGTGGGGTTTTGGATGAGTTTGTGGGGTTTTGGGGTGGGTTTTTTTTTTTTTTTTTTTTTTTTTTTTTTTTTTTTTTTGGGTGTTTTTTGGGTGGATTTTGGTGGATTTGGGGTGGATTTTTGAGTGGGATTTGGGGGTGGGATTTGGGTTTTGAGGTGGGTTGTGGGATTTTGTGTGGAATTGTGGGGTTTTGGGGTGGGTTTGTGGGTGTTGTTTTGTTTTTATGGGATTTGGGTGGGATTGGGTTGGGTTGGGTTTGGGATTTTGGGTGTGGGTTTTGTGTGTTTTGGGTGGGTTTGTGAGTGTGGTTTGTGTTTCTGTGGGATTTTGGGTGGGTTTTGGGTGGGATTGTGGGATTTCGGGGTGGGTTTGGTGGGGTTTTGGGGCTGGGTTTGTGGGGTTTGGGGTGGGTTTTGGGATTTGGGGTGGGATTGGGGTTTTGGATGACTTTGTGGAGTGGGGTGGGATTTGTGGGTGTGGTTTGTGGTTTTTATGTTCATTTTGTGAGAGTTTACGCTGTGTGTGTGGTTTGTGGTTTGGGTGGGTTTTCGGTGGATTGTGGGATTGGGGGGTTTTGGTGTGGAGGATTTGTGTGGATTTGGGTGGATTTGGGTGGGTTTTGGGTGGGATTGTGGGATTTCGGGTGGGATTTGTGGGGTTTGGGGTGGGGATTGTTGCGGGTTTTAGGATGAGTTGGGGTTTTGGGGTGGCGTTTGTGGGGTTTGGATGAGTTGTGGGGTTTTTGGGCTGGGAATTTGTGGGGTTTGGGGGGTTTGTGGGGATTTTGAGTGGGTTTGTGAGTGTGGTTTGTGTTTGTGTGGGGTTTTGGGGTGGGATTGTGGGTGTGGTTTGTGTTTCTGTGGGATTTTGGGTGGGGATTGTGGGTGTGGTTTGTGTTTCTGTGGGGTTTTAGGTGGGGATTGTGGGGTTTTGGGTGGGTTTGTGGGGTTTATGGGGTTTATGGGATTTGGGGTGCAGGATTTGGGTTTTGGGGGTGAGGATTGTGGGTTTTGGGTGGTTTGTGGGATTTGGGGTGGGTTTGTGGGTATGGTTTGTGTTTTTGTGGGATTTTGTGTGTTTTTCTATGTGTTTCTCTGTGTGTTTTGTGTGTTTATGTCATTTTGTGAGAGTTTTGTGTGTGTGGTTTGTGTTTCTATGGATTTGGGGTGGGATTGTGGTTTTTGAGGTGGGTTTGTGATGTGGTTTGTGTTTCTGTGGATTTGGTGGGTGGTGGGATTGTGGGATTTTCGGGGTTGGGTTTGTGGGGTTTTGGGGTGGGTTTGTGGGATTTGGGTTGGGTTTGTTGGATTTGGTGTTGAGATTGTGGGTTTTTGGGGTGGGATTGTGGATTTTGGGTGGGTTTTGTGTGTTCTTCTGAGTGTTGGGGTGATTTTGTGTGTGTTCTGTGTGTCCTGTTCTATTTTGTGTGTTCTCTATGGTATGTTCCCATTTGTATTTTTTGGTTGTGTGTTTGTGGGATTTTTGGTGGTTTTGCTGTGTTTTTCTTTGTGTTGCTGTGTGTGTTTTGTGTGATTTTTGTAGGATTTTGTGTGGGTTTTGTGGGTTTTCTTATGTGTTGGTGTCCCATGGTGTTTTGTGGTTGTGGGGATTTTGGGTGGGTTTTGAGGGTGGGTTTGTGTTTTGTCATATGGGTGTTTGTGTGTGTGTCTGTTTGTGTTCCTTGTGCGGATTTGGGGTGGGATTTGTGGTTATTATGTATTCCATGTAGTTTTTTCTGTGGATTTTTGTGTGTTTGTGTTTTATTGTGGTTTGTGTGGGGTTTTGTTGTATTGTGGGATTTTGGGTGGAGTTAAATTGTGTGTGTGTTGGTGTGTGGTTGTGTGTTTGGGTTTGTGCGATTTTTGGGTGGTGTGGGTTTTGGGTGGGTTCGTGGTTTTTAGAGTGGGTGTGGTTTTGGTGGTTATGTGGGATTTTGGGTGGTTTGTGGTTTGGTGTGGTTTGGTGTGTTTGGGTTTGTGTGTGGCATGTTTTGGTTGGGGTGGATTGTGTGTGTGGTTTGTGTTTCATGTGGGATTTTGGGTGGGATTTGTGGGTGTTTTTTGTGGGATTTAGGTGGAATTGTGGGTTTTGGGGTGGGTTTTTGTGGGTTTTGGGGGTGGGATGTGGGTTGGGGGATTGTTTGGGGGGTTTGGGATTGGGGTGGGTTTTGGGATTGGTGGGTTTTGTGGGATTTTGGTGGTGGGTATGTAGGTTGGGGTAGTTTCGTTGCGTGGTTTGGTTTGGTGTTTGTGGGATTTTGGTGTGGGTTTGTGGTGTTTGGGGTGATTCTGGGATTTGGGGTGGGTTGTGTGGGTTGGTGTGGATGTGGGGTGTGCGTTTGTGTTTCTGTGGGATTTTGTCTTGGGGTGGGTTTGGGGGTTGTTTGGTGTGTGTGGTTTGTGTTTTTTTGTGTCATTTTGGGGTGGTTTTATGGGGTTTTTTCTGCTGTTTTTCGAGTGGCTGTTTGCTGTTTTTGTGGAATTTTGTAGGATTTTGTGTGGGTTTTGTGTGTTCCTGTGTGTGTTTTGTGTGGGGTTCTGGCATTTTGTGATTTTGGGATGCTGAAATGCCCCGTTCCTGTTCTCAGTGTGACCTGTCCCCCTGGGCAGTGACCCGGGAAGAAATCGATCGCTTCAGCAAAGAAAACGGATTTTCAGGCTGGGTGGAGACATCAGTGAAGGAAAACAAGAACATCAATGAGTCCATGAGGTAGGAGCAGGGCTGGCTGATGTGTCCACCAACCAACCAAAAAAACCCAAAAAACCAAAAAACCCCAAAAAATCCCCCCAAAAAAATCCCCAAGAAATCACCAAAAAAACACCAAAACCACAAAAAACCCACAAAAAAACCCTGAAAACCCAACCCAAACCCAAACAAACAAATAAAAACCAAACAAAAACACCCCAAAACAATACAAAAAAAAAAATCCCAACCCCAAAGCGACCCCAGGGCTGTTTTTGTTCAGGGTTCTCATTGAGAAGATGATGTCCTCGTCCACGGGGGATGGGAACTCGTCCTGTGCGGGCAGCGGGGATTACATCAACATCCAGGAGAGCTCCACGCCAGGATGGGCCTGCTGCTGAGAGCCTTCATCCCACCATCACCATTCATCATCATCATCATCATCATCATCATCATCACCATCATCACCATCAACATCCAGGAGAGCTCCACGCCGGATGGGCCTGCTGCTGAGGGCCTTCATCCCATCATCATCATCAGCATCATCATCATCATCGCATCAACATCCAGGAGAGCTCCACGCGGATGGGCCTGCTGCTGAAGCCTTCATCCCATCATCATCATCATTCATCATCACATCATCAACATCCAGGAGAGCTCCACGCCGGGATGGGCCTGCTGCTGAGAGCCTTCATCCCATCATCATCATCATCATCATTTCACCATAACCACCCACACCATCACTCATCCCCACGGAACCCATGCTCGGATCTCATCACCATCATCATCATCAACATCAACATCCAGGAGGGCTCTACACCAGGATGGGCCTGCTGCTGAGAGCCTTCATCCATCATCATCATCATCATCATCATCACCATTGTCATCATCATCATCATCACCATCAACATCCAGGAGAGCTCCACGCCAGGATGGGCCTGCTGCTGAGGGCCTGGCCTGCATCCCATTGGCATCATCATCACCATAATCATCATCATTGTCACCATTATCAACATCATCACCATTATCATCATCATCATCATCATCATCATCAACATCCAGGAGAGCTCCGCGCCGGGGTGGGCCTGCTGCTGAGGGCCTTCATCCCACCATCATCATCATAATCATCATCATCATCACCATGGTCATCATCGTCACCATCATCATCGTCACCATTGTCACCATCACCATTGTCATCATCATCATCATCATCATCATCATCATCACCATCAACATCCAGGAGAGCTCTGCGCCGGGGATGGGCCTGCTGCTGAGAGCCTGGCCTGCATCCCATCATCATCATCATCATCATCATCACCATTGTCACCATCATCATCATCATCATCATCATCGTCATCAACATCCAGGAGAGCTCTGTGCCAGGCCTGCTGCTGAGGGCCTTCATCCCACCATCATCATCATCATCACCACCATCATCATCACCGTCATCATTGTCATCATCACTATCAATATCCAGGAGAGCTCCCTGCCAGGCTGGGCCTGCTGCTGAGAGCCTTCATCCCACCATCATCATCATCATCATTGTCATCATCATCATCATTATCACCATCAACATAACCATCATCAGCATCATCACATAATCATCACCATCATCATCATCACCATCCCCTGAGCCTGCTGCTGAGGGCCCTGGCCTTCATCCCATCATCATCATACCATCATCACCATCATCATCATCATCATCATCATCATCACCATCATCATCATCACCACCACCAACATCCAGGAGAGCTCCCCACTGGGTTGGGCCTGCTGCTGAGAGCCTGGCCTTCATCCCATCATCATCACCATGGTCATCATCGTCATCATCATCATCATCAGCATCACCATCATCATCATCATCATCATCAACCTCCAGGAGAGCTCTGCACCGGGATGGGCCTGCTGCTGAGAGCCTTCATCCCACCATCATCATCATCTCAATATAACACCATCCATCCAGTCACAATGGTAAGCGTCCAATAATGCACCTCATCCTCATCTCCATCATATCACACCATCACCATCGTCTCCTCTCCCTGCCCTGGTCCCCCATTTTGGGGCGTTTTCCCAGGATTTGGGGCTCCATCTGGTGAATTTTCAGCAGAGCGTTGTCACGGTGACTTCTTGGAGTGAGGAGTGGGAGGAAGAGGAGCAGGAAGATTCCTCCTTTTCCTGTGAAGATTCCTCCTTTTTTCCCAGGAAGATCCCTCTTTTTCCTGGGAAAATTCCTTTTTCCTGGGATGATTCCTTTTCCTGGGATTATTCCTCCTTTTCCTGGGAAAATTCCTCATTTTCCTGGGAAAATTCCTCCTCTTTTCTGGGAACACTCCTCTTTTTCCTGTGAAGATTCCACTTTCCCCATGAACATTTTTCCCCAGCAAAATCCCTCTTTTTCCCCGGAAAATCCTCTTTTTCCCAAAAAATCCCTCCTTTTTCCAAAAAATCCCTCTTTTTTTCCCAGAAATCCCTCTTTTTCCCAGGAATATTCTTTTTTTCCCAGCAGGAGCCTTGCTGGAGCACAATCCTTGACCAACCCAGCCTTGGATGAAGTTGAATTTTATTTTTATTATTTTTAATTTTGAGCACTTCCTCCCCTGGCACTGCCAGAGGAATTTTTTTTTTTTTAATTTTCCTGCACCTTTTTCCCTTCTCACCAAAACATTTTGGGGTTTTGTGGGTTCCCAGTATGGGATTTTGGAATCCTGGACCCCTCTCCCAGAGGGACCATCCTGGGGCCACACCCGGGACCTTTTTGGGGTGAATTTGGAGTGAATTTGGGGTAAATTTGGAGGGAATTTGGGCTGAATTTGGATGAATTTGGAGGGAATTTGGGTGAATTTGAGGTGAATTTGGGCTGAATTTGGGGTAAATTTGGAGTGAATTTGGTGGTAATTTGAGGTAATTTGGAGATGGAATTTGTGATTTGAGGAATTTGGGGAATTTGAGTAACTGTGAATTTGGAGGATTTGAGTGAATTTGAGGTAAATTTGGAGTGAATTTGGGCTGAATTTGGAGTAAATTTGGGGTGAATTTGGGGCTGAATTTAGGGTGAATTTGGAGTGAATTTGGGCTGAGTTTGAAGTGAATTTGGGCTGAATTTGGGGTAAATTTGGAGTGAATTTGAGGTGAATTTGGAGTGAATTTGGGGTAAATTTGGAGTGAATTTGGAGTGAATTTGGGGTGAATTTGAGGTGAATTTGGGCTGAATTTGGAGTGAATTTGGGGTGAATTTGGGGTGAATTTGGGATGAATTTGGGCCTGGGACAGCCCAGCCCTCACTCCCTGGGTTCAGCCTGTTCTCTCAACAGCACAGACCTCAAATTTTGGCCAAAATTTACCCCAAATTTCCTCCCTCCCTTCATCCTCCCCCCTTTTTGAGGCACAATCCCCTTTTCCTGCTCCGCTGCCCCTTTTTTAGGGCACGGGGTGGGCTCTAAATCCCTTTTGTGGCCCTTTTTCCTTTTTAGGACCTTTTAGGATCTCCTGTGTCCCTCCCACCCCAAACAACTGCTGCTCAATTGCCTTCCCTGTGGATTTGGGGTCAGAAACAGCTCCCTGAAAACCCCCCCTGCTGCTTTTATGGGGTGAGAGGAGGAGGAGGAGGAGGAAAAAAAAAAAAATTGGAAAAAGGAAAGGAAGGAACGTTCATTTCTTCTATCTTCTCTCACCTATCAAAATCCCACAAATTTGGTTCTGAAAAAAAAAAAAATGGACAAATCAAGGAGAATTTGTAGGAAATTCACCCTTTGGGGCTGGAACTGAAAGGTTTTGTGGGTTTTATTCTGAATTTGTATCCCATAGATTTGTGGGAATGGGGCAGAATCGGTTTGGGGTTGGATTTCAGCAAATGGATTTCAATTTTTGGTTTTTTTGTTTTTTTTTTTTTCTCCTCGTGTGGTTTAATTTGAAAAAGGACTGGAAATGGTTCCAGCAGAATAGGATGGTTTTGGGAAATTATTCCTGTTTGGTGTAAAGGAATTAAAAAAGGAACCTCATCACCTTCACTAAACAGAAAAAAATCTGAATTTTCACCCTTCTGAGCTGAAAAGAATTGAAAAACAAACACTGGTTAAAAAATTTAGAATCATTTTAGCTCCACTGTTTGAATTAAATCTGAATTTTCTGGGTTGGGGTCATGCAAATATTGCCAAAAATTTGGGGTTGGGGGTGCTTCAAAACACCTTTTGCTCTGCCATAAAAGTGCCTTGGTGAATTTATTTTGTCTTAAAAGAAAATAGGAAAAATGGATTTTAATCCTGTAAATATTTCCAGTTTTTTTGTAGCGAGAAGTGCCTGATTTTGGAAAGGGTTAGGCTTCTATTTTATAGTTCATTTAAATTTAAATTAATTATTGTTAATGCAGGTGGGGAAAAAAAAAGAAACCCAACGTGAATTTTTCAAATAGGAATCGGTGAATTTTTTATTCTGAGCCTCATCAGGAATTAACAATTGGGAAATGAAGGAATTTCTTTTTCCTGCTCCCATTTCCTCCTCGTTTTCCCTTCATGAAACTTTAATTTTTGTGGGACCGGGAACCACTAAAATTTAAAGTGGATTTTGTGTCTTGATGGCTGCACTCCATGGAGGATTTTACTGCAATAGAATCTGAAAGCAAAAACTATAAATAAGAAAAAAAAAAAATCAAAATGTAGCATTTTTTTTAAAAAAAAATTAATTACTTGCTGTTACAAAGAAGTGTTTTAGATCGTTGTAAAACTGCAGTATTATTTTGTGTAAAGAGGAAAAAAATCGGATTTTAATCCGTATCAGTCTGGTTGAAATAAAAATTTTGAATAAATATTTTGTTGAAATAAAAATTTTGACGTCGTTCGGGCGGAGGTCACTTTGCTGTCTCTAAAAAAATGGGTTTAAAAGTTGAAATTAGGGCTAAAAATAACAAAAATGTGCAAAACACACACGGTTTGAGCCTGCCAGCAAAAAAAATCAGCTCCTTTCCATTGAAATATCTTCAATTATTGGGTTTTTATTGGAGATAAATGTGCAAAATGAGGCATTTTTGGGTCAGCCCGGTGGTTTTTAATCCATATTTCCAGCAGAGAATTCCTTGATGTGGTTTCTGCACTGTCCCACTCAGGGCTCTTTAATTTGGGGGATTTTGGGATATTTTTTGTTCCATTTTTTGGGTTTTTCTGAGTGTAGGATGAGGATTGAGGAGGAAAATCACCAGAATTCCACAGGAATTCCAATGGAGCTCCAGCAGAGCATGAAATAAACTCCAATTAGCCCATAATTCTAAACTTCTATAAATCTGACCATATTTGTATCATCAAATCATCTTCTCACATCCCTCAATATATAAAAATAAATTTTTTAATTGTTATTTTATTAAAAATTCAGGGTTGAACCTCCAAAAACCCAAATCCAAAGTGAGTTGTTGTGGCAGGAGCTGCCATTTTAACAACTCCGGAATAATTTTAATTTTTCATGGTTAAACCATGAAAAAAAATCCCATTTTCTAACCAAAATGAGTCATTTTGGGGAGTTTAGAAGGAATTTCAAGTGAAAAAATTCAAATATTTTCAGTGGATTTTGAGTGAATTGTGTTGATTGCACGGTGAGAAAATCTATGAAATGAGATTGAATTCGGTGAATTTAATTAGTGAATTTAATTAGATGAATTTAATTAAGTGAATTTAAATAGGTGAATTAGCAGAATTTAATTTAGAAATTTAATGAGGTAAAATTAATTTTTTGGTGCATTTTTTCATCAAAATTAACGAGAAAAAAACCCTGAGTGATGCATGGGAAGGATGGGAAATAACGAAAATTTATCCCAAATTTATTGGAATTACAGAATCCACGTTGGTTTGGGGTCATTCCCGAGCTGAGGGAGGGAATTGTGGGGGAAATTCCCTGGAATTGTGGGGTTTTTTGTCACAATTGGAGCTGTGAAGTGCGGGGACAATTCCATGACAAAGGGACAAAAGGGACAGCGGGGCTGGAATGGCCCCGGGCGGGGATGTGATGCCCTAAAAGGGGTTTCTATGTCGTGATAGGAACCCGGGGCGCGATAGAGAGGGGAGGAAAACAAATAAATAAAGGAAAAAAATCACCGGAACGAAAATAAAAAAAAAACAAGCAAAAAACGGAAAAAAATAAAAAAGGGAAAAAACATAAAAAATGCAAAAAACAAGAAAAAACAAAAAAAAATTTAAAAAAGAAAAAAACCCAAAAAAATTGAAAAAACAAGTAAAAAAAACAAAAAAATTTAAAAAATGAAAAAAAAAACACAAAAAATGAAAAAAAAAACCTCAAAAACCGCCAAACAAAAAAAAACACAAAAAAAAAAAAAGGAAGAATAATCAACCAAAAAAAAACAAAAAACCCACCAAACCGAAAAAAACACAAAAAATAAAATCCAAAACAAAAAAAACCCACCAACAACCAAAAAAAACAAAAAAAACCCAACAAAAAAAACCAAAAAACAAATAAAAAAAGAAAAGCCCCAAACAAAACAAAAAAAATCCAACCAATAAAGAAAAAAAACCCAAAATAGAAAGAAAAAACCCAACCAAAAAAAACAAAAAAACCCTCCAAAATAACAAAAACAGAAAAACTCTGGTCCCAAACCAAAAAACCCAAACCAAACCAAACCAAATCCCCAATCAACCAAAAAAAAACCCACAACCCAAAAAATCCAACCAAAACAAAAAACACCAAACAAAAAAAAAAAAAACCCAGGAAAACCCAAATGAAAAGGAAAAAATCCCCCAAAAATCCCAAATACCCACAGAAAAACCGCCCCAACATACAAAATAACCAAAAGAAATTTAAAATAACACAAAGAAAAAACCAAATTAACCCATTTCCGTTCAAACAACCTCAATTATTGCGCTTTTAATTGGGCTACGGGCGGGACATAAATATGCAAAATTTGTGCATCTCTGACTCAGCCCCGGTGGTTTTTAATCCAATATTTCCAGCAGAGAATTCCTTGATGTGGTTTCTGCACCTTCCCCCTCGGGCTCCTTAATTTGAGGTGTTTTGGGATATTTTTTATTCCCGCTTTATTCTATTTTTTTTCCTGATTTTTCAGAGCGTAGGATAAGGATTGAGGACTGGAATTCCACAGGAATTCCAATGAAATAAACTCCAATTATCCCATAATTTTAATCAGTCCTATAAATCTGACCGTATTCGTGTTGTCAAACCAGTCTCCTTAGTGAACTCAATAAATAAAAATAGGTTTTTAATTGCTGTTTTTATTAAAATGGAGGGATGAGCCTCTCAAGATCCAAGTGCAAAGCAAAAGTGAGTTGTTTTAGCAGGAGCTGCCATTTTAATGGCTGTGGAATAATTTTAATTTTTCCATAGTTCAAGCATCCCTTTTTTCTCACAAAACGAGTAATTTTGGGAATTCTGGCGTGTCTAAAGAGCAAAAAAAAATCCAAAATCTTCATTGGATTTGCATAAATTTTGCATGTCCTTAAATACTGGCTAGCACATGGGAAAGTGGCGGCGGTGACCTCAAAAAAACCACAAAATCTGCCGCCGAGCCCAATTTTTTGCATTTCTTCATAATAAAAATTAATGACACTGAACCCGCTCCGGGGCCGCGTTTTCCCTCCAAAACCGCGCCGGGCCCGCGCGGCGAATCTGCGCCTCGGGCCTTAAGGCCTCGCCGCGCCCCGAAAAATTCCCGGAGAAACGGGGAAAAATTCCAGCGCGGCGCCGGTGATGGAAGGACGCGGTTCGCGGGGTGAGAGGGGCGGGATGAGGCGCGGCGGAGCGGCGGCAGCACCGGGAGCCCGTGGCGAATCTGCCGCCGCCGCTCGCCGCGTGCGGGGCGCGCTGCCCGCCCTCCCCGCGGGGACAGTGGGCGGGCCCTGCGCGCCGTGATGGTTCGAACGAGCCAATGGGGCGCGGGGTCTCGCGGCCGGGCCAATCGGCGAGCGAGGGGGCGTTGGCCAGCGGGTCGGCGGCACCGCCCCCCCCGCTCGCATCCTCTCGGCGGGGCGAGCGCGACCATTTTGCGGGGGGAGCGGCGGGAGCGGGACCGGCACCGACACCGGGACCGCACCGGGATCAGGGAGCGACACCGGATCGGGGCCGGCATCGACATCGGGGAGCGGCACCGGGGGCGGCGCGGCGCCTGACGGGGGAGCGGCGGCTCCGCAGGGCGCGGCTGAGGGCGCTGGGCCCAGCGCTCCGCTCGCTCCGGGCGGCCTCAGCGGCCCCGGCGGCTCAGCGTCCCCGTTGCCTCCGCCCCAGCCCCGGGCGGCCCGAACCGCCGGGAAGATGTCGCGGCCCGTCAGGTGAGTCCCGGCGGCGCCGCTCCCGCCGCTGCTCCCGGCTCGGCCCCACGCAGGCCGCGCTCAGGCCGTGCCGATTTCTCCTCTATTTCCCCTTGTTTCTCCCCTCCTAACTTTCCACAGCCACCGCAGTAAACACCGTATTTCACCCTGCGCCGCTCGCCCGGGCCGGTCGGCGGGGCGGCCCTGCGGGCGCTGTCCCACATTTTGTAACGGGGAAAAGGCAATTTTTTCGCCGCCGCCGTGACCCACTTGGCGCGGGGCGGGCGCTGCTCTCCCCGCAATCCGCGGCCGCCGCGGCTCCTCCCGGGCTCTCTCCCGGCGGCGGGGCCCCAGCCGAGCACGCTGCCGGGGGAGGGGACGCGGTGCCATCCGGCCAGGGTCCGGGGCACGGGGGCTGTGCATGGGGAACCACGCGTAGGGGAGGAGCCGGCAGGAGCCGCCCCCTCGGTGCGAGCGGCGCTGACACACGCCCTGCTCCGCCCGCCCGCTCCGCGCTCCGGGCTCGCTTTCCTGCTCCTCTTTTCCGCCTCATTTTCCTTTCCTGGGTAAGAGGAAAGCGTTTGGCAGCCCGGTTCTGTGCGGTGAGTGTGGGGTTGGTGGTTTGGGTTGAGCGGTGTTGGAGATGGAGGAGGAGGAGGTGGTGCTGGCTGGGGTTGGAACGTGGTGGATTTGAGAAGCTGCGGTGGTGCCCGAGGGAAGGGCAGGAGATGTGGCAGGGGAGGATGTTTGGGAAAGGTTTTTCTGTCTCTAGAGGCTGCCAGAACTGCACGAGCGTTTGGACAACGCTTCCAGGAGCAGGGTGGGATTTTGGGGTGTCTGGAGGTTGATCCTTGTGAGTCCTTTCCAGCTCAGGATATTCTGTGATTTCCTTGTGTCTCAAAGCTTTGCCAAGAGGGTGGCAAAAGAGAGAACTCGTGATTTGTCTTCGTAGTAAAGGTGTGAGGTTTCCCACGGTGTTCTTCCAATGCTGTGGAATTTCTTCATTCTCAAGATACCTCGAGTTGTGCTGGTTGTGCTTTTATTCCCAGTGAGCCTGGTCCTGGGTGTGAACACTGGGTATTTTGGCTAATTTGAGTAATAAATACAAATTAATTGTGGCTACGATAAATTATACTTTCAGAGGTGACAGCATTTGTATTTAAGTTATATCTCTAATATGCAGAATTTGAAAAAATAAATGGAATCCAGGGCTATTTTGCTAAGTGAAGGAGTGGCTCAGTGATTGCTGAGCTTCCCAAATTGGGGGTGATGTGACTCTGCTGCCTGAGGGGACATTTCCATGTTGGTGATTCACGTGCCAGCTCTGGAGATTTGCTCCAGCTGAGAAAAGGGCAGTGTTGTTAAAAGTAGAGCCTCCAAACTTGTTGGAATGAAGTATTTTCACAAGGATTTAAAAAAAAATAATCAAAATGAAACGCTTCTATCCAGTCCTGCCATGTTGTGAAAGCTCTGCCTGGTGTCACTCTCAGCTGGCAGGCTCTGCCCTGCAGGGAAATGAAGCATCAAAGTCCAGCGGGTTGTTTGGAGCACAAAACCTCTTGGCACGTGTCAGGATAGCTGTAACAGCCCTTTATCTGCCTGGATTTCATAGCCCTTCCAGGGGAAAAAAGGTAAATATTCAGTGGCTATTGCATTGCTTTACTAACTAGAAAACTGCCAATAGATTTAAATCCATTAATAAATCAGTGCTGGAATGAAGGTTTTTTTCTGCCTGTCTCAGTTTGTTGTTGGTAATATGGAAACCTGGTGAAAAATTTTTCAACAGAGTGAGATCCAGTGGTGGAAAAGTTTTCCTCTGGTCAGTGTTTTTGGAATTAATTGATGCTGTCTGCTGATTTCTGGTGAATATGTGTGCACTTAAAGCAATGAACTCAATAAAACCCATCATATATCCCTGATTTTTAACTCCGCTTATTGGAGAGAATTGACTTAAGGCTGAGTCTGGCTGTTGAAGTCAGTTACTTAAAATGAAGTAGTAATAAAATCCTGGTATTTACAGGCTCCATGTGCCTGGCACTGAGAGCCAATTCCGACACAATTACATTGCTGCTGGCTGGGTAATGATGGTGTTCTCACTGTTAGAAAAAGCCAAGGAGGAAAAAGCAAAGGAACCTGAAATTACAAAACTTCTGCATCCTGTGGGTAACTCTCCTGAAGTTCTGCAAACAGAGCTGGAGCTGCTTCTAGGGATATCATAAAATGAAATAAAATACTCTGAGCTGCTATCTTTTTATATAAAGCATCAATAAATGTGGTTTAATTCAGAATTTTGCCTTCTGATGGAGCCTTTCTTCTGCTTTTTACTTTTACTGGTCACTTTTACTTGCTGCTCCTCTGCTGGAGGCTTTGTAAATTGAGATGTTGTGGGCAAGGGGTGGAAATCCCAGGGGTTTTTTGGTCGTTCATTTTAAGCTTAAAGCCAGTTATGAATTGATCTCAGCGCTTCAAGGCTTCATTTTTCTGGATTTGAATCCCAGTCTGGTCTTGGCACTGCAGCAAGAGTGAAATTTTACTTTCAGGGGGAAAAAATAATCTATTAAATACAGCTTATTGCCAGTGTTGTACCTGGGTGATGTAAAATATAAATATTGTGGTTCTAGAAAAGCTTCCATGGAATTGCAGGAAAGCAACAATTCCTTGGGGATTGGCATTTAATGAAACTGAGTGATGCTGTGTGGTCCAGAGATAGGCTGTAGATGCTTTGCAGATGAGTAAAAAGATGATCTTTGCACTGTTTTTAGTCTGAAATGAAACAGAGAGAAGGTGAAGGTACAAGAAAAATCAAAATATCAGGATGGGAGAGTGGGGTGGGTGTTTGGGTTCTTTCCCTTCTTGCTCTGCATCATTTCTGTAGTAAAATCTCGACCCCAGTTAGACTCAAACAGAGAATGGGCACAAGACTGTTGTAATTATTGCTGCATAAATAATGGAATTGTTTTTTTTGGGGTTTCAAGTCATGTGTATCCCTACAAAACCTGCAGATCCATGAGCAGAGCTTACAGATTTGGGGAGTCACCCCAGACCCAAACTCTTACCTGTAGTGGGGACCCTCTGGGTGTTGAGTTCTGTCTGAGTCCAATTTTCACCCAAATTTATCCCACAGGGCCATATCTGATGTCCCTGACTGTCACCAGGTGCTCTGTGTCACCTTCTGGTGGTGATTTTATGTCAATGTTCGTGGAAGGCCCAAATCCAGCACTGCTTCCGGCTGGAATTTTGATTTTCTGTGTATAAAAAAGGCACCAAAAGGTACTTTTAATTCCAATATTTAGTGCTAACATCGACCTTTACCAGCTGGAATGAGAACCAGAAAGTGAAATGTGGCTGCTGAGCCCTGGGAGTCAGGAAAGGGCCCGAGCTTGGATCACAAATCCTGAGTTTTTTGGTTATATTGGTTAAAGGCTGAGGTGAAAAAAACCCAACAAGATCTCAAAAACCATTTCATCTCCTTCCCTTTGCTGAATAAGAGGGCGAGTAGTTGATGCTTCTGTCCTTTGACTAAACATCCTCAGTGGATTTTTGAAGGCTCCTTTCAGCATTGCTTTTCAGGATCTATATTGTGGAATTTATTTCAATTTGGGCTCCATCTGTGGGTTTTACTGCCTGTACAAATATCTGGGATATTTAAAAAACCCCAAAGTTTTCTCCTTGGTTGTAGGGCCGTGCTGATGTTGATTTACAAAGACTGAAGGTTTTGGGGCTGAATTAAAGATGAGGTAGCACCACACAACCCTTCCTCACTTTTAGAAGCTTTTAGTGATCCTTTGACACGTTGCTGTTGCTTTTCATAATTTCAAAATTGCAGTTTGGCAGGCATCAAGTGCAGCTCTCAGGAATTACTGAGCATTTCTGAGCTGTAGTTAAATGACTGCAGAATTACTTTGCTAAGTGCTCCCATCCTGACATGTTGATGAGTTGCTGTTTATTCCAAAAATACTGGACTGACAGCTGTTATTAAAAACTCGAGCTGCTAGACCTCTCTCTGAACTTTTCCCGTGCACAGTTTAAGTGTTAATCTGAATCAGCAAGGAAATGATCTCCAAATTTCAGTGCATATTTTAGGCCAGATTTAACAATACCCACCCCAACTGTCCCTTAGCCTGTCTTTTTATGCTCAAAGAGGATTGAACAAACATTTTATTTCTCTTTACATTTCATGGCAAAGAGAGGCTCTTCACTCCCCTGAGCTCACCCTGGTTTTTATCATGTTTTTATCATGTTTTTATCACCTTGGTGTAGTAAACACCACAGTGTCTCTTTGCAAACCCCTCGTTATTATTGCCCAGCAGCGCTGCTGACAGTTCTAAATAAAACTGAGCTGGTCTAAAAGAGGTGGATGATGAGTTTGAAGTGAGGCCAAGGGCAGGTGCAGGAGCAGGTTGGGCGTTTCTGGCCCTGTTGGGAAGAGTTGCAGAATTTTATCTTGGGTGATATCGGTGTAGATATTCCTGCTTTACTCCACCCTTCTCCTCGTCCTTGCCCGAAAATTAAATTGGTGTGAATTAAAACGTTGCTGGATCACATTTCTCAAAATGTGATAGTGATAATGCATGGAAACAACCTTCACTTTTGCTCTTTTAAAACAGTGAATTTTAATTTTTTTAAATACAAATATCACAGTTCCTATTAACCACAGAAGGAAAACAGAGCAGGGTTTATTTTCTGGCTGAAAACACCGGGGACAGTGCTTGGGGAAAGGATGATTTCTGTAGGGACAAAATTCTTGTTAAAGGATGTTTTCCATAGGAACAATATTTTTCTTTAAGGATATTTTCCATAGGAACAACATTCTTGTTAAAGGATGTTTTCTATAGGGACAACATTTTTTATAAAACTATATTTTCTATAGGGACAACATTTTTTATAAACTATATTTTCCATAGGACAATATTTTTCTTAAAGGATATTTTCCATAGGACAATATTTTTCTTAAAGGATGTTTTCCATAGGGTCAATATGTTTCCTAAAGGATGTTTTCTATAGGGATAATATTTTTCTTAAAGGATGTTTTCCAAAGGGATAACATTTTTGTTAAAGCTGTAGCTGACACTGTTACATTTCCAGTACCTGATTTAATGTGTCTCTGAAGGAAGCAGGGTGGAAAAACTGCCATTTCCATCTTGTTTGGTTGATCAGTGATGTCTGAAAGTGTTGTTTATAGGTGGAAATTCTGCTTTTTTCAATCCATTTATGCTTTGCAAGATAAACCCCAATACCTGCTACTCCCATGAAATCAGATACCTGATTTAGTAACTTGATTATTCTTCAGATGCTTATCAGAATAAAATTAATGTTGATTATTCTTCAGATGCTTATCAGAATAAAATTAATGTTTTCACTTGTGAGACAGCTCAGGAGGCAATCTTAGGAAGCCTCCTTGTTGGAATAGGAATGTAAATCAATAATTTCTAATAATTCTGCTCCTAAACTGGTATTTTACCAGTCTCAGACTGGGAAGGAGTGAGCTGTTGGACTTTGTTCCACTCACACGTGCTGCAGAGCTTGGATGGGATTCAACCTGTACAGATACACTTGGTGCTCTTGCCTTTCTGTTTGGATTTTTTGGGTGTGTTTTTTAGGAATTTATTTCATTTTTCGGTTTTTAATGTTTTTATGAGGTTTGATGCTGGGAAATAAAACAAATCTGCTCCTGCATCTTTCTGTAAGCCAGGAATTCTGTAAGCCAGGAATTGCCATTCAGGATGGCAACTTAAAATTTAATTTCAGCCTGAACAGGTTTTGATCAGCAGTGCGGGTGTTAATGACAGTTAATTAATAAATTTTGGGAGTGAATTGGCACAGAATTGCTGAGTACAGGAGATGGGTAAGAGGAGAAGGAAGGATCCGTGTGCTGATGGAGTTTTCCAGCTGGAAAAGTGAGCTCATGTGGTGATTGCTGCATTCAAAATCGGATTAATCCCTGGCTTTGGGCCAAATAGGGTGGGAAAAAGTGACTCTGGGAATCTCTGTGGGGCCTTTTCCAGCTGAGCCTCCCCCTCCCAGCCCCTGCCAGTCCTTCCAGGGGGTGTTTGGAGTCAGAGTTTGAGGCATTAATAGCTGGAAATCCAATTTAATTCAATTTGTGGCTCTTTGGATTCCCTCTGGTACAAGGTAGTTGTTTCTTGTCAATAAAATAGTTGGGATTTGATTGACAAGGTGCTGATAAAACAGCAAACTATTCAATTTTTGAGATTTCACAAAGTTAAAGAAGGTTTAATTTTACTGACTTCCAGCTCTCTGACATCTTTCTACAGGATCAGTGCAACTCCTTGAGAAAGCTCCCCGTGAAAACTTATAATGCTTTAAAAATAATGATCATAAAAATTTAAGGACAGGGAAATAAATATTTGGGAAAATAAAAAAATAAATAAAAATTGAAGGAGAAGGTGTGACAGCGAGTGAGCTGTGAGAAGCAGAAATTCCCAAAAGAGCTGTTAAGAAATATTTATTTAATTCATGATATTTGTGTACTTACCCAAATTCTGTGTTTATAATCAGATTGTAATAATCTGAATTATAATCATCTCTCCTCAAGAAAATCTTTTAATATATTTGAAATACTTTATGTTCACTTTTTACTCCAGAGTGCAGGTGGCTGATTCATGAAAGTTTTCTTGGGAAGTTTTTTGTGATTACAAATCCAGCACTGGAAGTGAGGAGATAGCATTTCCTTGCTCCTTAAAGCTTTTATTTCTCTGAAATTCTGAATTCCTAATTTTTTTTCCTCTTTTTAACAGGAACAGGAAGGTGGTCGATTACTCCCAGTTTCAGGAATCAGATGATGCTGGTAAATAACTTTTTTCCTAATCTCCTTGTTT
Source organism: Malurus cyaneus samueli (assembly GCA_009741485.1). Classification (NCBI taxonomy): domain Eukaryota; kingdom Metazoa; phylum Chordata; class Aves; order Passeriformes; family Maluridae; genus Malurus; species Malurus cyaneus. The sequence goes on from VKON01002521.1 coordinate 20,059, forward strand.
TAAAGCAGCTCATTATTACCATGCATATTAATTGTTCTGCTTCTCTTCACATCTTCAACTCCAATTCCAAAGAATTTCTGTTCTTCACAGCCTGAACTGTTAATAAGTATTTGAAAATATAACCATTCACATATGTTTTGTGTTAAACAAACAATGGTGATAGAAATCTTTATTATTTACTGCCTGTATTGTTGTAGTGCCTCGAGGCTGTTGGCAGCAGCTCCTTCCTTGCTCTGTGTTATGTTCTGGGCCAGAAGCTCCTTGATGCCACTTTTTTTCTGCAGAAAAAATGTGTTTTCCATTGATTTTCTGGCTCCAGTTGAGCCCACATTATCAGGCCTTTGAGGGGGAATTGCATCTGAAAAAATTAAATTTGTGTCAAAAAATTTTCTCAAACCCAGGATCTGTGTGAATTAACAGAACATTTCTGGGATATGTTGGGAGTTCTTGGAAGATGAACTCAGTGTTGAGTCAGGTTGCACTGGTAATTAATACAAAATAAGTGCATAATTCTTAATTGCAGTGCTGTTATTAATTGAATGTGTATTGTGTAAGAGTTATAAAGATTTCTGCTTTAAACTCCGGTGTAATGACATCTTTTACCCCATCACAGACCAGTAAATACTGTGTGCTGGTAGAATCATACAGAAATATGTCTGGATTAATTTTAGTTAATTTTTAATAGTTTTAACCATACAGAAAAATGTCTGCATGATCATTTTTAATAGGTTTAATCATGCAGAAATATGTCTGTATGGTAAATTTTAATAGTTTTGATCATATAGAAGAATGTCTGCATGGTAATTTTTAATAGTTTTAATCATATAGAAAAATGTCTGGATGATAATTTTTAATAGGTTTATATAATAACAAAATATCAAATGAGATCCTGTGTCCTCTTGTGAGGCTTTTCATCCATTTCCGTGGGTGAAATGTGACTGTACACAGCATTTCCATTCTGCTGGTGGCAGAAATAAAAGGTAAAATCACTGCTTTAAACCAAAACTTCTCTTCCAAAGTTTGTTTGAATCTTTTTGATTTTTTTAATTTCTTTTTGATGTGCATGAAATGATGAGTTTCAGTTGTAGCTGGGAAGTTGGAATTTGATTCAAACCCTCTTTGTCCCCTTCTGTTCAGATGAAGATTATGGAAGAGATTCGGGTCCCCCATCCAAGAAAATCCGTTCATCTCCACGAGAGGCTAAAAACAAGAGGAGATCTGGGAAGAATTCTCAGGAGGACAGGTAAGAGAAACATTTCATCTGTTGGGAAGGTGTTCCAAACTTTCTCCTGGGTTTGGGGAGCAGCATCTCCCAGCAGGAAGGAATCCAGGAAGGAATCCAGGTGGGATTGGAGTGTGCAGGGTGAGGTCGGGATTTTACAAACACTGAGGTGGCTGAGCTGAGTAATCCTGAATTATGTCCAGGAAAAGTGAGAATTCCCAGCCTAGACATCAGTTTGCTCTTTAAAAAACTATTATTTTCCACACAACAGCGACCGAAATCGAAGTTAAAGCAGCTCTCAGGTTTTATCTTTCTCTGATTTGCAGTGAGGATTCAGAAGACAAAGATGTGAAGACCAAGAAAGATGATTCACACTCAGCAGGTAACTGATGCCATTGCACTGATTGTTCATCTCCCAAATTGTGAGAGTTGCAGGAACAGGATTTGAGATAAAAAATAAATAATTCCGATTTTCCTGAAGCTGGAGCTGCCTCTGCTGCTATTTCCCACCTTGGTTTGGAGTAATTTTATTTTTATTTGTGTAATGTGATGCTACTCTACAAATTTTTCTTCACAACTGGGTTGATCTGTTGATCCCTTCCCTGGAATTTTTATCCAGAATGATACAAAATGATCCAGAATGACATAAAAAAACTTCATCTTGGTGCCTCTTCCTTGCAGATGAAGATTTTGGCAGCGAAGACGATGACGTAGGAGCTGATGATGGCAAAGCCGACAGCGACTACGAGAGCTCTCAAAAAAGCAAAAAAGGAAAGAAAGCTAAACCAGACAAGAATAAGAGAGCAGCCTCCAAATCCAGGAAAAGGCCTGCAGGTAAAAATAAAAAAAAAATTAAAAAAAAAAAAATAGAANTTACTGCATCAAGTGCTCCATGGAGGGCAGGCTAGCACTGCTACACCCGTGAATCACTGCTATTTATGTCCTTTAATTAGGAAAATTGCCTCACAATGCAGGTTTTAGAAGATGTCTTGTGACAGATCCTCAGGGCTCCCTCTGATTTTATCTCTGCATCCAAGCCTGCTGCTTATATTATTTGGATCTCTTACTGCAGCCAGGGGAAGTCCAGACAGGGCCAATTCCTAAAGTGTTTAAATCTGAGAAGCCCCATCATGATGCCCAATTACAGCATCGTCTGATGATCTGATTGAACGATTTGGAGACTGAAAGAGCAGGTCTTTTATGAGATTAATAATCTACGGAACATTAATATGGAATTCTCCCCCCTCCTCCAGAAAGGAAGAAGTCTGCATAATAATGGCAATTATAGGAAAAGTTAAAAAAAAAAAAATAGAAAGAAGTAAGTTACAAATGTTTATAGTGAAAAATACTGCAGAAGGTTCTTGTTGCATGGCTAAAAATGGTGTTTTTGAGGTGTTTTTGAGGTGAAATTGTCCTCTCAGTTACTCAGTGAATGTTTTTAACCCCCTAAACACCCTCGAGGCCGTTTCTCTGTACTGTTCTCACCCCTCCTCGGGGTTTTTCTCTGCACAGAGGACAGTGAGGATGAGAAGGAAGATCACAAAAACGTCCGTCAGCAGCGGCAGGCGGCGTCCAAAGCGGCCTCCAAACAGCGCGAGATGCTGATGGATGATGTGGGCAGCGAGGAGGAGGAGCAGGAGGATGATGAGGCACAGTTCCAGGAGAGTGAGTAATGGCACTGGGAAAAAGGGGCAGCAAAAAGGGGCACAGTTTGGGTTTTTTGGCAGAGAACACGAATTGTGCTCCTTAGCGGTTTCGTTTTTATTGTGTTTGTCCGGTTTGGGTTTTGCGCTTCTTGAATTTTTGCTCAAAATTTGTGGCAAAGATTCTGGGTGTTTTACAAAAAAGTGTGTTTTGCAAAGGTTCTGAGTGTGTTTTGCAAGAATTCTGAGTGTGTTTTACAAAAAAAGTGTGTTTTACAAAGATTCTGGGTGTGTTTTACCCAGGATGGGTCTGTTTTACAAAAAAGTGTTTTGCAAGGATTCTGAGTGTGTTTTACAAAAAAAGTGTGTTTTACAAAAAAAGTGTGTTTTACAAAAAAAGTGTGTTTTGCAAGGATTCTGAGTGTGTTTTGCAAGGATTCTGAGTGTGTTTTGCAAGGATTCTGAGTGTGTTTTGCAAAGGTTCTGAATGTATTTTACAAAAAAAAGTGTGTTTTGCAAGGATTCTGTGTGTTTTGCAAAGATTCTGTGGGGTTTTTTACAAAAATGTTCTGTGTTTTCCAAAGATTTAGTGTTTTTCACGAGCTTTTACCAGGGTTTCTGTGTGTTTTACCAAAAAGAGTGTGTTTTACAAACATTCTGAGTGTGTTTTGCAAAGAATCTGAGTGTGTTTTACACAGATTCTGTGTGTTTTGCAAAAATTCTGAGTGTATTTTACAAGGATGATGGGAGTGTTTTACAGAGATTCTGGGTGTGTTTTACCTAGATGGGTGTGTTTTACAAAAAAGTGTGTTTTGCAAAGATTCTGTTTGTTTTGCAAAAATTCTGAGTGCGTTTTTCAGAGATTTTGTGTGTGTTTTACAAGGATTCTGGGTGTGTTTTACGAAGATTCTGTGAGTTTTTCACAAAGATTGTGTTTCACAAAGACTCTGAGTGTGTTTCACAGATTCTGGGTGTGTTTTACAAAGATTCTGAGTTTGTTTTGCAAAGATTCTGTGGGTTTTTTTACAAAGATTGAGTGTGTTTTACCAGGGTTTTGTGTGTTTTACAGAAAAGAGTGTGTTCTATGAGGATTCTGAGTGTGTTTTATGAGGATTCTGAGTGTGTTTTGCAAGGATTCTGTGCTTTACAAAGATCTGTTTCTCTGTAAGCAGCCCTAAAGGATAATTGTGAAGTTCTCCATCCTTTTTCCCCTTCTTGCTGTCCCTCTGGTTCTGATGATTTAAAAACCCAGTGAAATTTTGTACCAGAGCATCCCACAACTCTCAGAATCCGTGCCCAGTTTAACTGGCAGATCTCAGCTGTCTCCTCTCCTCCCTTTCCTATTTTTTTTCTCCCCAAAAAACTGAAATTTCCTTATGCTTCCAGCAGATTCAGGAAGCGATGAAGATTTCCTCATGGAAGATGATGATGACAGTGACTATGGCAGTTCAAAAAAGAAAAACAAGAAGGTCTCCAAGAAATCCAAGCCAGAGAGGAAAGAAAAGAAAATGCCCAAGCCCAGGCTAAAGGCTACAGGTGAGTCTGTGGCCAAAAAAGTCACTCAGTTGAAAATTCAGGTTTGTTTTTGTGGTACAGAAATCTTGGGGTCACAGAAATCTCCATAAATGTTGAAGGGCTGAAATTCCATGATTTTAAGCAGCAGAATGAAATAATAATCTGGTTTTAATTCTGACTTTAGGGGTTGAATTGGTATCTGTGTGTTGATGGTAAAAATGAAATAATATTCAAGCCCTTCCCTGCTGAGGTGCTGCACATTCTGACTTTTTGTGTCTTGTGGCCAAATAAGAACAATTTGTGGCTTTGTTGGGACTCTGGGATGTTTTCAGGGTGGGGAAACGAGAACCAAAGGCAAACTGGATGTGTTTCTGCAGGAAGTTCAAAGTGATAACAGCAAAGTCTGTTCAGCTTTGACAAGAGCTGTGTGCATTTCTGATGTCACATCCAGCAATTAGTCAGGACTTGGAATTAAATACTTTAAACCTCATTAGATTTCTCTTCATTTCAACTTCGTTAATTTTGAGTGCAAAAACCACCATGGGTACGGTCAGGACCAAATAAAACTTTTGCTGGATAAACTTTTAAAATCTCATTTTTCTGCTTTTGCTGCTGCTAAGTTTGATGAGGTTTTTTTTTTTTTTTTGCAGTGACCCCCAGCCCAGTGAAAGGCAAAGGGAAGGCAGGACGCCCACCTTCCAAGGCAACAAAAAGAAAAACCCCATCCCCAAAAAAGAGGATGAAGAGCCGAAAGCCCCCAGAAAAGAAAAAATCAGCCAGCCCTCCACCAGAGAAGTCAGGGGATGAGGGATCCGAAGATGAAGCACCCTCTGGTGAAGATTAAAAATGGCAGTTGAGGAAAACCTTTGTTTAAAAAAAAAAAAGAGAAAAAAAAAAAAAGAAAAAGAAAACTACTTAGGGGTAGAACACGGTTTTGGCTGTGGCTTGACTCATGGGCTTTGAATGCTGTCTTTACTTTCAGCTGTTTAATACAGTGTATCCTTTTTTAATAAGAGGAAACCCTTCTACAGTAATATTTTGAAGTCAATGTTCTCTGTTGGCCATTCCGTTCTCCCTCCCCTGCCAAATCTGAAAAGCCATTTGAGACAAATTAATGAGACCATTCAATCGATTTTATTTTATTTTTTTTTTTTTTTTTTCCAAGGGATACCGCAGTTGTGAAGCAATAAGGTTTGAGACTGATCTGTGGAAACCATACTTACAAATCCTTAAGTAGAATAGATTTTCCCAGTGCTGGTAAGAGTCATTTCAAACTGTTATTCTGTGTTTGGAATCTATGGAGAAAAAAAATAACGAAGCTCTGCTTTAACAGACTTTGAGAATGATTTGTTCTCAGCAAAAAAAAAAAAAAAATGTAGTTGATCAAATTCCAGTGGAGGAAGATGAAACCCAGGGAAGAATCCTGTGTTTCTTGGATTCAGGCACGTTTTTTATGGAAAGCAATCAAGAAACTCGGAGATGGTTCCAGTGTCTTTGATTTAGAAAAGACCCTCCAGATAGGATGGGAGATGTTTTGTCTCTGCTGGATAGAAAACTGTTCTGCTGTAGGCAAATTGCAGCCCATTCTAGGCTAACTCAGAAATTCAACCTCCAGCCTTCCCACACCCATTAACCCGATTTTATTTCTTCTGTAGATGGGCAGAATAGGGAAGAGAAATCGCAAAATTTCCGTTTGCTGTTGTGGAAAAAGTGTTTATAGTTTTTCTGAGGAAAAAAAAAAAACCCAGATAATGTAAAAGTGAAATTGTTCAGCTTTTGGGACGAGGGATGAGTGTGGAGCAAAGGATTCCTGTAGCTCTGGGCAGTTTAGATCCCATGAGTTGTGCTTTAGTGCTTCTGTTCCCTCCCTGCAGCAAAGCTTTGTCCTCAGCAAAGCTCCGGGGATCCCTGGAGGCACCAGGGTGTCACTTCCCTGTCCCCATCCCACCTTTGGGATCTGTCCCACATCCTATAGGATCTGCCCCCATCCCATGGGATTTGTCCCCATCCCACCTTTGGGATCTGTCCCACATCCTATGGGATCTGTCCCTATTCCGCCTTTGGGATCTGTCCCATCCCATGGGATCTGTTCCATATCCTATAGGATCTGCCCCTCATCCTGTAGGATCTGCTCCCATCCCATGGGATTTGTCCCCAACCCGCCTGTGGGATATGCCCCATCCCATGGGAATCTGTCCATATCCTTAGGATCTGCCCCTCATCCTGTAGGATCTGCTCCCATCCCATGGGATTTGTCCCCATCCCACCTGTGGGATCTGTCCCCATTCTGCTTCAGGAATCGTCCCATCTTGGATTTGTCCCTATCCTGTGGGATCTGTTCCACATCCTGCTCATGGGATCTGTCCCACATCCTATAGGTTCTGCCCTCATCCCATGGGATTTGTCCCCAACCCACCTGTGGGATATGCCCCATCCCATGGGATCTGTCCCTGTTCCACCTTGGATTGCATCCATGATCTGTCCCCATCTCGGGATGGATCTGTTCCCATCCCAACTTTGGGATCTGTCCCACATCCTATGGTATCTGTCCCCATCGCATGTGATCTGTCCCTATTCCGCCTTCATCTGTCCTCTGTGGATGTGTTCCACATCCTATAGGTCTGCCCCTCATCCTGTAGGATCTGCTCCCATCCATGGATTGTCCCATCCCTACGTGGATCTGTCCCCATTCTGCCCGGATCTGTCCCACCTCTGGGGATGGATCTGTTCCCATCCCACCTTTGGGATCTGTCCCACATCCTGTGGTATCTGTCCCCATCACATGTGATCTGTCCCTATTCCGCCTTCAGGATCTGTCCCATCCTGTGGGATCTGTTCCACATCCTATAGGATCTGCCCCTCATCCTATGGGATGTGGAACAGATCTGTGGGTATCTGTCCCCATCCTGCCCAAGAGATTGCTCTGCCCCATCCGTGGGATCTGCCCCCGTCCCATGGGATTTGTCCCCATCCCACCTGTGGGATCTGTCCCCATCCTTTGGGATCTGCCCCACATCCTATAGGATCTGCCCCCATCTCGCCTAGGAATCTGCTTGACCTGCCATGGATTTGTCCCCATCCTATGGGATCTGCCCCGATCCCATCCATGGGATCTGTTCCCCCCACCCACCCATGGACTTTTCCCCCATCCCATGGGATCTGCCCCCCATCCCTTGGGATTTGTCCCCATCCCACCCGTGGAATCTGCCTCCATCCCACCTTTGGGATCTGCCCCAATCCTGTGGGATCTGTTCCCCCATCCCACGGCTCTGTTCCCCACCCTGCCCAGGCTCTGCCCCATCCAGAGTTTCTGTCCCTGAGCAGCAGAGGAGCTGCCGTGTGGCTCTGTCAGGAAATCAGGATGTCCCTCGCAAAGCAGGACACTCGAGGTGTGTGTGGTGACATTTTCATGTCTTTTTATCCAAGCAGCCATATCCTCTTTATTTTTATTTTTTATTATTACTTTCCAAACTCCACAATCCTTGCTTTTCAAGCCCTGAGACAGAGCTCGCTGCCACGTTTCTTGGTGGAAACATTGAAAAACTGGACCTGCCCTTGTCCTTTTTTATTTTTCCTTTTTCTTTTTCCTTTTTATTTTATTTTTCCTTTCCCTCTGTGCTTCTGTCCGTTGCTCAGTTCTCTTCCAGCTGACAAGCTTTGCGTCCTTTTGTTATTTTTTAAATTTTTTTTTTGGTCAAAAATGACCCGTTTTCTAACCAGCCTCTGGAAGGTACCATAAGGCAGCTAATCAGTGGGATTTCTGGTGTGCACACAACCAGATTTTTAACCCAATTTGGGATTTTAGAGAGCTCTTAGTTGTGCTACACTAAAATATCGTCAGGAAGGAGCAGTGGGGAGCCTCGAGTGGGGAATGGAATATTCCTGAGTGATTGTCTTGTGTGATTCCTGGCCCTGCATTCTGTCGAGGCTGGTAAATTCCTTTCCCTTGGCTTATAAAAAAATATAAAAAAATTAAAGTTCTCTAACGTTCTTTACTCTCATGGAACTACTGTTGCCGTTACAATAAAGATGATGTTGTTTCATTGTAAATCTTTTTTTTTTTTTTAATTTTTTTTCAAAGTGGTTGATTTTTTTTATTTTTTTTTTGTTTTTTTTCTCAGAACAGCTCAGGTGCAGTGAAATCTCAAATCTTGAAAAAGAAGTGAATGTAACCCCCTCTCCTCTCCCACTGAGCCTCTTGCATTCCCTCTGCTTCTTGGTAATATGGGAAAAGAAATGGCCATTTTAAAATTTAAAAAAAAAATTCTTCTAAGAAAAAAAAAACATTTGGGGTAACAAACACTTCTGGAAAATATCTGGTTCCCAGAGCTTTTCTCCTGCAGTCCTTGTGTTTCAAGCTGCTCTTGTCCATTGGGTTCTTGGGGTTTTGTTTTTTTTTTTGGAATTCAAGTGTTTGAGGACAATTCCAGGTGATCTTCTGCCAGACCAGCTGTTTTCTGAAAACTTTCTCTTGTAAATCTCACCCAAAATATCTTTTTGGTTCATTTATTTTTTTTTTTCTTTCTGAAAACTTTCTGTTGTAAATATCACCTGAAATACATTTTTGGTTGATCTATTTTTTTCTCCTGAAAACTTTCTCTTGTAATTCTCACCCAAAATATCTTTTTGGTGTTTTCTTTTTTTTTTCTGAAAACTTTCTCGTGTAAATCTCACCTGAAATATCTTTTTGGTCGGTTGATTTTTATTTTTTTCTAACATGATTAAGAGAAGTTAAGGCTGTGGAAAATCCTTTTCTGTTGCTCTCAGTTCAGCTTTGGGATTGTTTTATTCCTGCCAAGTTTGGCCCTTTATTTTACAAAATTCCATTTTCTCACTCACTAATTTCTCAAGTATTGGAGGCTGCCTGATGCTTCTTTCTGAGTGTTCTACAACCCCAAACACTAAAAATCCTCTATTTTTGGGATTTTGGAACTTTTTTCCTAAATTTGTTTTGCTGATTGGTGCAAACACTAAAACCTCACGGTCTCTGTTAGAATCACAGCAGAATTTTTGCATTTTATAGACAAAAGAAAATCACCAAGGTTGATATTTTTCTTATTCTGAATTTATTTTTTAGCACAAGAATTTATTTTTCAGCAGCACTTCACCTTTTTCGATGTGGAATTGAACTTTTTCAAGCTGGAAAATTGGAATTAGTTTTATTCTAATTGGAATTAGAATTAAACATTCTGGAAGGAAAGCTGGGAAAATCCTTTCTTCAGGAGAGATTTTTATGGAGCTGAAAATTCATTCATAGGAGAAAGAAAAGATTTTATGTCACAAGTTTTGGAGCCTTTTTTTAGGGAGGTGAAGGGATTTAATCCCAAATTCAGTTAGTCCAGAGCTTTGCTTGGTGCTGGTTTTTAAATTTAAGCTCAGAATTTCCCATCCTCTCTCCTTTTGTCCATCCTATCCCTGAATCCACACCACCACCCCGGTCCTGCCTTGAACTTTCCAAAATTGCTCCAAATTGGTGATTCCAGCTGGGATTTGATGCTGGGGATGGTTTTGGTGGGGTCAGGAGAAGGAACCGTGCCCAGCTCAGTGGGGTCAGAATGGGCTGAAAAATGGGGCAGCTTTGAATCACTTGAGGAAAATTAATTTTAAATTTCCTGAAACCAGGAGGGGGTGAGGGCAGAGAGCTTGAGGAAAATTAATTTTAAATTTCCTGAAACCAGGAAAGGGTGAGGGCAGAGAGCTTGAGGAAAATTAATTTTAAACTTCTCAAAACAGGAGAGGGTGAGGGCAGAGAAACAGCACCCACGGGTGCCCCACCAGTGCCAGCTCCTGGCACAAATCTGCAATTCCTGGGATTTTTTTTTTTTCTTTTTCCCTCTTTTTTCTTTTTTTTTAAATTCCCCACTGATGATGGTGACAAAGGTACAAAAAGCCCCTGAGGCACCAGGGAGGGCAGGAATCTGTAATTCTGGAAGCTTTTGGAGCTGTTGCAGCTTCGCTTTGTGTCATTTGTTGGTGAAATTTTTATTTTTTTACCAGATCCTACCAGAACCAATCCAGGAGTTGAATATTTGATGGAAAAGTGGACATTCAGCTGTTTTGGGCAGGGAATGGAGCAGGTGGATATTTTTAAGGGACGCTGTTGCAGAAGAGTTGCTGGCGTTTAGGATGTGTTTGTTCAGGGCAGGGAGTGAAAATTCAATGTTTTGTGTTTTTAGGTTCAAATCAAATATTTCCCCTCTACTTTGAGTTTTTCCCTGCAATTTTGGGACTCTTAAATCCTAAATGGAATAGAAGTTTCCCTGCAGTTTGAGACTCTTAAATACAAATCCTAAACAGAACAGAATTTCCCTGCAGTTTTGGGACTCAAATACAAATCCTAAATGGAATAATTTCCCTGAAGTTTTGGGGACTCAAATACAAATCCTAAATGGGACAAAAATTTCCCTGCAGTTTTGGGACTCTTAAATACAAATCTTAAATTGGGCAAAAGTTCCCTGCAGTTTTGGGGACTCTTAAATACAAATCCTAAATGGAATAGAAACTTCCCTGCAGTTTTGTGAGTCTTAAACACAAATCCTAAACAGAATAGAGGCAACGGTGACACTTCTGTCTGTCCGGGAGGATTTTGGGGTATTTTTAAGCCCTCCCTAAGCCACTCCTGGCTCTGAATCAAACTTTAAACCTCCCGTTTGAGTAGCTGAGTGACCCTTGAATGTTTTTTCGGTGTTTGTAAAGCCCAGCCTAACCCTGCCGAGTCCCGAGCGCAGCCGCCAGCCCAGCATGCTCAGTGTGACTGCAGCCACCAGTGTGCATACGCTTTGTACAGTGGGGCCAGGGGTTTTTATAAATATATTTTGGGGTTGGGGAGGGTGGGGAGGGAGCGGGGTTGGACCGAGAGATCCTCAAATCAGCTTAAGGGAGAATCCCAAAGTGTGTAAAACCCCTTTGGTGCGTGAGAGCCGCGGCTGTGAGTGCGTCCGCGTCCCCTTCGTGTCCTCGATTTCCTTTTTTTTTTCCTCTCTTTCCCTTTTCCTGTGCAGAAGCGATTGTTACAAAAGAAAATAATTGTAAATAAGAGCTACGTTAATTTTCTGTATCACAAGCAAACCCTGAGCGAGCGCAGGAAGGTGAAGGAGGAGAAAACTCCTCGGTTTTTTTTTTTTGCCGGTGTATTTGCAATCCCCTGGTGAGCTTTTGGAAAATTCAAAAAAAATTAAAAAAAAAAAAAAAAAAAAATCGGGCTCTTTGCGGTTTCCCCTCCTCATCCTTTTTAATTTTTTTTTTTTAATTTGAAAAGCAAACAGGAAAAAAAAAAATAAAATAAAAAGGGGCAGCTGCAAACGGTCCAGCGGGGTTGGGAACTCTTTGACAACGCCGAGATCTAGCACGGTACTAGGAGTTAAATCTGAATGTAACATTAATGCTTTATTTAATTTAAAAAAAAATGAAAACAAAACATGCTTTTTTTTTTTTTTTTGAGGTTTTTTTGTTGTTTTTTTTTTCCAAGGGTTGAAGTGAACATGACCGTTGAACCACGTTCGAATTTTAGCTGCGCCATTCATTGGTAGAATCGTGTGATGGTCTTTTTTGTGCTACTTCCATTTTGACATATTCCCGTCTCTGTATGTACTCCAAGGAAAGAAAAAAACAAAAAACAAAACACAAAAAAAAAATATATACAAAAAAACAAAAAATAAAAAAAAACCCTGCTTTGCTTTTCTCAAAAAAAAAGGGTTCCCAGGACTGCATAACTGCTCCTGAGCTCTGTTTTAAATATGTGTATCCTTCGCTTGTATTTTGTATTAAAAAAAAAAAAACCAAGAACCACGAGGAAAAAAGAACCCTTTTATTGTTCAGCATGTTGGAATTGTGTCCCCCCCCTCTTTTCTTTTTTTCTCCTTTTTTGGAATATATTAAGCAACTCATTTCTTCTGTATCTTTTATTTTCTTTTGTAAACTTTTTGGTTTTGTTTAAAAATGGCTTTATAAAAGGGCTTTTATAACCCAGAAATGAGGTTTGTGTAATTTTTCTGCTTGGTTTGTGTTCTGTACATAAAATCTCTTCGACTTCCAGGATCTCTGAGAGTTTTGGGATGAATTTCTTGGAATTTTCTCAGCAGGAGAATCAGATTTGGGTCAGGTTTGACTTTCCCATCATTCCCTGTGAGCTGAAGGGGTAAAATTAAAATAACTCAGAAAAAAAAAACACAAAAATTTTGCTTTTCTTGGGCTCCTCCAGGAGCTGTCAATTGAAATTTTAAGGAAATTTTCATCAAAAAATGGAGAATTTTGATTAAATTGAAAATTGCAAAAAAAAAAAATTTAATCAAAACCGATTTAAAGGAAGAGATGAGGGGCAAAAACTTTGGAATTTCACCTTCTCCACCTGTGGAATGTGCTCCCCACGGATGCAAATTCTGGAGTTATTCCTCAGAAATTTGAGGCTGAATTTTTAGGGTTTTTTTGGGGTTTTTTTTGTTTTGTTTGGGGTTTTTTTGTTTTGATTGGTTAGTTGGTTGTTGGGGGGGGGTTTTGATTCGTTGGATTTTTTTGAGTTTTTTGGGCTTTTTTGGTCGTTTTTTTGAGGGTCTTTTGTTTGATTTGTTGGATTTTTTTGGTTTTTTTGGCCTTTTTGGCGGTTTTTTTGAAGGTTTTTTTTGTTTCTTTTATTTCATTTTTTGTTTTTTAGCTCCCACTCGTCTGTCCCAGCCTTGCCACCGCAAAAATCCTCATGAATTTGGGATAAAAACCATCCTTGCCTGGTTGTCATGGCAACCACGCCCCGGGATTTCTTCCTCTCCAGGTGCTTTTTTCCAGGGAATTTTTTCCTGTTAATAAATCCATCCCATTCCCTGCAGAATTTTCACTCCCGGGTGCGATTTTCCCGATTTTGGCTCATTTTGATGCCCTGCCGTGCCCTCTTTGTGCCAGAAGGGGGCGCTGTTACGGCGCCCTTTTCCCCCTTTTTATGGGATCAACTGGGAAACCTCTGGAATTATCCCCTAAATGATCCCCTGGCACCGCAAAGGGCAGATTTGTTAATTTGTGTTAATTTTTGTTAATTTTTTAAAGTTTAATTCGTGTTCTGCGCGTGGGTTTGTGTTAAAAACTGAAGTTGGGGCTCTTTGGGATCGACACCATGAAGGGTTTGTTCCTCTGGGATTAGGCTGAAGTTGCTTTTAGGATCGGGAATTGACATTTCCAAAAATTTTGGGGTGGAAAAACACCTCTGGAATGAGTGACTTTGGGGTGGTGGTGTCCTTGTCTCAGCTCAGCAGGAAAAAACCCCAAAATCCTGGGGGATGGGACCTCTTCGGGTTCTGTGGGTGCTTTTTTCCTCCTCTGGGATTTGGGATTTTTTTCGGTTCATTGCTCAGGAATTATTTGGGGTGGAGGGATCCTAAAACTTCCAGCTCGGACACTCACAGTTTTTCTGGGAAACCTTTTCATCTTGAGAAAATTGGGGAGAAAAACAGGAAAATTCCCTTCCCTGCACCCCTGGCTGGGGGAGAAATCCCAAATTCAGCTTTCCCAGGGATGGGAAAAGCAACAGAACCCAGCGTGGGAAGGAATTTGGGAATTTTTCCCTTCACACCTTCACTTCAAACCCGACCAGGAAGATTCCAACCCTCTGATCTGCTCTAGGAGACGGTGCTAATTAATTAAAGATGAAATTAATTAAAGAAACGCAAATTCCCAAGGTTTGAAGCGCTGGAAGGCGTCGCTGCCACCCAAACAAAAATCAGGATTTAAAGCCAAGCTTGGCAAGGTTGGCAAAACAGAAAATAAAATAAATAAAGGGAAATAAATAAAGGGAAAATAAAATTAAATTAAAGCTGCCACCTCCTTCTCCTCTCTGAGAATTCCTCCAAAATGTCTTTAGAGCCCAAATTTTCTCTGGAAAACAGAGGAAAAGTTGGGAATTGTGACAAAGAAAAAGGGGGAATGAGGAATGGGAAAAAAAATCCTTTCTAGGAAACATAAATTTGGAGCTAAATCCTGTCCAGAAAAAAAAAAAAAAAAAAAAAAGAGGAAAAAAGGAAAAAAAATGGGGGGAATGAGAACGGGAAAAATCCTCTCTAAAAACACAAATTGGAGCTAAATCCTGTCCAGAAAAAAAAAAAAAAGAAGAAAAAAAAAAAAAAAGGGGATGAGGAACGGAAAAAATCCTCTCTAAAAACAAACGGAGCTAAATCTTGTCCAGAAAAAAAAAAAAAAAAAAAAAAAAAAAGAAAAAGGGGGAAAGGGACGGGAAAAAAATCATTCTTAAAACAAAAATTGGAGCAAAATCTTGTCCAGAAAAAAAAGAAAAAAAAAAAAAAAAAAAAAGGGGAACGAGGAAGGAAAAAAGCCTTCTCTGAAACAGAAATTGGAGGTAAATCTTGTCCAGAAAAAAATAAAAAAAAAAAAAAAAAAAAAAGAAAAGAAGAAGGGGGGATGAGGAATCGAAAAAAAATCCTCTCTAAAAATACAAATTGGAGCTAAATCTTGTCCAGAAAAAATTAAAAAAATAAATTTAAAAAGGGAAAAAAAAACCAAACGGGGAATGAGGAACGGAGCTGATCCCATTGTGCCAATCGCCATCACATCACAGCCTCTGCTCACTCTCCCGGGTGGAAATGAGGGGACCCTGTCTCGGTCACCTCCGGGGCTGTTCCTGTCCCTGACCCCGGGGCTGCTCCTCCTTTCTTCCCTCGTTAAAATCGGGATCGCTGGAATGCCGAAAAAAAAACCTCCGGGATCGGGAATGACACGGAATTGTCCGGGAATATCGGGGAGGAACGGTGAAAATCACGCACGAATTTGGGATTAGGCTATGAAGAGGATTCAGATTAATAATTATAAATATTAAATTAATAAATTAATAAATTGATCAGTGAGTCCGTGTGCTGGGATGTTTTTGGTTGGGAATGGTGAAAAGCAAAGCAGCCCGAGTGGTTCTGGACAGTCCAAACTGAGTCCTGCAGCTGGATGAATAAACTATTAAAAAAGAAATGAATAATTAAATAATTGAATTTAAAAAATAATAATAAATGTAGAAAACCCTAATTTATAAAAGAAATAAAATTAAATAATAATTTAAAATAAAAATAAATAATTAATAAAAACCCTATAATTGAATAAAAAGAAATATAATTATAATATGAATGAAAAAAAATAATAATAAATAAATAATTGAATAACCCTAAAGGAGAGCAGCAGGAAGGGAAAGAACCTTTAGGGAAAGAAGGGGAGAAAAATAAAATCCCAAAAACCTGGGATGGTGGTGAGTGAATGAGAGAAAATCATTAAATCATTTTTGGCCCATTCTGTCATTGTGAGTTTTAATGGGAATTTTAATTGGGATGGGAACAGGGAACTTTTAACTGGGATGGGAATGGAAACTTTAACTGGGATGGGAATGGGAATTAAATGGAATGGGAACGGGAGCTCTGACTTGGATGGGAATGGGAATTTTAATTGGGATGGAATGGAAAGCTCTTTAACTGGAAGTTTTGGGAAGAGGGAACTCCTTAAACTGGAATGGGAACTCTTTAACTGGGATAGGAATGGGAACTCTAACTGGAATGGGAACTTAACTGGATGAGATAGAACTTTAACTGGGATGGGAATGGGAACTTTTAACTGGGATGGGAATGGGAACACTAACTGTAATGGGAACTCTTTAACTGGAATGAGAACTCCTATTATTCATTTGATGATAATGATTTTAATTAATGATCGAAGGCTCTCCCAGTCCTAAAGAACCCCTTCCCAGTTTGCAGACAGGTGCACGGCCTCGTCCCCCTCCACCTCCAGCTCCTCCAGGGATTCATCTGCCAAAAAAACCGATGGATTTTACCCAACAGCTGCCCCGGGGGGTGTCCTCACACTGCAATCGTTTCCTGCCTGCAGGAAAAACACACTGGGACAGATTTGTGCCGTTTCCCATAAACAGAGCTCGGTTGTTTACCTGGAGCAAATCTCAGCCCGGCAGCTCCAGAGCCGAGGAAAGGCCCCGTTGGAATCCTCTGAATTGTGGAATAATTGTTCCTGATCGACTGGTTGGACCAGAAATGCCTTTTCCAGCAAACAGCGCCGGGGTGGATTCTGTAAATATTTTATTGTTTGCTGGTTCGGGTTTCCTGCTTCGCCCAGGAGTGAGGAACTGTGGGGGTTTGATGGAGGAATTGTCCCAAATCTGCAGGGATGGAAAGGAGGAATAGACTGGAGGGAGGAGGAGGAAAGGATAGGAAGGAAAGGAAAGGAAAGGAAAGGAAAAGGAAGGAAGGAAAGGAAAGGAAAGGAAAGGAAAGGAGAAAGGAAAGGAGGAAAGGAAAGGAAAGGAAAGGAAAGGAAAGGAAAGGAAAGAAGAAGGAGGAAAGGAAAGGAAAGGAAGAAAGGAAAGGAAAGAAGGAAAGGGAAAGAGAGAAAAGGAAAGGAAGAAAAGGGGAAAAAAAGGACAGGAAAAAGGAAAAGAAAGGTAAAAAGAAAAGAAAGGAGGAAGGAGAAAATGGTGAGTGTGGCAGAAAGGCCGAGGAGTCTGGGACACCTCCAGAGTGGCTTGAATAAGGAATTCGGACTCTGTTTGGGATCAGACTCAAAGAACTCTCATTGTTCAGGCCCTGCTTTATTCAAGCCACTGGAACCTCTGCAGATAAACAGAATTTGCTTGAAGAAATGTCTGGAACAAACAGCAAGCCCTGCTTTTCCTGCTGTTCTGTCCGAGGAGCACTCGGAGCGCCGCTCCAGGGCTCTGGCCTTTTTTCGACCCGGCCCAAGGGGACGCATATTCGGAAAACCACTGTGCCCCCCGGCCCTCCTCCACCAAATCCCCCTGATCCTGACTGGCATGAAGTGCTAGGCACCTGGAGTGAGCGCCGTGGCCGGAAATTCGCTCTCACAAGGAAGTGCGTGCGAGTCAAACGATAACGGAGGTCCGGGATGGCTCCTGGGGCGGCATCCCACATGGCGAGGCGGCACCAGACTGAGCCAAGCACACGCACCAGCGGGGCCCAAGACAGGACTCATCTGAGTCTCGGTAGACTTCATGTGAAAGCATTTCTCCAGACATCAAACCAATCGACGTCCCGGAGCTCAATACTTTCCCGGGATTCAATCTCATTTCACTTTGGGTGCAAGCTCAGGGCTGTTGCTCCAGTCCGTCCGCGCTCGGGATTGGGGCCGTTCCCAGTACCCCACACCTCCGGCCGGGTGGAACAAACCGGGTCGTCCGGGGGCATTCGGGCTCCGGGGTCTGCCGCTCCGTTTCGCTTTCCGGCCCCGTTTGCGTTGCTCAGCCTCGCTTCATGATGCGCCGGACCATGGCCGGCGCGATTTCCCCGGCAGAGCATCAGCCCAGGGATCGGGGATTGGGGGAGGGATGAGGGCACGGTCCGAGCTCGGCGTACTCTGACCCGCGTCCGGAGGCTCCTCGAAGAACAGCAGGAAAAGCAGGGCTTGCCTGTTGGTTCAGATTTCCTTCAAGCAATTGCTGTTTTTTTCTGATTCTGCAGAGGTTCAAGTGGCTTGAATAAAGCAGGGCCTGGAACAAAGTGAAGTCTTTTGAGTCTGATCCAAACACGGAGTCGCGGTAATTTCCTTTATTCCAAGCCAAAACTCTGGAGGTGTGTCCCGAAGACTCTCGGCGAGGCCTTTCTGCGGGTGAACTGCGCTCACGACGCCTAGGTCGGCGGGGGTACAGGTCGCCACGCAGTTTCTTCTCTTCACGTCCTTTCGTTCTTTTTACCTTTCTTTTCCTTTTTTCCTGTCCCTGTTTCCCGTGCGTTCCCTCCCCCCGGCTTTCCCGGCCCCCTTTTCCCTTTCCTAAATCCCTGTTCCTTGCCCCCTTTTCCTCTTCCTTTGCTTTCCCTTCTTTCCTTTGCCCTTTTCCTTCCTTTCCGTTTCTTTCCTTCATGTCCTATGTTCCTTTCCTTTTTCCTTTGTCCTTTTCCGTTTCCTTTCCTAATTCTTATCCTGCTTTCTTTCGGCTTTTCTCCTTTCCTTTCTTGTTCCTTTCCTTTCTTTATTTCTTTTTCTTCTTTAGGTTCCCGTTCCTGGATTCGGTTCTTACCT